>VWZD01005777.1:758502-776230 GCA_013396695.1 Sakesphorus luctuosus
AAAAAAATTGCTGTCATGGAGGAGATCTGCATGGAATATTAGAATAGATCTTATACTATGAATGCTACATAAGAAGCATGACCAATTTTTAAGGCAAAGAAAAAGCTCCAGACACACTTTGTACACACACATCTTCAAATTAATCTCTTCCTTGACCTTAAATAGTAACTGCTGAAGCATTAAGTCAAGAGTTTTAAAGCAGCAAGCTGGGGGGCAGGAGTGAAGCTTAAAACTTCACTATAAATTAAAAGATGAATGAGAATTGTGATTTGTAGTTTCTGTAGTTTTATATAATGAAATAATTGAATGAACCAATTCCAGGATTTGATAGAATTATATCCCAGTTTGTATTTTTATCTAGCTATTTCTTATTTGAATCACCAAGTACCTGCAATATGCATACTATCTCCTCAGTTCCAAATGAGCATCACCTTCTTGAAGTGTCTCTTTAGATGAGAAACCTGCAGCAGCTGCCAGATCCCAAAGCAATTCAGGCTGGAACAAGCTGCCCCTACTCAAGCCATAAGTGACACGTAACTGACCTGTAACTCTCTACTTCTGAAGGTATTATCTGACAGGATTCCAACTCTGGGTTTCATTCTTTGTACAAGACTACTTATTCTACCTCTGAATAGTTCTGATAACTGCAATTCTGGTAGTCTCATGCCAAGACAAAACCTCAGAGTAAGATCCTGGACAGGTCAACTTTTCCACAATCATTGTCTAAATATTACTCACTTCTACTTAGTAGCATGCACAGGATCAGTGATGCCAAGCAACTTCCATTCAAGTGCAACAAGCATCTAGACACAGTGCAACAAGAACAGTTCAAACTCCAGAGGGGCTTGAACTGCTGGAAGTAAGCACAGACAACACACAAAAATATTTTAGTGAATTAAACGGAACTAACGTAGGAAAGTCATATTTGTTCTTTTAAAAACAGGCTATAGACTGAGAAACACATCACTTAGAAAATTAGTTTGCACTCTACAAACAATTCTTTAAAGAAATTACTTAGCTCTCAACAAGAAGTTGATGACATGAACAAATTGAGATACCTGGTGAGCCACAATCACAACAGACTTCATTTCCGGGTAATCTCTGTATGTCATCAATAATGGCTTTTGTCAGATCCTCTAAACTGTTTTCCCCTGTGCTCTGCTCTCCACGGAATGCCATATTTAATGCTTCTTCTTTGCTGTTAGTCAATACTGATATCCATCTAGCACAAGATAAAGAGCTTAATGAAGATCTGCATTTGCAAATACAAGTTAATTTACAAACTGTAGAAAGCTTGCCAGGAACAAAATATTAGTGGGAACACAGGAAGGACTGTATTGTGGGAGAAACTGAAGAGAGGAAAAAGTGAGAGACAAAAAGGAAAGACTCAAGAAAAGGTAAGTAAGCATGAGAAGAGGCAAATAGTCTTAATTCTAATATCCCTTTGGTGACCAATTTCAAAGCCAAAGCAGTACAGTTCTCAAGTTTCTCAAATAAGCAGAAGCTGTGGAAGAGAAAAGGGGGCAATTAAGATCCTGTAAATTTAACTGCTTTAAAAGGTGCCAAAATCCTCCTGAAGTGAATCCTGTTATAGAAGACAACATTATAATGCCTAGTATCTCCACAGAGATGCATCTTTCTCCAGAGAGAGGAAACAGCAAGCAACCTTGTGAATGCGTTGATGTGTAGTTGCCATTTAAAATGCAGGTCCCCGTGCACTAATCAGTCAGACTGTAACGCCCAAATTAATTCCCATGGCAACCAATAGAGTACGGAAAAGACAACGACAGGAGAGTAAGGATATCAATAGCTAGCACAAAATTTTAGGAGCAGCTGTTGACTGCAAAAAAATCAAGACTTTTTAATGATATTTCAGGCATTAGTTCCCCCACCCTGCCCAACCACTCTGCAACTTGTTTACGCAAAAATGTTTTCATTAAAATCAAACAAACCCCCTTCTCAGCGGCTGCTGCGCTACAGGTGGAAGTGAAGAGGAAAGCAGTTACACTAAGGACAAGCACATTGCAGATGCAGTTTTGCTAATTTAGAAACAAAACTAGTTGAAAACAAATCCTCCCAGGTGTAGTGATTTTAGATGTTTTCAAATCTACTGCAAATACACTTCTCTTTTTTACACAGAAATATTTTAAATCGGCAATGTCCTCAGTGCATTCCATATTTGCAACGTCCAGATTGTCTGCAATCATCAGTCTTCTGAAATGTGCTAAAATGATTATGAACATCTGAAAAAACTAAGGGAACTTCAGATGAAATTTGTTATTTCTCATTGAAATAACAATGCAAATATTACCTTTAAAGGATATAGATGGAAATTTATGTATGTAATCTTATACCACAGAGCCTGAACTGATATATGGGCACTGCATATCATATACTTCACGCCCCTGTGTTTTTTAGATTTTTA
The DNA here is from genome assembly GCA_013396695.1 of Sakesphorus luctuosus. NCBI lineage: Eukaryota > Metazoa > Chordata > Aves > Passeriformes > Thamnophilidae > Sakesphorus > Sakesphorus luctuosus. The sequence goes on from VWZD01005777.1 coordinate 760,928, forward strand.
TGCACACAAAATAATCTCAGAACTTGTTCTTAAAAGAAAATGCTTTAAAAATATTCAGAAATAAACCTGAAAAATAAAGGAGAAATTGAAAGATTTGAACACAAATTTGCTCCATAGTTTATATGCTGAAAACAATAAATTTACATTAATCTCTATCTCTTGTTACATGAGAAGAACCCACACTAGGTGGCATTCTTCTGCAATTTTTCTGATGAAATCCAATGCTATTAAAAACAGATAAGAGGCAGCAGTGTCTTGCTTGTCTGTTATTATAGTAATGTTTGGTTAAACACACAGAGTAAAATAATAATTATACTCAGACAGACAACATTTATTCTGACATTTCTTGACAATTTCTTTCAGAGTTACAACTTGATTAGTTTGTTAAAACAGCAGAATTTGAATAAAACTCAACTATGCAGTAACCATTAAAAATTATTAGATGTAATTACAATAAACACAACATGACTGAGCCAGCTGTTAGTTTGATATGGATTTCCTTATCATGAGTATCTAAACTGTCAGAGCCATAATTTATTTTTGTTGCATTGCTCAGGTAGAAAGAACCTGCTCTCCAAGGCTGCCAGTCACTGGTGTCACCTGTGGGTCAGAGCAAGAGGCACTGCAGCGTCAGCTCTTCCCAGACAAGGCCCAGGTAGCACCAGCACAAGGTCACACACACTTGGAATGACTGGTGCTACTTATACAAAAAGTGCCCACTTGGTCACCAGGCCTTCCTAGCAGGCTGTGCCCTCAGAAATAAACAAGTCAAATCAGTAATGGTATGTTAATTCAATGTCAGTAGTCTATAAAACTGCCTTCTTACATCTCTTCTTCCTCTTTATCTTATCTGTGTTACTCTTTTTTTTAATTCCTTTATAAAGAAAATGTGTTTGCTTTATCTCACAATACTGCCAGTGCCAAACCAACAGTCTTACAGTATTATCAGCTTCTGGTAATACTTTGTATTGTTCTTTCAAATAATTTAAAAAGTCTTACTGAATTTCATTGTCTTCTTGTTTTAGGACAACAGGAAATGGCCTCAGGTTGTGCCACGGGAGGTTTAGATTGGATATTAGGAAAAATTTCTTCACAAAATGGGTTGCCAAGCACTGGAACAGGTTGCCCAAGAAAGTGGTTGGGCCACCACCCTTGGAGGTATTTAAAAGGTGCATAGATGTGGCACTTGGGGACATGGTTTAGTTTTGAGCTTGGCAGTGTTTGATTAATGGTTGGACTTAATGACATTAAAGGGTTTTTCCAAACTAAACAATTCTACAATTCTATTCAATCTAATACAATAAAATAGATTGTCCAGTTGTCAATTAAATTTGGTTTTCTGAATCTCAGTAGTTTCTTATGATCTTTTAAGGCATTTTGTTTGCTGAAGATTCCCAGTTTTGAAGAAACTCAGAAGGCTAAACAAAAATTTTGGCATCATGGATGTTTTCATGAAACAGAAGGAATTCGTTATCTTGGATGGACCAGACTGTCACTCAGATTCCTCTTATTTTTCTTCAGCATTTCCAAGCCAATAAAAATCCCTTCCCCAAAAACAGCAGCCAGTCTAACATGTTGGTTTTCTTGGTCTGCAACAAAAATTTATCTCTGTCTCTTCTAACAAGCACTATTGCAACATTGTTGTTTCCACGTAAATGCATAAACAGAACAAGAACAGCACAGTATTTTTCAAATATTCATAAATAACTCTCTTTTTGTATGGAAGAAGCAACAGATAGTATCAAGATCTTTCAATTAAATCTTTCCAAAGTTAAAAATGCCTAAGGACTGTTGCTAAAACCTAGACTAAAGTTAGATGTGTGTTTCTTCGTAGAAAAATTTCTAAATCTAGCTTTGTATATAATCCAGGTGTATCCTGTAGATATGCATATACTCTTGACCTTCAAAAAGAGGGTAGAAAAGGACTAAAAGGTCATGTATGGAGTATGTTTGTCCCCATCCACAATTATAAAAAATATAAAGCAACTATTATTCTATAAATTAAAAAAAATCCAGTTATGTTTCTTATAATCTACACAAATATATATATATATATACATGGACATACATAACAGACTGCCCACACACCCCCTCCTCCAAATACACTGTATTTTATCTACTGAAGAAACTAATAATCCACTGGGAATTTAAGGACTGTCAATCTATCCAGACAGCTGCCTGGATAAAAATCAAGAAATACGCTGGACTGAATGAAGTGCTTAAGGGGAAGCTGTAATAAACCTCTAACAGAATGTAGGCTTCAGTGGTTTGTATTTTAAATCATCTGCTTTTTTAAATCATATTAATTATTTTTAAGTAGTGTGAGGAACTATTTATGGAAGTAGTGTAAAATGGTCACTAGGAAAATGTATTCAAGGTCAGTTAAACTACAATATAAAGAAATGCATCTTGCTTTCTTCTCTATTTAGATGTGAGAGTGTAAGGAAAGCGATTTAAAAATGTAGTTACATACTTATTTTTCAATTGGTGCACAAAATAAAAGACAAAACAGAAGCAGCATTAACACTAGGTGGACAAAACACAAGATGGAGAGGAAAGGATCAAGAGGGAGGCACACATATACAAGTCAGGAGGAAATTGGAACAAGAGGACGACAACCCTAACTGGGGAGCTACATCACATAGTTCCTGCAGAGCACTCTGAAATCACTCCAGTTGCATACCAAAGGGGGCTGTTTGCATGACACCTTGGATAATATTCTTGGGGACACAGTGTGACTTGTGGGGATGGTCCTATGCAGGGCCAGGAGTTGGAGCCGATGATCCTTGTGGGTCCCTTCCAACTTGAGATATTCTAGGATACTGTATTCCAGTACAAGTAATTTTCTCAGCCACTGGACTTTAGAGTGATAAACAAGACTTCAGTGCCTCTAATGGGAAATAAAACTAGCCTGGAACTCAAAACAGTCCAACAGGCAGGCCAGTAAACTAAATTTACTGACTTGCCAGTCAGAAGAAGGATATTACTAATGTATTCTTATCCTACTTTGCTCATGTGTTAAGACAGAAAAAACCCCAAACAAATCACTTCAGAGTCATAAAAACTTATGACTTATCAGAAATAACAGTATTTTCTTCTTGACTGAGAAAATTACTGGAATAATTAAGTTCCAGAATGAATCCAGTAAACATGATCAGCAAGTCAGCTTTGCACTTTGAGAGCCAACATAAAGCTGTTAAAGACTGGAAGGAAACAGCTGCATGACAAAGAATCCTCCAGCCCTCTCATTTCACCAATACCTCCCAAGGCTGAGCTGTCAATGCCACTGCCTTCCAACACTACCAAACAAGTGAAATACCCTACAAACATTCCCTACACATACATTTAAAACACACAGTGAGCAACATAGTCTTCCATTATAATATGTATATTTAACCAAAGAAGGAGGAAGCTTTGAAGGCTCAGGCTTGATGTTCTCTTCACTGATAACGTTAATCCTTGGACTGTTGGGTGATGAGCACTAAACATACACAACACACGTTTGGTGACAAAGAGCAACTTCAGAAGGAAAAAAGCAGTGGAACATGGTTCTCAGGGAGGCAGTTCTGATGCAGCAGAAAGAAAGATTATTTCAAAGGAAATAATCTGTTTGGAAACATGCATTAATGAAGCAAGTTCCCGGATTCAGAAGTAGACAAATCTCAGAGATGTGCTTTGCTGTTTATTTCTAGCCTACAGGAGAAAAGATGCACTGCCTGTACATACTTTCTATGTGCTATATGGGGTTCTTTTATCTATTATTTTTGATTTAAAGGAAAAGGTAGAATCAGGAGTAAAAGAAACATCTGCAAAACAAGGCTGACAGAGAAGACTTTGTAAGAATTTAAAAGTATTTAATTTGAATCTTAATAACCTGATATACTATACCATGCCAAGCAACTTCACAGAAACCACGTGATGGCAGGATACACAGTCTAAATGGGTTTTTGGTTAGCTTTGTTTGGGTTTTCTTTTTAATGTTACAAGGTTTTGAAAGAGCTCTGTAGCATGACACAAGATAGTTTACATTTACAGATTCACAATAGCAGAAAAAAGAGACAGTAGGCACTACTTGTGCATTAACTGAGAAGATTATTGCCACTGTTACGTGTCATTTTATACACCTCTATTGGCAAAACAAACTCGAGAAAAGGTAAACATTCTTACGCCACGTATTCCTGTTCATCTTCTGCTTGGAAGTGGTATGTTCTGTTATCTGAAATAAATAAATGCATCTTTTCATTTGGCACATGATAAATTATAAAATATCTAAATATTTGGTAGTGAAACCTATCTGACAACATTTATACCCCAATGGCAGCTATCGAAAACAATTCTAAAAAAACTGAGAAAGATGAAACTCTGAATTTTGATTTACATCAAATGTATGCATTTCAAGAGTCTTATGTTTAGAAATATTAAAGAAAAATAAGAATATGGATCAAATTTTGCCCTTTCAGAAGTCAAATCTGAAACATGAGCAGGAGAAAAGGGCATAAATAATATGTTCCTATTGTAAATTTTTTCCCTCCAGTTGGGTCAAGAAACCTCTTTTTCCTAACCAAAGTTTGAGACATGAACTGGCTATTATCTCTCACTTTCAAAGGCTTCATAGACTGCCCCTGTAAATTTATAATATTTATTAATACTATGCATGTAATGACTAGAAACACTAAGTCCACTCATCAACTTCAAAAGTGTTTTTAAAACCAGACTGGATACAAATGCTTGCTGTACAAGACCAAAATAGGAAGAAGGGAAATCACAGGAGTGTCAATGCTGAGAAGACAAGTCGCTACCAATTTTAGACAAACAAGCGTATTTTTAAGTTAGGATAATAGAACAAGAGAAATTGGTTCTCCTTGCCTTCCTCATCCACTCAAATAGCACTCAAAAAGCAGAAGAGACACTGAAGGAATAACAAGATGATGCTGAAGGTCTTTCCCATATCCTGGTGGATGCAGCTCACGCACGTTCCACTAAGCTGCTAAACATCTCTCCGAACTTAGGAGAGCAGCAAATATGCTGCATTGCACGGCTGGTCACAAACAAACAGCATTTATATCACACATACACAGAGAAAAGGTTTTATATTCATCTGTCCATTCAACCCATCCTCAAAACTAGAGGCTCTGAACATCCGTGAGGCAGTGCACATGTCTGGATGCAGACCTGAACCTGAGCTCTAGCCTTATGTCGTGTTCAAAACATCTTGCAATGACATTTTCAAAACTCCCACAAAATGCAAGACGGTATTACAGTTGCTACATACGTGATATTAGATCAAAGGACTTCTTATCTTCAGCATTTGGCTTCACCTGGCAGGTCAATAAATTCAGTTTAGCTGGTTGCCTGTTGGACTAAAAAGAAAATTTATTTTACTTTAAAAAAAATTATTGATTTAGGATTATTTTCCCTTTCTTGGAAGTGGTCATGTATGATATTAATTTATAGCATGGACATCCACATATGTACACCATCCTCAAAAGAGTGGAGAAAAGAATCCCTTTGTCTGAGTTGGTCTGTCAGAGTGGACACATTCCTAAATATGAACAAAATTAAAATCCTCTTTCTGACTATTTGAAATTGAGTAAAGGGATAAACCTTAATTTACAATATGCTAATATGAAAGGGTCTTTATTGCATTTTATAAACTATAATGCAGCTTTTCCCTACAGAATGTCCATAGTTCAAGTTTCCTCACATTTTAAACAAATCAAAGATATAATTCTAAAACTTTTAAAGGGAAGTGGGAAGCTGGAGATCTGGAGTTTCAGAACTCAGGATAATTACACATAATAATATTCTGTGCTGTAATTAGGTCATCTAGAACACTGGAACTAAATCTTTGAAGTATTTGAGCTTTACACAGGTAGTAAACCTTCAACACTGAAGGCCATCAGTGGAATCTGGGCAAGGAAAAAACAGTGAGGAAATGGGACTATCTCCTTTAACAAGAGTAACACCTGATCTCTGGTTTCCAAAATGTTTGCATCATATTGGCCACAAGACAGTTTTAGGACTGCCTCCACCACGATCATGTTGTTGCTACCTCATGATTTAGCATTCCCAGGAAGATATTTCAGACACATGACTAATTCCTGGAACTCACTGTCATCAAAACTTCCCAAACTTTCACACTTTTCATTGAAAACACTGAAAATAATTAACACATTCACCAATCTGTCAGACTGTATCAATAATATCTAGTATCAAATACTTCCCAAGTTTCCAAATTAAATGATTTGCAGATACACCATGATAATCCCATCTGAAGTATTAATTGAGAAGTCTTTTCAATACATTTGCCATTTTGTTATATAACTGCTGATAAATTCACTGAGATATTAAATCAACTGTCATAAGCTACAGAACTTCAGCAGTCAGAAGCCAAAGTGACATCCTTTTTGCAACAGCAGATTAACACCAACAGATTCACCAGGAAAGGATATTTTCATATAAAGGTATAAAAATAACTTACCGTTGCATGTGATATGGTAAGAATTCCATTCTTAACAGTGCACTTCCTTCTCTGCCATACTTTCCTTAACCTATATAACAATAACAACAGTAAGTTCAGTAACTAAACGTGACTTTGAAACACATGTTAATCCCATTAACATGTTGGGAAGATGAGTCTTAAGAAACAAATGGATGCAGTCAAAATTTTACTAAATGCCTCACCAAAAATAATGTGGAGATTAGTGACAGGTCTTAATCACCTTTTAGAGACTTATAAAGACAATAGTTTTCTTCTAATTATGACTTTATTTTTTTATGTTTGTTTGTCATGCTTTTTATATTTGCTATATTAAATACAGTTCCGTGTTCAGATTTGAACTGAAAAACTCTTGAGTATTTGTAGCATGTGCACGAGGAGAATGTGCCATAGGCAATAGAAAACAAAATTAGTGCAGGCATATAGTTATAGTTTTCACTATTATGTGCTTCCAGAACATACCCATCACTCTTCTTCAAAAGATAACCTTTCTTCTCACTGCCGTATTCCTTATTCCCCTGAAGCTGATGCATACTGTATCCTCCTTGCCTGCTCTGTGAATCCTAAAAAAGGGAAAAACAGATAAACATTTTCCTCATGTGCACAGTAAGCTTTCCTAACCTTTAAGCATATTTTATGTTTTCTTCTCTACAACAACTTCACAAATTAATAAAGATTATAAAAGGAGTGAGAACTCCTACTCTGTGTCTACAGTCATAGGAGAGCTTGCTTTTACATCATGTGATCTAGAACTAGCTGTTCAAGTTTCAATTAATTTTTCAACTTTTATTCATTAGGCATTTGTAGGTAGATGCGAATATGCATCTCAAAAGAAAGACTTTTAAAATATTGATATTTAATATTATATAATCTTACAATCAAAGAGTAAAGGCTTAGATAAAATTTCAAAAAGAAAGCAACAGAATACAGCATGCATATATATAAAAGAGGACAAACTCTAATAAGCACTATTTCTTTTTTTCAAATTAAAAATATGTATATAATTCATGAGATTTAGTGAATGAAGTCAGCTGAAATAACTTTTGGCCTGATCTAGTGAAACAATTAAGTGAAATGGATTAACTTGTTATAAGCACATCAGAAAAAAAAATCCCCAAAAGTTCATTAAAACATTGACTTACTCTCCTAGACTTCGATCACGAAAGGCAAAAGCAATAGAGGAAAGAGAAAGCAAATAATTTAAAACAAGAATTATTATTTATTTTAAAAACATGTTCCTTGAAAACAAATTTTATAGCCCACATATCTGTTAAAATAATATTTCCCCTTTCTAATGGCACAACTAAAAAGAAGGCAAGAAATAGTCACATTGGTGTTTCTTCTTATAAAAAACCAAAACATCATAAAATTCTGTGAAACCTGGTATATACACAACACTGGCATCACACAGCAACTATGATGACTAACAGGATCAAATTTTACTACATCTTCCAGTCTTTATTACCTTTAAATTCTCTAAAATGATACTGTATTGTATCCTCCACCAAACTCAAACTAATTACAAATTTCTTTTGAAAAAGATCAGGCCCAAAGTTAACTTTGATTTTCACAAATGTACATGAAAAGGTACAATTAAGGACAGATTAATACGGTTTTAAATGTAGTTGTGAAACAATAACCTGCAAAACATCTGACAACATCCCACAAAAAGAATGGGAAGTTCAATTACTCCCTTGGCAATGACCTTTCCTCTTTAAAGCAGTTTCTCACTGTTATCACAACCAATATATATTGCAGATTACTCCCTCTTGTTTGATTCAGGGTCCTGACAATTGCTTTTCATTTTGTAACAACTTTGCCACAGAAGTTTAGAGAGAAGTGCTTTGGTAGCACTGTGCCACGTGCTGCCAGCAGGGTTCACATCATCACAATAAGCAGCTCATTTGTAATAAGCAAATTTCAAATCCCCACTGGAATTAGGGTGCTATTGGTATTAGCATAGGAAAGAACTTAATGAGATATAGTTCTTGTTGCAAAGAGCATATCAGATGGAGATTTGGGGAAATAAATCAAAATGCAAAGAATCAGTTAACAAAACAGACAAATAACATGATTCTAAAGATTAGATATATTTAACTTAAAGCTGTTAAGTTACATTTGCAGCAATAGTTATTATACAAAAATAGGGGACAGAAGCCTGTGTTAAAGGCCCGGTTTCTATTAAAATTTAAGTTTCTTAGGATATAGACATTTTTAAACACACAAGATGAAACACTTTATACAATTAAAATTATAGTAATATCCATTAAAAAAATTTTCCAAAAGCCTTAAACCATAGTAATTTTCCAAAATCAGATAATTCTTGCACAAAGTAACAGAATCTGCCCTAACTTTGTACCAGGACAGCACAACAGTGGCCACCAGAGATGCTGCATGTAACGGAGCCAATGTACAGTCGTATTTCCCTCAACAAAGCCTCAGCACTGGCACTGCTGCACAGCCCACGATACAAAGAGCATCAAGATGTGCTTTTCCAGGTCATTCCCGTGATTACAGCAATATTTTTTTCACTTATCAAAGGACAGGTATGCCAGTAGAATGAGTAAGTGCCTTACAGACGTCCATAATACTGAATAAACACCTTGAATCCATGCAGCAGGGAAACAGGAATTGCATCAGGAGACCTCGAAAGTGTCGGGACGTCACACTTATCTAATGGCAACTCCAAAGAGGTTAAAGGTGGATGAATTTACAATTTGGACAGGAATCACTAGTTTCAACTTCCTTCTCTTGCACAAAGGGTCAAAGAAACTTAAACTATACACAACCACGGCCTCAATTTTATTATTTCAAACTGTTTCCCAGCCAAAGCAATGTTTGGTAAGAGTAATTCTAAATTTTTATGAATCCACTGGAAAAAATCCCATTCATTTCATGTTCTTCAATAATTTCATTAATTGATAAATTTTCCAGCAATGAGATTATAGCGCACTAATGTAACAGGGAAAATGTATTCTTAATCACAAAGGCCATCTGTCATCATAATAATGCCCAGCTTTATGTACTTAAAGATTTGGATATACACAACGATGGAGACCTGACTGGTGAAATTCAGGCCATCTGTCTTCAAGCTTTGTTGTCTCTCATCTAAGGAGAAACGAATGCTGACATGATGCTTTAGGATTAAACACTGAATACCTCAATAACACAATGCTTTATAAAGCTCCCCAATATCTGCCAGCATCGTTACACTCTGACTCAAGTCATGCAGCAGAACTAGGAGTGAAAGTCCTCATGTTGACTTTGAAAGGGACACTTAAACATCAATGTGATCAAATGGTTACTTTATCCAAAATAACATATTCTTTCAATACAGCATTTCTCTCTTCTGTGATTTTCCTGTATATCTGAGAATCACAATATTGCTTGTTTTTCTTCTAAGACACAATATCAATTCTCTTCACTCAAAATACTTTACTTTTATATTTATAACTTTATATACAGATATTATACACATATACACAGTTTTTCAAAAGTCCTAGAATTTGTCTACACTGTAATTACAGTCAGAAAAGCTGCACAAGTTATTTTGGTGTTGCCTATGAAGCTTATTTATTACAACGTGTATTTAAGTTTCAGAATTTGACTTGTTTAATTTTTATTTTAAACTTTCCACTGAAAGATAGTAATTTTTACTACACAGCCAGGATATAGGTAAGCAAAAAACAAACACTTATATTTCATTTGCTGTATTTCATCATACTCCTATGGGCAAATTTTGAAACTTGACTTGTACCATATGCAGCCATGGATGTACAAAACGTGGTACAGAAGAGCAACCACTCGTTTGTCCTACTTTACTTCCAAGACCTGGCTGATTACCAAATAGATTCAACTTAAAAACATACACAACTTTCAGGAGAGAAGGAGATACTTTGCTTTGCTTTCCAGATAATCAGTTTGTGGAAGAAAAGGTACATGAGAAGAGAGCAAGTTTTGTTCCTCTGTGTGTTGGGAATCGAATCATTGAAAAAAAGTTAGGATTTAAAGTTATTTCCAAATAGCTCTTGAAATCTAAAGTTCTCTGTTCAGCTTTTGGGGATAAGGATGAAGGAGTAGGAGATATGTTCAGAGTGATTTAGATAGTAGGGAGATTAAAAATGTAATGCTTGCATGGGAAGCTCTGTAAGTGTTGTGGAAGAGGTCTAGTAGGTCCATGTGCACATTGGAGATGGAAGGGAAAAAAAACAGCAAAAAGAACATTAGGAAAGACTGTAAAGTACGAGATAAGGGAAAACTGAAACACCTACTAGAAAGAGCTGGCAGGTCTTAAAATAAATTAGGATCTGTTCAAAGGTGCTCTGTAGTGCTCCTGTTCAGCATTTGTGACATTAAAGATATTCTAAACCCATGCAGAGTGTGTTGTAAGATTGTGTTGTCCTTCAGTACTATGAGATTAGAGATAAAGGGAGAGGAACAGTCTCAGGGCCAATGTTTAATTGCTACATAATGTAAATCTACGTAATATAAGCACACATAGGCATGTAACCAAAAGAAGAAAAACCACTGCTGTAAGGAATTATTCATCCATCATTCCTTATTAACTGTGATTCCACGTGAAATAATTTAGTAACTTCAAGCCATGTCTCTACACACAGAGGCCATAAGCACAATGTGCTACCTACCAAATTGCATGAAAGCCCATGAAAATACTTACTTGACCCAATTACTAAAGTCTTATTTTTTAAAAAAGTTCCAGAAGAATTCTGGGAAAGTAAAGATTAGGAACCTTCACACCACACAAGGGAGATAAATGAAAACTACTTTTAAGAGCACAATTACTATTATATATACTGGAAAAATCAGTGCAACTTTTGTGCAGAGAGGTTATGTCTCAAAAATTTCCTGGAGCTCTCTGAAGGAATCAGTAAGTGTAAATGACAACTGATGCAGTGTACCTGGTACCTGGACTCTGAATGGCACCTACTGTTCCTTATGAAAGGGAAAGAATTACATTGCTACAGGACAAGAGGAAAAGTCCTCAGATGAGATAAAAAGTTAAAAGCAGGAAACAGCCAAATGAGTTACATAGAAAGATGTGCCAGCACATGTGGGTGTCTAACACAAACAAATCTGGAAAAGGGTGAACAGCAAACTGTCAAAAGTTGGTTAAGGTAGTATTAAATTATTCAAGATACCCAAGAAAGGCTGACTGAAGAATTTTTCAAGAACCTCATGATAGTTGAGCCACTTGATAACAAATGACAGGTGAAGACTAGCACAAAAAAAAGCCAAGTGATGCAGAGGGAAAGAGTAAGATACTGTGAGCTGACTATGAAGATTCAGAAACAGGATGATGTGGTTAAAGCTTTCCAGATGATTAAACTTACATACCACCTCCCCTGCACTAAGCATTGGTCAAAAAGCAAGTCAATGTTAGGATTTATATGAAAATAAAAAAAAATCAGAAATTATCTATGAAGGTATCATAAATTCAGATGCATTCATATGCTGAGTAGGGTATGCAGATCTAAAAGTTCAAAGCAAATAAAAGGAGAAAGGTTTTTCACACACCATGATGCCATGGTAGGGAAGGCACAGCAGTAACATAAGCTGATGATTTACACTTCCTGAAAAAGCAACTACACAAATTCAGAGAGGAAATCCACAGGCTGGTGGAGAGACAGCCAACACAGTCAAACTATTAATGGGAGGGTATTCTGGGGAAGTATCAGTGTTTATTGCCCTGCATTTTACTCCCAACATTCGTTATTGATGGGCATCAGAAACTTGGCTGACTCAGTAATATGGCTGTAAATTATGTTCTTATGTATCTTTGATATTAGCAATACTGTCCAATGATATATGTGGACAATCTTATGTATTCAGCAAAATGGCATCTCAGTTAAAATTCATATTTAATAAAAGACACTTGGCAAATACAAATGCCTTATTTATCTACAAGAAAACTCAACAGAGGGTAGTAAGCAAATTTTCCCTAAGGGCAAACCACATTAACCCCTCCCAACACAGTTTCCCCATGGCATATTCAGTATTTCTGGCTCTTAGGCACTATGAGTTGGCAAAGTCACAATATTATTTCAGGTAAGAGCTGTGATGTAAGTTATTACACTATCTCCTAGATCAAGAAGTACTCCAGAACATCTGCAAAGGACATTGCATGTTTCCTCCTTCACTTCTGATATCAGTGCAATTAATCATGTACTTTACTTTTCAATTGCCCTGTCTCAGCCACTGCTGTCTGATTAACAAACAATTTTTCTTCCTTACCAGACAGTATCAGCAAAAGGGGGTTGGGAAAGAGAACAACATCACAGAATCCATGTGAGTTATCAGATGCACAGTAATACAGAAATGATAGCTAAAGGCAAGTCTCTAGTTCTTGTTCTGTCTTGCTCAGGGTCACCCAGGCCAGGAAAATCCTGAATACTGGCTGGAGGATGGCAGAACACAAGAAAGAAGTGTGCATGCCGTCCCTTTATTCTTTTCCTAAATGATCATACATCATTGTCAAACACAGGATGCTGGGCCAGATGAAGCATTTATCTGATTGATCCATTACAACTGTTCTTATGGTACATTAAAAAAGTACATAAAAAAGGAATAATTTATTTTCACACATAAAATGGAAACAGAAAATTAATGTAAAAATACTTTGCTTGTTGATATGTGAACATTCTAAATATTAGTTTTGTCATAATGTTCAAAGTCAAGCTCTTCAGAACCAGTAACTACATAAGTTGATCATTAATTAAACCAATTCCTGAATACAAAATTCACAAATTTACATTATCTCAGCGAATAACATGTCCAAATTATTTACCTCCTTCTGATCAAGCTGCAGAGATGATTTTATCAAATCACGAAGAGCAGTAAGTTGTTTCTTTTCTTCATCTTGTGTCTGCTTTATCTGTGGAAGAAAATTGCCATTAGATGCTTGCTGGATAAAATTTTAACTTTTTATTTCAATATACCATTTCAGGTGTCCTGAACAAGCAGCTCAACTACTCTGTGTTTCTGTAATAGTTGAGTTTATTTTCATGGAGTAGTTCACTCTTTTGTATTCATCTTCTATGCATGTACCACTTGCACATCAAATTAAAATGAATGTACAACTCCACAAGCAGTGTTTGTTTTGTTATACTTTAATGGCTCACTACATCTAATGCACTTAAATTAGCCTCTGAATTATTAATTAACTTTCATAAACTTGACAGATGACTTAAGGAATGAAAATACAGTTTAATTTAGCAACAAATGACAATAGCAAATGGAATTATTGTAATTCTGATCATAAAATATAAAAGCACTTGGGTGACAAGTGGGCTCTGATTCCACATTATTAACTGTCTTCAAGGAACATCACAAGTTAATTCATTTTAAAACCTTGGTGCTATCATCAAGCAATTTGGTTTAAAAAAGTGAAAATGGTAGCTACATTGATGCCAATAACATAAGCTGATTCAAATATTCACACTGTAAACCAGTTTTATGTTAAGTATCATTGAATTAGTAGTGAATGAAAGCTACTTTTCCTAATAGCTGTAAAAACCAAATACAAAGTTTAACATACTCAAGAGGTTTTTTCCTCATGTTCAGTTTCAAATAACACTTCATTTATAAGATGCAAATGAAATATAGACCCTTCTAAGCGTATTTAAAATGTACTTATATAAACGAAATATTTTCATTTTCAGACATAAAGTTACTTGGAAGTAAACTTACATTATATAAGTCAGCAGCCAACTTTTCAATATATTGTTTAAGTTTATCAGCTGTTTTCAAGCCATCTTGGAAGAAACTAGAATAAAAAATACCTGTGATTTAACACAAATACGCCTAATCCATAACACAAAGTAGATTATGTTGTTGAGAAAAACAGCAAACCCAATAAAACATATCCAGGTCTGTCCAAATTCAAAACTAAAAAAACCCAGTAAGACAAATAAAAGCCCCAACAGAAAACTCCTTCCTTAAAGTTTTAAAGTACACTATCTTTCAGCAGTGGAGACATACCACTGGGACTTTTTCAAATACAAAATTAGAGAGAACATAACTTAGCTTATTTTTATCACTGTTAGCCAACATGTTTCTCCCTTAGTAATTTGTAAAATCTTTGTCCTGTATTTAATTTAAATAAAAGTTCTTGTGTGTTTGCCTCTGTGGTTTTACTGAAGACAAGGTCATATCTTGCTTGTTTCACTTCAGAAAAATTCAGAGAAATTACTGGCCTTTCACAATAGTTTTAAAATTTACATAAAAGACAAAAATATTAAATAGAAAAAATGTTTCTAAAATTACATTCCAGATCTATACCTCAGGAACAAAAATTAATTTTGTAAGCAGCATGCAAAGTTTTTCCTTGGCCTCTTTCTCCATCACTCCTCTGCCCCACTCACTCACTCTCACTCTCTACTCCAAGTCCACAGTTTCATAAGATGCAGAGGCAGATTACAACTATGAAAACCAATCCTGACAAATTCCAACAAAAGGAAACAAACACTTGAGTAAAAAATGAAGTTGTAATTAAAGCTTGAAATCTTTAGTGCACTTACTTGCATTGTGCATGATAATACTTAATAAGGTTCTGCAGAAGGTCCACACCCTTTTTTGTCTTGATTTCATTAACCTTGATAAGATACTGTATAGGCAATGAAAAGTATGTTGAAAATAATTTCTCAAAATTTTAACGTTTTTCAAAAAATAAAACATAATTTGCTGAATGAATTAACTATTTGTGTGTTTAACCTGGTGCTGACTTATAAGCCATCAGTGCCCCACTAGCAAAACATAAAACAGATAACAGTTTATTTGGCCATTCC
>VWZD01005777.1:776812-1123800 GCA_013396695.1 Sakesphorus luctuosus
CTGCTATCTCAGCTCCTGTTATTTCAGTTCTTATCATCCCATGCTGTTTTGCATGTTCTCTTTTTTCCTTTTCAATCTTTGTACTGAAATTTTAATAACAAAACATTTTAGAGAATTTCTGCTACTATGTGATCCAGTATTATTTAGGGAAAAAATAATAATTAACAAGTATTAAAGAAACCATTCTAAATACCATTCTATGTATTTCTACATAGAACAAAATACTTTTCAGCACTGTACCTCTAAACTGGACTCAATATTTGGTCTTGAAAAAATTCTGGGAAACGGGGTGTCAGAGAAATTCAAGGGACATTTCCTTCTTAGTCTTAATAAGCCCAAGTGAAATTTGCTCACAAGAGAAAAAAAATAGCAGTAAGACAACAGGCACCTTTCTGTAAACATTCCAAATTCAGAACAGAATCACACAGATGATTCCATGTATTAGGCCTGTATGAGATACTTTGACTCCTAATTTCTGTTTAATGGCATTTGGTATAAATAGTCTTTCAAAGATATCCTTAATTTTATATATAGAAACTAGAGAGGCAAAAATATATCTATTTTTGTTGTCTATAGAAAAACTTTTCAATATCTATGCAAAATATGCAATATCTGTGAGAACTAAAGAACTAAAAAAGGAATTAAAGAAATCAATTCTGTATGCTGAAATCTGAATAAATCTGAATGCTCAACTGAATACAATGATGCAGTTTTGAGACAGGAATCTCCTTTTTGCCTTAGATTAATAGTAAGAGTAATTTCCAGTTCCACTGTTCAAAAGGATTTCCATTGTAATAAATTCTGAAAGNTCAGCTCCTGTTATTTCAGTTCTTATCATCCCATGCTGTTTTGCATGTTCTCTTTTTTCCTTTTCAATCTTTGTACTGAAATTTTAATAACAAAACATTTTAGAGAATTTCTGCTACTATGTGATCCAGTATTATTTAGGGAAAAAATAATAATTAACAAGTATTAAAGAAACCATTCTAAATACCATTCTATGTATTTCTACATAGAACAAAATACTTTTCAGCACTGTACCTCTAAACTGGACTCAATATTTGGTCTTGNTCTTTCAAAGATATCCTTAATTTTATATATAGAAACTAGAGAGGCAAAAATATATCTATTTTTGTTGTCTATAGAAAAACTTTTCAATATCTATGCAAAATATGCAATATCTGTGAGAACTAAAGAACTAAAAAAGGAATTAAAGAAATCAATTCTGTATGCTGAAATCTGAATAAATCTGAATGCTCAACTGAATACAATGATGCAGTTTTGAGATAGGAATCTCCTTTTTGCCTTAGATTAATAATAAGAGTAATTTCCAGTTCCACTGTTCAAAAGGATTTCCATTGTAATAAATTCTGAAAGCAAAAATTACTATATGTAGGTAAGAAAAATTAAGCTGATAATAAATATTTTTGCAGTTCTTCATGGCCTGAGTTTTCCTTTCATTGTCTTTTTCCTCTCCTGGTTAGACATAAGTGAAATAACACTAATAATAGGATTAAAAAGGGGAATAAATGAAAGGATACAGAATATTAATTAACTCCTGAGGGCTCTTGAATTCTGATAAAGCAACTGCCCATCACATCCTTGAGAGCATTCTGAACCATCCCACCAACAGTTCTGCAACTATCATACAACTTATTTCCAACCTTCTATTTTTATAAATCATTCTTTACCCACAGAAAACAGAAATTAGAGAAAGACAATATTTTTAAAAGGACAAATATTTTAGAAGTCACACTAACTGCATTAAAATTTTTGTCTCTCAAAAATATAGACTTCTGAAACACAGGAAAGCATATAAATCTCATCATTTTTACTACTGACAGATTTTATGTATGTGACTATAAGAACGTCCAAATGCCATCTGAAACCTCCATAATTCACTTTACAATGTTCAGTATTTAAGCATTAAGTACATTAAGTATCTTCTTTACAGTAAAGAAACATTGGGTAGTCATTTAAATACTTCAATGAGCACATACAATATTTTCTTTCTATTAATGCAGAAGACAGATCCACAGATGTGCCTTGGTCAGCCACATTTACATCCACAGATAAAGTACAGATCTTGGGACCAGCAGGGAAAAGAAAAAATAGAAAAAAAATTAACAAGTGGGAGAAAAATACTTACAATTTGGTTTCATAATCCTTCCAGGCTTTGTCAAAAGGCTTTTTAAGGTCCTTAAGAAATAGAGAATTTCCTTAGAACATTTTAAAAATTTCATCTTCATAGTTATCAAGTTATAAATAGCAACAAAAAATACTTTTTTCTTCTAGAGCTTTTCATACAGCAGTTAGAAAAAACACTGGGTGTGAATCTTGTAAAGTATTGCTTTCCTGAGCACATTAACACAGGAATTTACAGTGAAATTCTCAAGCATTGCAGTCACCCCAGTTTTGTTCTTTGGACTACATACAAAATATTAATAAATGCCAACATAAGAAATAATGCCATGAGTGAAAGGAAAACAGTCACAAGATGGAATAATCTGAAATAAAAAGTTTTCGATACTTACCCCTTTAACACCTTTTAAGTCTCCTTTTAAGAGAGAATCCAAAGTGAAAATAACATTGTGGCTTAAACCCTGGAGCTAAAAAGAAAAACATTTTACTGTTATCATTCAAAACAATTTATTATGATCTTATCAAACTACTACAAACAAGTCTTTGAACTTCAGTACTGAAGTTGCAACCACCTCAACATTTCTAAATTAATAGTAAATTCCAGTCTGTAAAGAATTAATAAACATTTACTTGCATCAGTCATAGAAGCATTATAATTGATGTTTACTTAAATAAGTTGATATCATTTTAAAAATAGCATGTAAGCAAAGTTCTGAAAGCACCTCAAGGTAATATTCAGTCTCTGGAAGCAAACATTTGAATGCAGATGTCTCAGAGCCTCCTGAGTAAGAAGCAAGGACCTGCTGTGCCACAGGCAGGCAACACACACGGCACATGGTAACTGAACCATGAACAAAACGAGCCAACAGAGTCACTGGCTCCTTGATTAATCCCATCTCTTTGGGAACATGCTAAACCCATAACATTTTCCTTGTCCATTGTGGAAATCTGGCATCTCCTTAAACTCTTACAAGTTTAAACTTCACTCCGTTGGGCCCACTGATTATGGATGGCCTATTTGATTTTCTTCCCTTTTCACTCTATGCTTGTTTGGCAGCGTGAGGCGTGAAAAGCTGAGTGCTGGGATCCTATCTGGACATGTATGGTGTGCATCGTTCCTCAAGAGTCAAGACAATAGGAAAGATGTGTATCAATATTATCCCAGCCTACTGAAGAGTCTGTTGTCTTTTCTACTTCATACCTTGCTTCATTTGTCACGCAGAATATTTCATTAATTCTTCAGTTGCTCGCTATGGAAGGATAGGGAGAATGATGGGAAAGCTGAAAAGACATCATGTCCTCTGCATGAAACCCAACCCATGTAAGGAAGTGTTACACCACTGTTTTTATTCTACCTATATATGGTCCAGCTCCCCTCTTCTATATGATGCTCTCAGCATGTTTTAGTCCATGAAACTAATTTTTAATGGACTTTTTCAAAACAATGATCCACACTGATGAGAATATCAAAACAAGCACACAAATGAGTTCTCCAGGTCTAATACTCCACTTAAACTCTTTATATATTCAAAAGACACTGTAACTTTTCCCAGTTTTCCAAGTGAATCTGTTAAGGATAACCAATTCAAGCCATTAATACTTGGCTTGAAATTCCTGAACAGCAGCCAGCTCGAATATCAACTAGGGGAAAAAACCTCAAGATAAGTATAAGTGTATTACTCCAATATGGTAAGGGGTTGGAATAATTTATTACATTGTTGAAGACTTCATAAACCAATAGCCCAAATGAACTGGAAATGCATCTGATAAAGCAAAACAATCTCACATATAGAGCAAAATAAAGGAAAAAAACCCTTAACAGATGGAAAAACATATGATAATTTTGTGAGGGTTGTGAACAAAAGATAATTTTCCTGCAGATATTAGCTGAGGACATTTACAGGAAAGGGAGGTTGGGAAAAACAGGCTTTAAACACTTGGAAAAAGAAAAGTACAATGAAAATTTTCAAAAGAGGTAATCTCTTAGTGCTCCAAATGTTCTTCCAAAACCTCATCTAGACCGATTTAAAGATACTGACACAGTTTCATATATGTAGGGCTTCATATGGTTTCTTAATGCACTATTACAATGAATTCAGATCCTATACTTAGTGATAAAATCAATAGTTTATAGCAAAATTTGCGTAGCAACTTATTTACTTTCATTAAAATGATTAATGGACATGTTGCTATTCTTGCCCTTGTGTGCTGAGCAATCACTTCAAAACGATGCTCTCCAAAAGCTGTGCATGCAATACAAGTTGCTAGTTTTACTTCACAGCAAGTGAATATCACTCTGAAAGTAATCATTCTCTAATTCCTTCTCATGAAATATTTATAGCATCATAATTCACATTAAAATTTTTATTAATCATAATTGAATTCAAAAGATTTTACAGAAAGGATCCAAAATTTTGAAGCATTTTTTGTTGCCTATAGTATAGCTCTATTCCTTATTCATCTTTCTGTCTTTAAAGACCATTCATTAGTTATTGTACCTTTATTAAATAAGGCAGCAACAATCTGCTCTAGGTCAAAAAAAAAAAAGCCTATAGGGCTGCTATTCATCTTAATACCTTTTGTTATTTTTCCAATTAATTTTATTAACATAAGCCCGAGCACCTACTGAGCATTTTATCAGTGACATTACAGAGTCCTCTCAACTGCTTTTTCAGTGTATCTCAACTTCTATTTTGATATTACAAACATCTTTTTTTTCTTTCAGTGTAATCATATTAAACAGAATGATGCTTAAGAACAACAAAGTAGAATTTTCTATCTTAGAGAGAAGCAAGTTGAAAAATAAGTGTTTTTTAAAATGCTGAGACAGTTGTCAAATAAGTTTGGTGTCTATTTGAAACTGCTGAATGAAGTAAATCAGTGAACAGCTTATTTTAAATGCTGTCAACAAGAATTTAGATAGATAATGCTTCGTAATCCAGCTGACTTAGTATAATGTTGTTTTGAATAAGTGTAGCTTCTTAAATTAAAAAATCTTTTTCCTTCTGATCAGTACTACTTTAAATAAGTAAATAATCCCCCACTTCTTGTTTGCCAGCTGAAAGAAGTTAAAATTTTCTGTGGATGCCCTGCAAGGTCCAGAAAGCTTCCAACAAATTTGAGTTCTAGTCCCAAACTGTCTTTAAACTGCACTTTAAATCTGATTTTAAAACACTCACTTTTAATTGTGGGCTAAACTCAGATTAAAGAAGGCCAAAATAACCCAGAATGACAGAAGCCTTTAAAGAGAAAAGTGGGTCACTCACATATCTACAGGTCTTTAAAACTGCCAGCACTGATAAAAAGGATGATCCAGGGAATAGGCCAGAGCAAAGATTCTAAAGCAAGCAAGGTCTTCAGGGTAAGAGTGATCAGCATTAGGTGAGTTGGAGGTGATGATGAAGCAGCAAGACTCAGAAGGCAAAAGTAAGTACCAGCATGAGGGGTCAAAAGTGACACCTTGGTTTGAGTGTTGCTGGGGCCTGTGCTGTCTGAGATGTTTAGAAGTGAATCTCAGGGAAGTGCAGAGTCAGGTGAGAACGTCTGATGATACTGAGCTATTCTGATTAGTAAAGCAAAAAGCAGATACAATGAGTTGCACAACAGCCTTGTAACACTGCTGAATGAAATTAAAGATTAAAATCTATGCTGAAAAATGCAAAGAGATACGCAAGGAGAAGAAATTGATACAGAATCCTGCTCATGAAATACCAATCATCAAGAAAAATGTCTCAAGGAAAAAATGTTCTAACTTTGAAGTTACAATGTAGAATCCCTTGAAAACATCAGGCTCAGTAATCATAATGCTGCAAGCCTTCAGAAAAAGGGATAAGAAATGGAACCATCTTCATGTTTGTCCCCTCGTTTCAGAAAAGGGTACGACAGCGCTTAGAGAAGAAATAGAAAGAGCAAGTAAGGACAATCAAAGTTATGGGCTAACTAAGACTGAGCTAGAAAAGTAACAAGAAAGAATCAAGAAACAATAAATGAAAGGATCAGATTAAAATGAAACAGAACTGGCATTTCTGAGAGCACTCTGGAGTAACCCTCCACCTTGTGACCCAAGCATAGCATACATGAAGAAATCCTTAGTCAAACTTACGGAGGTAAAACAAGGACCAAAAGCATAAGACTGTCTCCAGCTCCAGCATCTCTGAGCTGAAGACTGTTTGCATGACCAGGGTACAGAAGTTATCCCTGTATTTGCTCTTCCTTAAAGACTCACTCTTGGGAGACTGTCCAAGCCAGGGAACTTTGGTACACAGACCTTTGATGGGAGTACAGCAGTTATGGTCATGTTGGGGACTCCAGGAAAGAAAGTTGGTGATATTGCTTATACTTCACACACAAAAAAAACCTCAGAAACAAGCCTAACGATAAGAAAAATGTAAAACTGAAGATACAACTTGCTAAATAAAACAATCAAGCCCATGAAACATGATTTCAGAAGAAATGTGGCTTCATTACTTTCAGTGCTTAGATATTTGCTATGACTATACTTTTATTATCATCCAGCTTTCAGAAATAAAAGGCCTAAGACAAACTTTAAATGAGACAAATCTTTAAACCACCTTCAAAAGCCTCATATTGAGCACTGGAGCCTTTACATACCACAGGGAGAGTGGACTGTTAACAACATTTAAGCCTTGGTCCTCAAATAGTTATTTTACTTCTAGAAGGTGAATGTTTCTCTTTGTGTGGTAAAACAAGATAACCATAACTAAAAATACTGTATTTTCAACTGGAAAGACTTCAAGTCAGGCAATGATTTAAAACTAAAGTCCACAAGATACGTAACACCATCAATCACTTCAGAATGTTGATTCAAGTGATAGCTCAACATTTATATTTTTCTTCTTAACTGCCAATTAACAATCAAACACAGAGAGTGTGTAAGAATACCCCTCAGAGATAATTTTTGCAGAAATTATTGTGCTGGGTTTTGAAAAAGACCGAAAATGTCTCAAAAATTCTCATTAGTCATTGAGATCATGCAGTTATTGTATTGTACTTTTATTTGTAACAACATAAAGGCCAAGAAAGTTTGAAACTCCTCACCAGGTTCTTCAACAGCGTTGATAATTCTTTAGTAAGCGTGGAAAACTTTACAAAAGCTGTGCCAAGATCTGGATTATCCCGACTTAAAAAATTACTTCCAAATTTATCTAGTACTTGTGCATAGTTTTCTTCATTTTGAACATGATCTGCAAAGAAAAATTAAAAATCAGAAAGTTTTTTTGTAGCCAGTCAATCATAATTTTAAGATTATTGCAAGTTAGCAACAAACCAATGAACAGTACTTTGAAAAAAGCCACAAGTTAGTTTTTTTAATTTTCAGTAAATATATTACAATTAAAAAACACCTATTTAGTAACAGACACATATATGCTTCTTTTAAATCAGCAACTTGAATTTGTAATACAGCAATGAAGAAAGCTCTGTAGTTATTAGTAAAGTAATAATATCAACAATATATCAGTGAAACAATGTAAGCACCTGTACTCATTTTATAAACAACATCAGAATTTATAACTGCCCACTGTAACATGAACCTTTTTCTCCTAATTTAAGACACTCCTACAGAACAAGCAAGTCAATAGTATCAGTTATAAAAGTAGAGAGACCAAGTCTGAATCTGACAGCAAGTTTAAAAGAAGAAAGATGTCCTAGAGACAAAGATTCCCCTTTCCCTTGCTCTGTAAAACTGAGTTATCCCAGATAATGGGTGTGTCTTGGTGCACAGCCAAAGACTCATTTCAATGTATTTGACAGCAAACTGCACATACAGAGGCGTCAGAACCAAGAAGATGAAATTGAAGCCAGTGCAAGTGAGAAAAATCCTTGACTCAAGGACGAATTACAGACATTGTGTCAGAAATGTCTTTCCTGCATCTATTTATTTTCCTTTCTGGCATGTGTTTGCATAATTTTTATTACTTCCATTTTAGCATCTTTAAATAGAAAATTTACTTCTACAGATCTTTGGGACAGACTTTAACACCTTCATCTCTCTTGGAGGATATTGGTATTAATTAAATCAATATTTCACTTTAGTGAGTTTCCTAGTCTTACTACGTGGGGTTTTTTGTGCAAGCCACAAGCACAAAATGACAGAGATATTCCAATTAGCACAAATTCTGTGCAATGAAAGGGAGGAAAGGAAGGAGAAAATAGTTATTAGTGAGTACCATGTTTTTTTCCCAAAAGACTTGCAAGTTTTATTTTATTCAAGTTGTCACATTGTCCGAAAGCATCTAAATTACAAGTTATGACTCAAAATAAGGAAGAAAAAGAGACCTAAGTGTCTCAAACAAGACTCATGAATAACGTCCCACAATGCACAAATCTATTTTGACATTAACAAACAGCTGATGAAGAGTTCAACAATAACACTCCTAAGGTATTGGGGATACTCAAACAACAGTACACTAAAACTCCAACAAAAATAGGTGAAAACCCACCAAAAGCAAGCAAAAACAACAAAAAAAAGCACACAATCTTTATTCACCAATATCAAGCCCCAAACTCCACACATCAGACCAGTAACATTCTAAAAATCAGATATTAATACTGAGGTTTTCAGAAGGCCAAACATTTAATCATATGTTAATACGAAGTTGTAATTCAAATTGTAAGTTTTTAAGAAAACTATTCCAAAACCATACGGTTTTAATCAAATAGCTTAGCACTGAACCCACTACATAACAATAAAAAATGCATTTTCTTCTGATGCAAAAGCTGTTGCATAAATAGATATATAGAGAACTTAATCTGTGCTTATGCAGTCCTGAGTGAGTAAAGCCCAAGTTTGCCCAGCTGAGCTGAAGGAAGAGGAAGGACAACGGAAGGTCGGAAAAATTCTGCTAGATCACAGAACCCCTATCCTTGACTGTGAAGCACTTCTAACACCACAGTATTTCCTTGCATTTTCCTTTTAAGCACTGTGTTGTTTCACAGAGCATTTTCAAAAACAATTTTTTAAAGAGACTGAAGAAGAGCTGAAGAAGTCTGTTTCCTTTACCTGTGGAAAGCAAAGGAAAGAGGAAGCAGATCATTGCCCTAAAACAATATATAGGAAGTTCTCAAAAATCTCAGATTTCAAATCACCTAAATCTAGAAATAAGGCTTTGATTGTGATGCAGAAGGAATACTTCTGTATTTATTTCTGTAATTACCACACGTGTACATGCAAAATGCAAGTACTCTGTAAGAATAAGAAATTTTCAATTTCTACATGAGTATCCATGTAAATCTTGTAAAAGGAGGCGAAACATTTTCTAGTGAAGAGGTAAGGCAGTTCCCTACTTGACCTTAAATGCACATAGATGAAAAATCCAATCTGCCATGTAGCCTACACTAAAATATGACATGTCAAACCCAACATGTGTAGAGCAAACAGCATCCTTTAATCTCAATGTAAGTGCCTCATGCAAACTCAGAAATTACTTCCTAGTGTCTCATGAGAATTTCCTTTGCATAAGGAAAGCTATAATGGGCACGACAATATTTACTTCCTTAGATACAACTTCTCCTACAAGACTTTAATAACCCTGAGAGCGACACATGATCACAGCACATACAGGGAATAATGGTTGTCTTCCAGAACCGGCTCATGTCTTCTCAATACTGTAAGCAAAGCTCATGTGGCCAAACTTCGCAAACAAAGATTTGGGAAGGGCTCTCCCCACGTGGGTGTGCCCATCCAGCCTGTGCAGTGGATCTTTTAGGTGAGGCTCAACGTGCACAGAACTGGCCCCACCGTTTAAGCCCTAAGGTCCATCTGCCACAGCCGAGCAAGCTTGGACAGTGACAGTGAAGTCCTTGGGACTGTCACAGCACCCGGTACTAACCAGGGCTGACCCTGCTTCGCATCTGAGATCTGACAGGATCGGATGGCAGGGAGGCATTTACTGCCACGGGATGGTCCCCACTGAGACTCGAACTCAGGTCCTTGGGATTCAGAGACCAGAGTGCTCTCCATTACACCATGGGACCACCCTTAGCAAAGCTCGTACTGTGATGAAAATAGAACAGCTTCCCCTGACAGACACTCTGCTCCCTGAGAGGTGCCAGAAATCATGGACAATTGAGATGGACTCCACCCACCAAGGAAGGCAGCTCCCTTCAAAGGGGGCTTCCTATTCCTTCCCCTCCCAATGGGATCTGGCAAGGCTACAAGTGCCTGAGCCCAGGCTGAGGACCTCACTACAGCAGATGTACTACAAAGCAACATACTGAACCGGACACAGCAGTGGTACTTTCTGGGCTGAAAGCTGTGCATATCCTCTTTTCCACAATCCACACCTCCAGCTCAGAGAAATACTCAGCACAGAATCTACCATTGTTTTGAGAAAGCCCTGGTAGGGCCCAGTGCACAATAACGTTGTGGCATTCCTTACTTTGCGCTCTACCATGTATGCTGAGCGCTATATGTTAAGAGGAACTAACAAGAATGAATCTGAAAATGTGGATTCAAGGAACTAAGGAAGGAATGGCAGCCACAGCAACCTTGCAGCAGCCTTTTCCTTAATAGCAGTACTTTCCAGAAGCAGAGAATGTATTTGCTGTGAGCCCTGAACACAGTAGAGGCACAGGATGAAGGATTCCCAGGGCTGAATCCCACCTTGCTCTGCATTCCCAGGCAGTCACCTGGAATTGTCTATGCCTAAAGTCATTTTGTGGTAAACTTTTCCCAGGATAAACACAGAAGACTTAAATCAGATTCCCAAGACATATAAAGAATTTGTACTCTTTCACTGAAACCCACAGCATTAATTAAGTACTATATTTATTTCCCACTCAGAAGCTCCCAGAAGTTTAGCATATGCTTCTAAACCAAGAGAAATTCCTGTCTACTTGTGCATATTAAGTAAGGAAACAGAAGCAAAAATACTGTGAACAGAGGTTACAGAACAGCCTTTATATATATGCTCCAGCTATAAAACTAAATATCATTTCAGTTAAAGCTTTAAGATTTCCTTTCTCAACAACAGTTTTGTTCAGATATCTTACTCTGCAAACACTGAAGGACACAAACACACAAAAGTTAAACAGTTTACAGAAGAAAAAGGCAAAACCACTACTCTCTTCTGTCACTGATTATCCTTTAATTATCTGAAGAATATCTAAATTATTGAGAATTACTTCTGCATATCTGGTTAAGTTTTTTAAAAAAAATCATGTTTCATAATTTTGATCAACTTTAAACTATTTTTATGTTGCACTTATAAAACAGCTTTGTTCCACGGGTAGCCAGAGGAAAAATAACCAAGGCCAGAGCCAAGCTGCATTTATGAATGAAACATGACTCATAAAGTCTTTCAAAAAAGCAAGAAAGCTGGCAAGGTTAAAAAGGATGGCAGGAGTTATTTTAAATAAGAAAGCATCCTTTCTCCTTTCATCCTTCACAAAGCTGAAATCTAATAAAAAATAATAGAAAAAATTATTTGACCACCATACACTTATCTGGACTTGATAACAATAATGTCTTCTGGACTGAGATTGTTCAAGGGAAAAAGAATAAAAGCTTCTTTCAAATGTTTCCAGAGCAGTGAGTATCTCAGTGAGACTGTTCTCTAGATCACCACGGTGTAAGGGCAATGAGAGATAAGCCAGCCAAGAAAAGCAAATTACTTCTTTTTGCATCTCTTTTCATCACTGACATGCTGAAAGTGGTTCTCATGGAATAATTTTCTTTCAACTCTGTTTCTGAGGATTTATACCAAATCTAACAGTAGAATTTTTAAAATCTGATAAAATGAGAGATGGCAAATCACTTAGGTCCATGGACAAAAGAATAAAGTAGGCAAACTGTACAGTCATAAAGTAAAGCCTCTTATTTATAACAGCCTCAAACACTAGAGGAAGAATGGAAAGTAAATATAATAGCTATTTTTAGTAAGCTCTAGAGAGAACTGAGAATTTAAGTATGCACCACAGGCAGTATAGCTCATATATTCCTCAGGTAATTTGTAGAACCTACAGTGTAGAACAGAAATGGTGGGCACGTGGGTAAATACAAAATGCTGAACAAGAAAGATGGGTTTATTAAAAAGAAATTTTTACTCCAAAAAACTCCAATCTCCACGGGGATTAACAAGCATATAGGGAGAGGAAGCCAATGATTGGATTTCTGAGAAGTTCTGTCCCTCACCAAAACACTAAAGGGAACTCAGCAAACTAAGGGATGAGCCTCACAATGAAGGAAGACAGGTCAAAAAATGTGGAGGAAAGGAACTAATAAAGAGTTAATTCACTTGATGGAGGGAGGTCACCAGTGAAGTCCTGTATAAAATACTGACAAAGGCCACATTTAACAGCATAAAAATTAGTTAGGAAATTAGATTAATAGTCATAAACTCAGTTCTTTTCCATGCAACACTATAAATTAATCAGGGCAACAGAAACAAGAGCTGACTTCCAAGGTGAGATTGATCTGTCCAAACAGATTTCTACAACAAGGATCTCTGGATCAGAGCTTGGGGTCTACCCTTCCCTTTACGCTCAGCATAGAAAAAGTTACAGCTCAGCTTATCCTAATGTAAATGCAGAGGAAATCAGATGTACCTCACCCTAGAAGACTCTACATATATCCACTAGTTGTGCAGAGTCTACAGGAACTGGCTCACACACAGGTAGCTCCCAGGTTAGGTGAGGAATCCCATGCTGAATGGTCAAGGCATGGAAAGTGTGCATTAGGCAGCACAGCACACAAGGAAAGCACTCCTAACTGTAAGGAAATTATTGCATAACTAGATGTTATAGGTTTAGCCAGTTGGGCCTAAATTTAGGTTCTAAAGTTTAAACTAGGCCTGAAATTGTCAGCTGCCTTGAGCTGGGCTGAGCTAGCTAACAGCTGACTTCTTCTAGCCAATAATACTGTATTTCATACCAAATTACATCATCTCAATAGGAGTAAAATCCAGTGTGTGAGAGTGGCTTGGGGAGTTGCTTCATAGCTGTTGCCCCAGCAAGACACACCGTGCTGTCCCAGGAGGGATGGAGAGGCCCAAGCCCACAGCACCAGCTCACCATCATGTTACCTTAGGAAAGTAAAATGTTTGTTCTTAGTTCTTCTCTTTGCTTAAGTCTGTCTTTGGGAAATTGACTTCTTTAGAATGATTTGTAGTTAGAATGGTAAAATTTGTGCTTACGGAGGAGTGGGAAGTTATTTCTTGTTATGTATAACTTGTGTAAGTGTGTGTGCTATATTGTAGTTTTCTCTTAATTTTCTCTTTTCTATATAAATACATACAGTTAGTTTCAGCAAAACCTAGCTTAGAATTTTTTTTCCCCTCTCCCTCTTCTTCCCTTTTCACTCTGTCTTTGACAGTTGGCGTTTCACCAGCTCAACCCAAAACACTAGACATTACAGGGAAAGGTTCTGGAGTTTTATCACCTTAACATTCAGTACCAATCAAAACAAAGCTTAATATCAGAAATTATTAACAAACACAGCATGTGATAGAGCATAAAAATATTGCCACAGTGTGCCTATTAAACCCTTAATACTGTGCACATTTCCTGTCCCTGTTGCCCAAAATTCACTCCTTCTCTTTCCTATTTTAGAAAAGGAAGTCTATACTGCCATTTTGGAGAGTAAGGATAATTAAATGTGGCAGTTTCTGTAAAAAACTAAGAAAAAAAAGAAAAGCTCTCAAACCCCCCTAGGGCTGCTGAGTTCAGAAGAGAGATACCATCAGTGACGGAGGAAACAACCCAATCCAGAAACCTATTTCAAGAGACAGAATGGTCAGCTTTGAATTAAGTTTGGATTCATCCACCAAAAAGTCCTCCAGCTCTATTCTAACAAGCTTTGGCACTGCAAAACCTCCTACAAGCTCTCATGCCCCAGAACATGCAAAACTCCCTCAATTTCACAACAAATAAGTAATTTAGGTGGGCTTGAGGCCAATGCTTTGAGGTGGGGACAGTCTCCTACTCAGGTAGATTAAGGCCTGAAGAAGATGCATGGAGCAACTTTGCACAGAAGGATCTAAAGAGTAATTCCAGACCGTGGATGATCAAGATTTACATGAATTCAAATTCCTTGGACAAAATTAATTGTAAAAGTTCACTAAAAAGTATCAAACATCATGATATCAGTTCTGACTCAAGGTAAGTCCTGGCCTCATTGTAAGCTGAGAAATGTTAAACAAAATAAACTTTTAAAAAAGTCACTCCATATTCGCACCATTTTTCTGCTTCCTCAAGCATCTGCTGTTGATCATTGTGGGAGACCATGTGGACTGCTGGTCCCGCTCTGTACCTTTGGTCTTGTATGGATTTTATGTTTTCATTTCTCCACTGTGTAAAATCTTTTGATTATATTTGGGAGTTTTACCAGGGAACTAAGGAAAAAGAGCAATTGAAAAATCTACAAAACTAATTGTGTAATCTACTGTTGTCATAACTCAATCCAAATTAAAGGAAAGGAAGTCAGAACAGATTCTCCATTAAGTTCAAGCACCACTGACATAACATGGGTTCCTCATTACAGATGAAATCCATCATGCCAGAAGTAAACAGCAAGCCAGACAAGAGGAAATGGTGAGAAGCAGGTCTCCATTTGTGTGTCTCACTGGATTTCATAAACAGTTCTTTCTCAAACAGTACTTCCAGAAATGGAAAGAGGGAAGGGACCTTTCTAGGGGATTTCCATATTTCTGTGCTGGTATGTTTTCATTTCCACAGCAGTCAATCTAAATGTAAATATGATAAATGGGTGAGGGATGTGCATGAAAAGCAGAAAGGATTTGGGTGTCGTTTCACCACTTTGTAATAGAACAGAGTCCCTCGTGGTTCATAATTCAGCACTGGCATTTGAACCAACACAACCAACACACCACAGGGCTTGGCCTTCTTGAAGAGTTCTGTATGAGACACTGCATTGTGTCAATGTCACTCTTCAAATGTTACTTCAGGCAAAAAAAACCAAACCAAAATAAAAAACCTCAAACTAATACGACCAAAAAAATCCTAGCTATGACTTTTGCTAGAGTATGAATTGGATTACTGAACTGAAGAGAAAAGGATTTCTATTGTCCCTGAATAACGCTTTCTCACCAGTTCAGCTGGAGTTCTCAAAGGAGATTATGGAGCATGGGTGTTTTAAAAAAAACTTCTTCTACTCTAGTAGTTAAAATTGGTCTTACCTTCTAATAAACAATTCACTTTGTAAAACAAAATTCCCATTTGAGTTTTTGAAATGTATGCAGAGGCTTTCTTTTGAAATACAAAAATAGTCACATAATTCTTTCTTGAACTGATAAATAACAATTTATTTAACTGCTGTTTGTGGTATAGTTTACTTAAACATCAACAAAATCCACTTTCATCATTGAAGCACAGGAAAATAGCTGGCTCAGCAATTCTCTTTGTACACAGAGGCGAAATGAGTTTTAATTCAGTCACTTTATATTTACATTTATTTTTATAAGGTTTCACATGTATAGCAAGCCTTTTATTTTGGTCTTACTAACCCCAGTTTATGTTTATCAGTTACTGTAGGAAATGCTTCCTGTGCACACCGTTTCTTTGTAAAGGAGCCTATCACAGCAGCATTCTGCAGAGGGAGCCAGAGGATTATGTATAACCTTTTCTTTAGCCAAAAGAATTCCTACTAACTTACCCGTTTGAAACAAGACTTGTTAAAAAAAAAAAGATTAAAGAATGTAAAAAAAAATTCAAAACCATCTACCCAGTTATCTCTGCTTCTTTTTAAGTGTAAAGCAGTCAATGAAAACCATTCACCAACCTTCTATTGTTTTTACTCAATGTGACTAATTCATCATACAGTACTGGCCTACTTAAAGGCCTTGACAACAGTATCACTTTTATCACAAGACTCAAATTGTAGCTAAAATCTCCAGTATCATTTATGTATTTCAAAACAAGCAGAACTCATGTGTTCTACAGTTTTCATCAGTTTTGAAACTCAAGTTTTGGAATTCTATTTGAAAGTTAATGCTTTCAAATAGAAAAGCTGCTTGGATCACCTGAATACTGCCACAAGCATAAAACTATTCTCACTTTGTATCAGGCTTCAGAATCTATTGGGAAAATACTCATGATCAACTGAAATTACAGAAGAGCTAATTAAATCATGGTGCAGCAAACCAACATCAATGACTGGCAGAAAAGTTATGAATCTACAAGACATTAAAAATCCCACACATCTCGATAAACACAAGTTAATGGGACAACACAGAAATTAGGAGCACTCAGAAGTAGCTCTATATAAAGAAAATAATTGCTTAATGATTATTATTGTTAGTGAATCGGAACTGGGATTTTCTAAAATCCTGTATTTACAGCCAGATGGCTATGGGAAAGTGCACAGCTCTGCTACCCTGTCTGCCTTTGCCACAGTTTTTAGAACTTAATAGAAACAGAGGTAAAATCCAGGCATATTTTATTACATTTTTAAAGCTGAATTTGTATATTGATCTGTGTTTGATCATCATTCGTTACTGCACTCAAACTGATTATCAGCTCATATTCCAGCCACCTAACCACTCATCAGAGTAATTATCATAGCTCCAATAACACACCAGCCTTACCTTCAAATGAGCAAAATAATGATAAACCTCCACCATTTTAGATACGAAAAGAAATATATAATTTTGATTGTATGTGTTATGATGGAAAGCATGTGTTGACGAAACAAAAACATCTATCAGTAGATATTTCTTTTTATTTATGTACTTTTTAAATCTTTCAACAAGTTCTAGTTCTTATTTTAGTTAGAAGTGCTATCTGTAAATTCAGTCCAGGACAACTTTTTATCATAGTTCCAGCTGGAGGTAACTGCTTGAAATATTATGACAGTAGGAAAATTCACCTATGGGAATTCCCCTAAGGGCATTTGAGAAGGAATATGAGGGTAAAATAACTGGAGAGCATATTGATTTGATGTATAATCAGAAGGAAAAAAATAAAAATTTTAAGTACAAACAATCCTAAACAGATAAGCATCTCTTATACTATACACTTCAACAGGATACACTGCAAGACAAATCTCAGACTTGAAATCAAATGCTTAAGATCTCATGCAAAACTGAAAACAATATCTTACCTTGCCCCGAATTATATATTGCTTTCACAGATTTTTTCACCTTCTGTAGTGCAGTTCTGTCTTGGTCCAATGCCTACAATAGCAAGAAATGAACAAGCTTTAAATATTTACTTCATTGATTAATTTAACAATTAAAAAGAAACTCACAAAATAAAATGTTTCACAGGCAGGTACAACTTATTGAGCCTGTGGGAAGGTCAGAGGTCATTCAACCCCTTCAAGATGAATTAAAGAACAGAAATGAAAACACTCTGACAGTAGAGCCGAACTGCAGAGACAGTGCTAGAAGAAAAACACTGTTTTAGATTTGCAAGGGATATTTATTACAATTATATTCTAATTTGAAAAAAAAAAAGAAAAAAAAAGAAAATCAAGAAATAGTAGATGCTTCTACTCTAGCCCTATAGCTTCTACTGCAGCTACACTGCTTGTTAACATCTATGGTTCTCCCACAGTAATAGTCTTCCAACCATAGACACAGATGACCATACCAACCTCTTGCACCAAATTCTGTATTTTAACTCTAAAAATGCAGTAGATGAAAAGTAGAAGTTAGAAGAAAGGACTAAGACTTGATTTTGTGCAACATAATGCAATGGAAAGGAACACTGTAGCAATAAGAGACAAATACGCATTTTCAGGATTACATCTTTAAGAACTTCAAATTTCCTGCAATAGTTCCAAAACCCAGTATCACAATATTCTGAGTTGGAAGGGACACACACAGATCATCAAATCCAACTCTTAAAGGAATGGCCCGTACAAGAGATTGAACCTGTGACCTTGGCTTTATCAGAACCAGTTTTAACCAACTGAGCTAATATCAGGGTCATATAAAATATTATTAAGTAATGATGAATTTAGGATTAGATTTCTGGTTACGTTCTTTTTTAAACTATGTAACTTCTCCCTATCCATCCTCAACCTGATGATGGAAATCAAATTAACATCAGAAAAAACTATTTGTAAAGCAATAAATAAAACAAAAGTAACCATTACATCTATATCCATGGAATTAAGAAACTTAAAAGCCACATGCTGGTCCTTTGCGCTGTGTTCCAGTTACTTTCACTTAGGTGTGAGTTTGGGATGTTCTGCATAGTTATGCTGTACATGCCTCCCTGCTATTGATGGAGAACATGTACAGAAATGTTTAGATAATTCCCTACATTTTCCCCCTCATTTAGATCACAGGCAATTTCCCATCACATAAGTAATATTAGATCAACACCCTCAAGCTCTAATAAAGCATTTGCCATATTATATTCCCTTTCAAATCACTGAGGATTGGGGAACTTGCAGTCAGAACTAGTGTCAGGACAGCAGCCCAACTCAGTGTGCAAGCTATTGGAGACCCCACCATTCACACTGCAGAGACCCTCATAGCCATATTAACCAAAAAGCTTAAAATCTGGAGCTCCCGTGGGTCTGAAGACTGGCAGACCAAGGCAGAATGGCAGCTACTCCTGGAGCAGTGTGTACCTCCTCAGAGAGGCACATCACCAACAACACTGAGTTGCCAGCTCAACTCAAGACAAAACTTAAGCAGTAAGAGAGCTTTCACTGTCAAAAGTGAGATGGTTTTGACAGTGAAAGCCTTAGAAAACCTCAGAGCACCTTCTGTACCTAAAGATGGGGGTATGCAAGAGAGTTGGAGGGAGGCTTTTTACAAGGGCATGAAGTGCTAAGTCAAGGGAGAATGGGTTCAAACAGAAAGACAGTAGGTTTAGATACTAGGAAGAAATTATTTCCTGTGAGGGTGTGAGGTACTGGCACAGGTTGCCCAGAGAGGCTGTGGCTGTCCCATGCCTGGAACTGTTCAAGGCCAGGCTGGACAGGTCTTTGAGCAACCTGGTCTAGTGGAAGGTATCCTTGCCCATGGCAGGCAGGTTGGAAATGGATGATCTTTAAGGTCCCATTCAATGATTCTATGGCTGAAGTATATTGCACTAGGCATTAAGAAGCACCAAAAAAACCACAGCAGGATCTCCAGGTCAACTAAAGTATTAAGCACTGGAGATAGTCAAGTGTGAGGGCACTGCTATCAGGTAAGTTCCAAATACTGAGTACTTTGGTGTGTGAATGCTTACAGTAGGAATCCATACAGAGAGAAACCAAGTAATATAGAATAATTCTGTTTTGGAGTGGCCCAATTTTAACTATGCAAAATGATACAGTTGAAAATACATGAAAATTTGTAATGAAATAAGTGTTTATGTTCCTTAATTGAAAACAACCATCTTCTCAAATCACACAACCACTCCTGTGGCAGCTAAACTAGAAAGTTTGGAACCCCAGAATTTATATAAATGCTTTCTGATGCTATTTATCTCTGATGTTTCCATTTGCAGCAGAACAATGGATTCAAACATTAAGAACTGCAAATATTATTTCTTTTGCTCCCTAGTGAAACAGTGGATTATATTTGACTTACATCTTGCCAGAGAAGGTTACCATTTTTAAATTTAATAGAATATTGTGAACTCTGTGTTCCTTTTCAAGACAGTGCACAGCAAGTGCTTCTCCTTTGATTCCTCTGCAAATGCTGTCAAAAGCTTTTGCCACTGCTTGCCTTCTATGCTAGACAGTTCTTCTCATACATTTCTACTGAAGATGTTCTCTCCATCTTCAATGACCAGAAAAAATAGTGATTCATTTGTAGGTTTGAACACTGAATAAAAATTTGAAACCAATATTTTGTAATAAAGACACTGA
This sequence comes from Sakesphorus luctuosus, assembly GCA_013396695.1. Taxonomy (NCBI): domain Eukaryota; kingdom Metazoa; phylum Chordata; class Aves; order Passeriformes; family Thamnophilidae; genus Sakesphorus; species Sakesphorus luctuosus. Next base: position 796,746 of record VWZD01005777.1, read on the forward strand.
CAAGACTCAGAAACAAAACTTTGTACATAGGTCTAGTATTGAGGCAAATTGGACACCCAGGAGGAAGAAAAACATGAAAACTCCAAGAACATTGTTCCAAAAGTTACTAATCTAGACAAATAGACTGGAAAATCTAAATTGGATTTGCCATTGAATTAAATTTAATCACTAGTGTGGGAGCAGGAGGGAAGGAACATTCATTATTTCAGAAGAGGAATCACTGAGCAGAGCAATATACAAAGATGACATCCACAGCCTGAAGGAGCCAGAGATCTAAGTCAAAATGACATCACAGGTCAATTCTGTATTTTTGTATTTGCAAATACCATCTTTATGTGAACTAGTTCTTCCTAGTCCAAGACTCTAAATAAAATGAATCTATGCACAGTTATACAATAGGGTACACAAAACCTCTTATCTAGGGTTGTCTGAGTGCTTTTGGGTGTTGGGAGTTTTTTGGCTGTTTGTTTTGTTTTATGTAACTGTAGATAATTTGTTTCCAAATATATTAGATTCCTCTTGGATGTCTTCTGCAGATAATTTTTAGCTGCACTCTGCTGTGAAGGAATTAAGCTGCACTCAATGCTCAATTCAATTATTATTGCAGACTAATATTATCTTCTAAGCATGCTAACCTAGAGAGGAACAGCCTTGCTTTCCCTGTTTAGTGAAAATATGTTTTTGCAGCATCCATTAATTTCATTTCCTAGCATTTAGAATACTAAATATTTTAACTCCCCGTCTTAAAAGATGCAAAATCTGATCTTCCATGAGTAGTGGCATATTATTGAAATTGCAATGCCTTGGAGTACCAAGCAGTCTCTGTGATAATCTCTACGCATTCAGGTGTGTTTCTTCCTACCTTCCTACCTACTAAACTCTTCCTCATCACCACCCATTCCTTCTTCTGTGATACCATCTCCCAGGAAGCCTTTTTAAGTTCTACAGAAGAGCATTTTCTTACCATCTTAGGCAGCCTGGAAAGATGAATAACTTACTAAAGGTACCTGCACCATAGCTTTCCTACCTTCTTGGCTGAACAAACCTTTATTCTTGAAAATGCTCATCTTGGAGACAAGCCCCACCATATTCAAAATACTGCAAAATCAGTGTTTCAAAAAACACTTTGAGACACATTAGTGGAGAAATGAAGGGGTACAAAAACCCCAGAACACAACCCCCCACTATATTTAATCTGCTTAAATAACATTAAGCAGGGAAAGCTTCTTGTTCCTCATATTGAGCAGATTTGCTATGCATGATCTCTGACATACGCCCTGTCGAGGTTTTATGTTGCTGCATTCCCTTATATTGAAGCTTATTCTCAAGAAGAAAAACTCCTGATCATGCAACATCAGCCCTTCTAATGAGTGTGGAATCCCCCAGTCACTCCAGATATAATTTCTCCCTTCTGCTAGAATATAGATACTCTGAACCCAGCCTGCAATTTCAAACCACCAACCTAGCTCAAATCTGTGCAACTAAAGAAAGCAGAATCTCCTGTCCCTCATTCCAGAGCACTCATGTTGGCTGCACTGTGATCCAGTTCAGGAGCTGCTGTGCTGACATCTGTTCCATGAAAGCCAGGGGCTCCTTTTGAACACTATGGATTTAGCTCACCTTCCATCAGTGCAGAGCACATTGATAGACATTCATACCACCATTTCACATTCAGGAAAGATACTTCTTGCACCACACTCCCTTTTACGATGCACATTTACTGGTGTAACTATCCATATCAATATAAAAACTGGAAAACTTGTCCACCTGAGGATACAAAATCAAATTAATTTTGGAGTGGAAAGACGGTGAGTCCTCCCAAAAGGTCACTTCATTGATGCAGATCACTGGGTAGCTGCACACACACTTTCACCAGCCTACCACAGCACACAGAACAGGGCAAGTCAGAAAAGGTGTATGTTGAAACCCCTAACCCACAGAGCTGTGCCTTGCTGTTCACACTGACAGTCACTGGTTTTGCCTCTCTTCAACCTTCTAGAGCCTGATCTCTTCTCAGTGAAAGATATTTTTATTTTGGGGCCATGCTTTGTTTTACTAGCTTCTAAATTTTAAACCAGAAATTATACTACAGTGCAGTGTGGAAAGCGGTAAATTCTGGTTTGCCATCTATCTGTGAGGTACTAAAAACTGGCAAGTTCACATTTAGATAAATCACTAATTGTTTCTTTAGAACCTCATCTGATTTTATTCTGTACACATAAGTATGTATTTATGTGCAAGTGAGTGTAGATACTTAGAAATATACTAGAATGTATTTAGCAGGTGTCCTTGGCCACAGCAGCAGGCCTGGAATTAGATGATCTTTAAGATCCCTTCCAACCCAAACCAATCTCAGATTCTATATTTGGAGGCCCATATGTGAACATAAAACTCTGTGTCCTAGAATCATAGGCATGAATATTTGAGGTGCTTATTGCTAATAAATGTGAGAAGCATGATTTGAGCCACACAAAAACCTTTCTTTCATGATTGACATAAAAATACTGTCCAGAAACCGATCATAAATGTGGTTTGTATGCATATTAAATTTAGCTCTTCTAGAAGTCCACATAAACCCAGCACATTATGTGTTGATGCATTTGCACAGAGGATGCTACTGCCCCTTCAGCCCACTGGAGGTACTAAAATATCAAACACATTTTGTGTACACTGGAAATCTTTATAGTAATAAAAGACAGGAGTGGCTCAAGACACTGATAATCACATTAATATGTCTGCATATACTATTGCTTATATTTTTAATCCCGTCAAATAGATTATTATCCAGAGGAGATGTATTTTTCAACTGGAACTAACTGGAAGTTTAGAACTTCACAGCATTTGTAGGAGATTTCCACTAAAAAATTCCAAATCCTAGTACTACCAGAACCCACCCACAAAAATAATATACCAGAATAGAAATGTTTTAAACCATTACAATATTTTGCACAAGATGAACCCATGACAGAAGTGTGAAGGTAATTAGAGCATGCATCATCTACGTACTCGTGACAAAGAACCCTCTCTCCGTGTATTTTAAGAAATTATTTTCTTATATTAAAAACAATCCATGTGAAATAAAAAATATTTGAGGCTATAAACACCAATGGATAATTGTATTGAATGCTTGGTAGTCATATGCATGTATTTTCAGATACAAGATTAATTATCTCACAGAAAATACATGGATATTTTACCAGTTTCAAGGGACAAAAGTAAGCAAGTGTTTCACTTACCAATTCACACACTTCTCTAACCCTGGCACAGAAGTGACTGACAGTTACTACTCTCTGTACTATAAAATATGCTTGCCCTCTGCTCAAGTCCCAGTTACAGCATCCTTGGAACGAAATAGAGCAATGGCACCTTGCAAAGTTATGGCTGTTCAGCAGCATATCAGCTTTCCTCACAATAAAATCTAAACTTTATTGGATATATAATAAACACAGACTAGACAGCCAGTAAGTTATTAAATGCCACTGGAATGTCAACAAGGCAAACCCCTGTAAATTTCCACACTGAAATAAAACCAAAAGAGAAGATTAGCATCAAGTGTTGGTCTCCTGTAGCTCACTCATTCAGAAACAAGCAGATTACCAAACCCAGTTCTGAACATGGAGAAGTGTCTCAAACCACCCTTCCTGACCTTCCCTCTCTGCACAGTCTGTCCTGGCCCTGCCAGTCACCCTGTGCAGCTGTTGGTCTCAGCACGTGTCTACATGACAAAAATAGGGGAGTGGTTAAGAATTTTCTAGAGACAATTTTTTCATGTAAATGATGGATAGAGAAGGGTCCAGTTTGAACATGTCCTGAGTTACTTAAAAACCAAAGAGTTCCAAAGAGAGGAAGCAAACCAAACCAACAAATCAACAAGCACTTATCACTGTAATAACTACTGCCAATATAATTTCATAAACCATCATTTACCAGCTGCTCCACTGCTCCCAAAAGAAGACAAATTAAAAGATAAAATTATGTTTTAATGATAAACTAATGAAAAGGGCATCAGTGATCAAATTTAGTAAACACATTTTTCCAGAAAATATTTTTTTCAGGTAATGCCAAAACTTAGCAGAGATCCCATCAGCTGAACTTTCCTCCCATTTGCTGTTAGTTACGTGGCCTGATGCAACGCAACAGCCTCTCTCCAAACTCAGCATACATGACAAAAATCACTAACCTCCAGTGCTGCAAAGGTCACACTAGATGAGCAAGCCCATTTGTGTAGGCTCTAACATGAGCTGCAAAAATAATAGCCACTAAATTATTAAGTATTACTCAAATGGAAGCTCAGTAGAAATTGCTTGTAAAAAAGTGCAGTAATGCTAATTGTAATTTGTTTTGACAGTTGGATCCCTCTTTGTAACCATACTCCTACCCAGCAGCCTTTTCTGCAAGAACAAGAATGTAGACACTAATCACTATCTAGGTATGACTCCTTCTGGATAACATGAAGTTATCATCACATTTTTTTCTAATGAGCATGGAGCAGATATTGGATCTTGTGCACACTCTGACACACATGAGAATATTTAACAATATTTTTTGCAGTTCCTTCCTTTAAGTGCTCAGATGAGTTACATCAATACTTCTGACTTTAACTCATTTTGTGCACAAGGTACAGTTAGACATAACTAAAGAATAAACTAAGAGACTTGTTTCCAGATACACTGATGACACAGATGCAATTTATTTTCTAACTTCTGTTGTGTAGGAGATGCTGCAAAACCCACAAGTAGTGGCAACACTTGAAAACTTCCAGTGACAGATATAAAATTTCCCACACAGGAACAGGCTCTAAAACAGTTTCCACTGGGTAGAATACCACAGAATGACAGAACGTTTTGGGTTGGTGACACCTTAGAGATCATCTAGTTCCACCCCCCTACCACACGCCAGGTTGCTCAAAGCCCCATCCAACTGGGCCTCCAACACTTTCAGGGCTCGGGCATCCACCACTTCTCTGGGCCCAATGGGGCATTCACAGCTACTTAGTGTCAATATCTTTACACTGGCAACAACAGTACCTTGAACTCACTACAAATGTCAGAACAGCTGCCTTTGACTCTATACAAACTCACTTCTTCAATTACTGGAGTAAAGCTGAACAGCACAGCAACCTAAGAGAGCAAAACCAGTGAAGAAAACAGTTTACATGTCACTGCAGCACAAGTTTACCTTTCTTAGTCCAGCAGCTGATAAATACCCTGGCATGATTATGGGTGTAAAATATGTCTAAAGCTCAGAAACCAGCAAACCCAAAGCCAGGCCCTCAGCTCCAGAAGATGCCACTGTAGAGGATTCCCAGGTTGTACACACAACTTTTCCCAGCATTAAAGCTGCATTGCACTAGCAAGTGGTTGCACAGAATACCAATAGAAGAGTCTTCCTACACTACAAATGTTTCTGTTTCAAAATAACTAGTGCTGTTGCACCCTACTTTTTAGCAAGTCATGGCATATCATCAATCGTCTTTCCTCCAAGCTGATCATTCTTGTTCACATTAGCAATCTACTAAGTACTGCTTTAGAAGCACAAAGCAAATGATCCTAAACTAAGAAATAAAAGCCCATTCTCTCCATATGCTCTTGCAAACCTCTCCTTAACACCTTTTTCAAAGGCCAGTGGAAGTATATTGCTTTGAGTGTATTTTTATTTCTCAGCATAATTCATTGAAGATTCTTGTCATTTGAAAAACCTAATGGAGTATAAAGTACCACTTTCATTTAATAAAAATCTAACCTGAAAAGCTTACATGCAAAAGACATACCTAAACCCACTTCAAACCAGCCCCAAACTGAACAAGATTATTTACTTTCTAGAACAATCAAAAAACAAATACCTCAGGAGACAGTGAGATTTTTCAAACGGAAGCAAAGTGAGAAGATGGCATGCAAACAGCATAAACACAAATACACTCAACAGATGGGCTGACAGACACAGGGTTATTAGAAAGAAATGTGATTTTTAGCAACCTTAACTGGAAAAAAGCACAGAAGTCTATGGAGAATTTCTTCTACCACCATATTGGACTGTAAATTTCACTAACAGGAGAGCTCTTCAGTTGCAGCATCAGAGTGAAATACCACAAAATATTCTCATCCCCTGTGAACTCTTTTCTTCTTCTGAAACTACTTAATATTTTGCAGCAGGCTCTGTGTTTAAGCTGTTGTCCCAGTAACTCACAGGCATTATCTACTCAAGGAGGGAAGGTGCACTAGATCAGGACTTGTGAGTTATTATTACCACCTTTTCTGACAATAAACTCTTCAAATATTTTACACACCTTCTGCGGCTCCTACAGAAGCTCAAAAGTGACAGTAAGGGATAAACACAGCATTCCCTCCCTCCCTCCCTCCCTCAGTCCTCTCCAGCCTCTCCATGGTGCTCAGTCACACACTGCACTCGCACTCCCTGGCTCCATAAACTCCAGTCACCATTGGCATTGCTGGGATCTTGTATCAGCCAGCAGCACATAGGAAAGACATCAGAAACAAACCACAGTAAACCAGCTTGTTTCAAAACATTACTGCCAGTATTTTAATTTTTGTTGTTGTTGTTTAAATTGCCATGGTGGCAGTGTGGGGAGACAGACATGATCTCTTGAGAACAGAAAAAAATCCATGCTCCTTCTCTTCCTAACCCCTGAAGAAATATTTAAATGCACACAGTGATGGATGACTGCAATATTCCATTTCAGAATTACTCCATTCAGAGAAAAAAGCAAGCATATTAATGCACTACAATTACTTTATGTTAAAAAAATAAATTAATTGTGTCTATTTGTTCCAAGCTGCAGATTGAAAGATTTTCCTTAGGTTTAAAGAAAAACAAATGTGATTTCCAGCACAACATAGGCCTTGAAGAACTACTACAGCATTCTGGGACACTGTTACAGCTCAGTTTCCTTCTGTATTGGAGAGGGCAATGATGGCAGACTCAGTAAGATTTCATCTTATATCATGTTTAACCTGCAACCACCAACACTTATGATATTCAGAGGCACACTGATGTAACGAGCTAAGAAAGTCTATCATCTTACAACCAATCCTCATTGCAGGGTATAACATAGGCTGACACTACAGGATAGTAACAGGACAAAGAATAACAACATATCTGGAGACATTCTAGAAAATAAGCACAAAACCAACAAAATAAAATTGAGTCCAAGGCAAAAGTTAAAAATGGAAATATGAAGTTTCAAAATATACAATAGGAGTTGTGTTTCTAATCATGATTAGACTTTGACTAGAGATTATTTACAAAATGCACAAATGAGGGGGTTTGAGTCCCACCTTAAAAAAAAAAAGGAAAATAAAATCATAAGAGCATAATTTAAATTGGAAGCATTAGAGTTAATTTTTTAATTTCAGTGTCATGTTCTTAAACATATTCCCTGAACACATTTAATTTAGTGGGGAAATCATAGAAATGGAAACACAATAATAAGAATAGTCAACTTAGTATTTTAATGAGCCTCATCTAAATGCTTCTATTTTCTCCTACACTGTCTTTCAATCAACATGCAAAAATAGCAAAAATGTACATTAGAAAATGAAGAAATATATCTCATCTTCACTGTGGTATAGAAAACTGACCTCTAAAAGCAATATAGGCTGAAAAAAACAAGCCATAGATACATGTGTAAAATATAAGATGTAATGACATTTATATTTAATTAGCAGAATAATTCTATACATGACTTAAGACCAGAGTGAGATCTGCTTTCTCCACATACAAGTGAAATACAGTGAAATAAGAAGGGATATCCAACCTAAAGCAAAGACCTATGCTCTGATTAGACTCTCTAAGGTTTATTTTGGGAATGCTGGCACACCTTTTGACTATTTGCAAACTGGTTACACCTGCAAAGGAATTTCTGACTCAGGTACAAATGCATAAGCAGCAGCAATCAATCAAGGGTGCAAGAAGAGGCTATTCAAACACAACTGAAATCCTACAGCATAATGGTAACCTGAAATTGCCTGACCTGTTAAAGTCATTGGAACAACAGGGAGCTACCACTTTCGCTTCCACAGGAAGGGCACTTTAAATACAGTGCTGATTCTAAAGGTATTGTTTTTAAATTACAGTGAAATTTAGAAGAATTTGGCAGTCATTTTCAGCATTTTAGGAAACATTATGAGAGCTCTGCAAGCAAACTGCTACTTACTTCACAGTATTTTTTACCCCAGTATTGTTTTGTAAAGAGTCTTATGCTATTGCTCTTTTAAGACTGTATTAGAGGACAGATGCCCTTGGAGAATATTCCATAAATTTTCTTAATAATATTAAGCTTCAGACATATTTTATAGCCAAGATCCTAAGCATAACCAAATTACACCAGCAACAACTTTCTTTAAAATACTTACATAAAAAGCAATCGTATTCCACAGATTCAAAAGCAAAAGTTAGTAAGAGAAAACAACTCTCCCATATATACAACACCTAAAGGAGAAGGTTCAAATTCAGTGAAGGTGAAGAAGATGCAAAATCATCCTTCTATTTCTCAAGCTAGGGCTTAAAACACTTTTGCTAACACTTGTGCTAGACACCCATAAAGAATAGCAAATATTTGTGCAACAAATTCTGCCATGTTTATTTGGTTTGCTTTTTAAAAATAGTAGTCTGAGATGAAGGCTGAGAGGAGAGAAGGCTCTGGGGAGACCTTATAGCACTTGCCAGAATCTAAAGGGGCTACAAAACAGCTGGAGAGGGACTTTTCACAAGGGCATGAAGTGATAGGACAAGGGGGAATGGCTTTGAACTAAAGGAGGGTGGATTTAGGTTGGATATTAGGAAGAAATTCATTACTGTGAAGGTGGTGAGGCACTGGAAGAGGTTACTTTGGGGGGCTGTGGATGCTCCTTCCCTGGAAGTGCTCAGGACCAGACTGGATGGGGCTTTTGGCAATCTGGTCTAGTGAAAGGTATCCCTGCTCAGGGCAGCGGGGTTGGACAAGATGATCTTTGAGATCCCTTCCCACCAAACCATTCTCTATGAAGAGGATATGTATCACTTCAAAAGAACAGAGATTGGCATCATTCTTTTCTAAAGTAAGGAATACAATTTACATTTCCGAATGGAGAAAGGAATTTGGGAAAGCTAAAGAAAACCAAGACAGCTACCACAGTGTGACAACATGCATGGACAAAGCTGATTATTACTGTGTAGCATTACATTCTTGTATAATATGCAACCAGAACATAAAGGTTACACTTAAACATAGGACAAACAATGCCATAATTTAAAACCCGTCCAAAAGAGCAGTAGTTACATAATGAAGTACATTTAATCAGAAACCAAGTTATTTATCTTTCAGTCTAATGATTTTTTTCTTATAACTACACAATCCCCAAAAGCACAAAAGTAAGACTAATACCAAACATCACTAATTTGTGACATTTATCTCACAGTTACCTTGGTTCGCAAAAGTAACTTGTTCATTTCAGCCTTTTCCAAATATTATATTAGCTACATTCAATGGATGCAACGGGTGCTTAAATAAAATTAACATATCAGTCTTAAAGACATTTAAGAATTTTCCACAATTAGTGAATGATTTTACATGTGAAGTAGACAGATTAAGATACTAGAACAATAATAATTAGTAGGCTGCAGTATTCTTAAATTAAATAATGGCACAGTAGCTCTCACAAAGTTGCAAAGATTATGTGGACAGAAAACAAACTTCTGAATTTATGCAAAAGTGTAGACTTGACAAACACCTTCAGACTTTGATGCTATGGGACATGACATCATCAATAAATGTAGTACCTTTTCATGAACACTTTTACTGACACAGAAAGACACTTTCTTCATTTTTACATTTCTGCAGCTTCCTCATAGTAAATTTTAATAAAAATTTAAGACATCCAAATGCAATTTAATTCAGTGGAGGTATATGAATGAAAATGGATTTTTCTTCTTTTCCTTAGGAAATATCAACTGCTTCACTGTTTAAGGTGTAAAAAATTCAATAGATGTCTTACAATATACACCAAATGTATGTGTATGGTTAAGAGTCTCTTTGGAATGCAGAATGAATGTGTAGAAAAAACTGGAATATAATGAAAATTTGGACAGGAAAGATGAAATTGTTAAGCAAAAGAAGGTTAAAATCAATAGCTTTCCACATTCCAGCTGATATTTTGTGACCAGAAGCAACAGGACAACAGGCACCTCTGCAGGGTTTCATGGAAAGCTAGAGTGGGCAATTGCTCCACAGGACCTGAAAAACACATTTTCCTGTTTCCCTCTGCCAATCACCCACTCCCACTACCTCCTTTGTACCAGCACACTAGCAATAAACCCCCCACAAAATCAAGTAGTTAGATCAGATGAAAACTGCCTTTTTTGGTGGGTTATGGCCATCACAAAGGAGCTTGCACAGCTACACACAGGGTGGCTCAAACCCTTTCAGTGGATGCACAAACTTGCACACATAGATTAGTGCCCTGGTGGCCAAGAACACCAATGGTATCCCAGAGTGGGTGCCGAGGAGGGCAACAAAGGGATTGGAGCATCTCTTTTATGAGGAAGGCTGAGGGAGCTGGGCTTGTTCAGCCTCGAGAAGAGACAGCTGAGACGGAACCTCATCAATGTCTGCCACTATCTCAAGGGAAGGTGTCAAGCTGATAGAGCCAGGCTCTTTCTGGTGGTGCTGAGTAACAAGACAAGGGGCAGTAGGCAGAAACTGAGGCACAGGAAGTTCCACCTGAATATGAGGCAGAAATTCTTTATTGTGCAGCGACTGTGCTCTGGAACAAACTTCACTCAGGGGTTGTTGAGTCTCCCTCACTGCAGACATTCAAGAACTGCCTGAACACAATCCTGTGCCATGTGCTCTGGACCCTGCTGGACAGGGAAGTTGGACCAGATGACCCACTGTGGTCCCTTCCAAACCAACCCATTCTGTGATTCTGGGAAAATTGCCATGTGACCATAACCTGAGAAGACAGATTGTATTCTATATTTCAACTACATTAAAATCCATTCCATCTGAGCTGCATCCCTTGCAATCCACCTACTTTTGATCTGTGAAGATACACTTTGAGACTGTAAAACTTGGATGCTTAGAAACCAACTGTGTCAGAAGGCAGAAATATCTATGCATACAGGAGCTCAATTCAATCTTCTTCGCCAGCAGGGGTGACTCAGGCTACAGATTTCCTTTTTTAATCTTACATTCTTTCTCTTGATTTTAAAGTGGTGATATCCTTCAGAAACTCAGTCAACTCTTCAAACTACAGTAACTAACTGATATTCCTTATGCCACTTTTCATGATCTTCACAAGTGCATAAACCATTGCTGAAGGACAGACTGAAGTTTCACATTTGCAGCTACAAAGAATTACTGCACTTGACAACACCAATGAAGCAAAATTTGAAAAGCACTTTATGTAACTTCCAGTGTGCTGTATTATTAACTCTCTAGTAACCTACTTTAAACACCTCCTGCTACTATTGCAAGACCATTTATCCATTACCCCAGACATCACTCCCAGCTGACAGCACCTCCTCTCAGTACACTTCCTGCTCAGAGAAAGGGAGTATTTAGTAAAGAGAAATTTAGTTCTAAAGGCCAGATGCTGGCCTTGATAGAGCACTAAATGGAAAGAAAACACTAAGTGTTGCAACAGAAGTTGTAGGAAATTGACAGGAGCTTTTCTAGAAATATTTTCCCTTCAATTTTCTTTCACAAAGCAGCCCCTTCAAAAGTTCCACCTATTCCTCCTTCCTACCCAGTAAGTACAGTAAGTACAGTAAGTTATATACAACCCTTCTGACCTCTGCAGAGCAGCCACAGCAGGCCCAAGCTGCATCTCTGGAGATGAGTACATGGCAAGACAGAGGCCAAAGCCCCCTGCCTGGCCTTGCAAGCCTATAAAAATCCCAAATGGCAAAGAGGGATGGATATCCAACAGCTTCAGACAGTCTGTGCCAACATAAAGGGCAGAGGACTTTAAACAAAACAGCAGGTAGCAAATTCAAAATAAAAAAAAAATAGAAAAGTATAGTGCTTTGCACCACATTTGGTAAGCTGTGGAACTCCTCGTGAATCCAAAAATTTTACATGCTTTGAAAAATAAAAGACAAAAAGGATAAAGTCATGGAAGGAAAACTCCAGATGGCCTTTAAATATAAATTTAATACCTTTGTTCTGCCATACACTGAGCTAAAAGTTACTGGAGATGGTGAGGTCATACTGGAGAAGGTACTCCTACATCTCTACCCTTTTCCTACACACTTCTCTTATCCTTTACTGCTGGCGATGTCAGAAAAGCTCTGAGGCTTTTACCAACTTCTGGACTATCTCAGCACAGCTGCTCTTCCCCTCACTAATGGCATTCCGGTTATGTAAGCTGAAACGAGAAGGAATTCATCAGTAGATAACCATATATGCACAATATCAAGCACAGACAAACCTCAGTAATAAAATGGAAAAAAAACCCAAAAAGCCCTGTAACAAACTAAGACAATTTTTCCTCTTCAGATCTGAGAATCATTTATCATAGCAAACCACAAAAAAGTTATTTATATATAGAAGGAGGAAGATTTTCTGAAAGATTTAGCAATAATTACAAAGCAAGGTATTAACTGCACAATTATGTTCACCAGACCAATGAAACATTACATACATTTCGGTTTTTAACTGTACATAGCCCTTAGACATTAATCCAATTTCACATATTACAATAATACACTTTAGCAAAATCAAATTATTAAGCAAACCAAAATAAACAATTTGTTCTAATTTATGCTGTATATTTTGAAGTTTATCTTAAACTAAAAAGAGAACAGAAGCTGATTGTTTCATATATAGATCGGAGAATGTTTCTTCAGTCATAATAAAAAGAAAAGCTGTGATTTATTGCCAGTCTTTACAAGGACAGCTGTCTGATATTATATCTTTTGCCCTATGCCCACCAAGAGTGAAAGTCAATTAACTTCTTTATATCATTCCAGAACATCCAGTCTTTCAGCAGGGAACGGAAAGTTACTGAATTAATGCATCTAACTGAAACACTAGGAGTAGAAAGTATTTTCAGAAAGCCTTTTTGTTTTAATAAAATCCATAATCCTTTACAGAAAAATGAACTGTTATTAAACTAGCTCCTAGCCTTTTAAGATTAACATTTTTAATACAGATTTTTTTTTTAACACATATACTTTTTTAAAGAATCTTGGTGCATTGGACACTGGAGAAACTCACCATGCTGAGTTCAAGCTCTTTACTAATCTCCTTACCAGTGAGAACAAGTTATGCTGCATCTGAGAAATATCTGCTCTGATGCAGAATATTTTGACAAACAAAAATAAATTTACTGATGAACATCTACCAGGCAAACCAGAACAAAATTCCAGTCTATATCATCATAGGTTTGGATTAAACTGAGGGCAGGGAAAACAGAAATGGTAGAAGACGTGGTAGTGATGCTGCCTTTAAGTCAGAAAATCTTGGTTTAATAGCAACAGCTTTTATGGAACTCCAGCTCAAAATATCCCTGTTCATAAACGAGTGGAACAGCATACCAAGAAAAATACCACTGCAAAACAAACTGTTTCTACACTCTTTCTGTAAGCATCCATTTCTCACCTCGGTGAGATACAAATATGGGCTGAGCAAGTAAAGATACTCACATTCCCATGACCATAAATCATTCCTTGTGAATTCACAAGAGAATATTGCAGGATTCTATTTTTGCCTTGGCTTATTACAAGTTACCAATAGGCAGCTAGAACAGAGTAAATCCTACACCTGGCAACTGCAGTCTTTCAAAGCTTTCATGAACGTCGCATTGTTTGCCTCCCTGGAAGCCAGGAGTGCACAGAATGCTAAAGGCTGTATCCGAGCAGGGCTAGAGGCAGGACACAAACAGAATGGAGAAGCAGAAAAGGAAGCTGTGTGCAATGATGCAAAAAACTCCTATTGCTGATTTGTATTCTGCCTGAATACGAGGACGAAAGTAAGAAAACCTCCAGCTCATTCACATGAGGAATATAAATAGAAGTAAAGAACTACTTTTCTAAGTGTTTGCATTTGGAACATGTTCAAACTCTAGCTATACATTGAATAATCATAAAAGGCAACACTTGTTAATCACAAAATTGGAGAGTTCCAGAATTCAGAAATAGACAGATTTAATGCCAATGTTACATACAGTTTTTATAATGTACATAAATAGAAACCATAGTTAAAGACATATAATACAGTAGGTGATGGCAAATGTGAATAACCAGCTCCCATGGTGGATGTGATTGTATGGTACATTTCACAGTAGTTATTTAAAGATGAAAGGCAGAGCTTGAAGACCATAAATAAAGCATTATTTTACAGACATTCAACTGACAAAGTTATAGGTACTAAGGAAAGAAATAAGGGTTAAGGAAATTATATAAACAGAAGAAAAAGAAGCAGCACAGTCAAAAAGCATTTAAATATACACAATAAGGAAAAGATGAACCAGATTTGCAATCCAGAATCTTCTCAGGGGGGTATACATTACTTGCAGCTCCCACGCCAGGATGGTGCACAAGAACCTTAGACAGCATGGGAAGGGAACACCTCCTAGGTGAAGCTTTGCTGTTGTTTCAAGGAGGAAAAGCAACCAACCAACCAGCCTACATATTTGTGCTGCTTCATAAAATAGAAAACATATCTAAAGCCACAAGTAGAGCCAAATATTAGGATAGGATCTGTAAAACAAAATATACCTTATCCAGTTAAGACGCATTTCACAGAACACCAGAATAAGCTGGATTGGAAGGAACCCACAAGGATCATGAAGTCCAACTCTGGGCCCTGCACAGGACCCTCCCCAAGAGTCTCACCATGTGCCTGAGAGCATTGTCCAAATGCTTCTTAAACTTTGTCAGGCTTGGTGCTGTGACCACTTCCCTGGGGAGCCTGTTCCAGTGCCCAACCACTAATATCCAATCTAAACCTTCCCTGGCACAACTTCAGGCCATTCCCTCAGGTTCTGTCACTGGACATCACAGAGAAGAGATCAGTGCCTGCCCCTCCTCTTCCCTTCACAAGGAAGTTAAAACTGCAATGAAGTCTCCCCTCAGTCTCATCTTCTCCAGCTGAACAGATCACGTGCCCTCAGGTGCTGCTCATACGGCTTCCCCTCAAAGCCTTTCACCATCTTTGTTGCCCTCCTTTGGACACTCTCTAACAGCTTAATATCTTTCTTACATTGTGGTGCCCAAAACTACACAATACTCAAGATGACGCCACAGCACAGCACAGCAGGATTCAGGCAGCAGGTTTATTCCAGACCAGATCTAAACTGCTCTGTTTACTGAATGCTCAGTAGTAGTTGGTAGTGCATCCTCCAGTTTATTTTCACACAAAAGTAAAGCCAGTTTTGTCTACTACAAAACTGCTCCATAACATAAGACACAGCATACTAAGAGGGATAATCAGGAAATTTAATTCAAAACAGCATTCATGCTCCACACTAGAACAGAGCAAACAGTGCTGAAAATTGAGACCACTGTCAGGGACTTCTTGTTGTCAGATGAGTCTGATTTTTCAGAAGGCAATAGTTGCATGACCATATGCTTGCTCATTCTCCAGTTCTGTAAACTTTATGTTCATTTCTATACAAATTTCTATCCATTCATTGTTCCTTGAAAGCAGGAACTGTGAGTTACAGGTTGAGCTGAAAAGGGCAGGTATCACTGGGTTACTACAGGTAGAGCCAAGAGGTCTTCTTGATATCAGGTATGATCTTCACAAGGCTCCACCAAAAAAAAGATCTAAACTCAAAAGTGATACTTGTTATATCTCAATAAAGAGTTGCTATCTTTAGACATGTCATTTGGTAAATAAACCTCTTTTTAATTGAAATCTATAAAAAGCCTAATTGCCATGTTAGATACATGCAGAGTCTACCTTGTACTGTTTTTAGCCACACCCAGAAGAGCAGAGGAAAAAGACAACCCTACACACAAACTTTACCCAAATGGATTACAGGTCACTGATTCCAGTAGCTCAATAAAGATGAAGTTCCACATTCCTAGTTCTGTCCAGTATGAAGGTTGAGTGTGTATTTGCAGCTGACACACAGAGCACAAATAGCTCCTCATGCAGGTCTCCATTATGGCTGATATGGACAAAGTACATTACTGCAGTGTAACATGTCCCTCAACCAAACCTGAGACTTTATTGTGTCTGCAGAAGTTGGCTTGGACCTGTCTGTCCCTCAAGCAGCCAGCTGGCAGATCTTCTGTTCTCTGTCTCTCCCAGATTTATGACTGCTTCATTACCTGGCTCCCAAGCCTCTGACCTACTCACCAGCCTAATAACAGTCCTGCTGCTGTTCACACAGACATCTCCACACAGGGTGCTCCAGCTGCTGGCACCCCAAGGTATATGGGCCCCCAGGACCCCGTGCTCTCCCTCCAGTCTGGACTGTGGGCTGACACTGGCACTTAGTGCTCCATATATACAAATGTGTATAGAACACAGTCCCCTTACCCAGTGATACATGACTAGCCCAGTTATTCCCCTATTCTGTTTTCCTGTGTTTGCTCCCCTCCAAACCACCTGAAATCCTCCTTTACATAATTACAGATCCTGACTTTTATCCTTCCCCTAACATTCCATAATAGAACCTGAACAATTCAAGGATGCTCTTCCCTCCATCTCATGATGAGTTTCATAGAAGGGATCACCTTGCTGTAGCAGACCTGGGAAGAGCCAGTCAGGGTGCTTTATTTCTCAGATTATTAAAATTTCCTTACCTGTCACTATTCCACTGGGTTCCTTTGTGGTTTTGGAGATGAGCTTTTTATCACACAGCCTAATTTGTCCCCTGATTTAAGAGTAAAGCTAGAGAGGATTGCATCATTGTGTACCTTGTACCTCAAATACTCTCAAGTTAAGGTGATGTCATTTGGAAAACACTGTCTAGGGAAGCGGTCCAGTCACCATTCCTGGAAGTGTTCAAAAAACATGTGGATGTGGCACTGGAGAACATGGTTTGGTGGTGAACATGGTGATGGTGCTGGGTTGAAAGCTGAACCTGATGATTGTAGCAGTCTTTTCCAACCTTAACTATTTAATTTCATAAAAAAAAGTTATTTTTTAATAAAAATTTATTTTAAAGCCTGGAATTATCAGAAACTTACTAGGATGTACATGCCATTCTCTATCCCCCCTAAAAAATGAAGAGAAGAAAATGATTTCTAACTGTGGTAAGGACTTGCCTTGACCAGTTAATGATAACTTCCCCATACATAGCATAGTCTAATAAATAAAAAAATAAGGCAAATCATAGCAAAGGCTGAAGAATTCTTACTTATATTGCCAGTGCCCAAGCATAAGCCAAACTCCTCTGGGGTAAGAACTCTGGAAGTGTCGAACAAAGTCTCTGATCTGACAGATGCAAAACATAAAAGAAAATGAAAATACCTTTTTACACAGAGGAGGAGGAGCACAACAAGACAGCACTTGATAGCATGACAGACAGCACTCTTTTCAAGTTTCTACTGACAACATGAAAGGTATATATGTATCATTTGAGTCACTCATAGGGAGTCACTAGCAAGCATAAGAGCTATCAAGAAGTCAAAGAAGTTCCCTTTAAATCTAACAAGCAAAGGAGCACAGAAGGCCACAGCCAAGTATAGATGCAAGTGGGGAACAGCGAGAGACAACAGGTTAAAAGGGGAAAGCTGTAAGGTTGCTCCTCCCCTCAAAGAAAAAACAAACAGCTGAAGGTATATATACAAGCTACCACAGCTATTTTAGAGGAAATCAAGACACTCCTTTCTCATGAGAACAGTTCAAAGTAACACACATTCTTCATATGTGTCCCAGAGACAAATTAATTTCTCAAGGACTGGATTAAATAAATAACTTAAAAAACGCAACCCCCTACATAAAAAAACAGAGAAAAAAGCAGAGTCTCTTACTCTCACCAAGTTCAGGCCTTGGCAAGATCCACAAGTCTCCAAGATGCTGCATTTCATGCACCTCTGAATGTGCCCTGGTTTGCCTTGCTGGTTGCTGTTAAAAATAACACCTTTTTGGTTATATTTCTTTTAACTTACTAACCTGAAAAATCTACAACCAACTCATGTAACACTGTGCTCTTTTCTCTGCCTGCTGTTAAAGTTCTCTGGGCTCTTCTTTTTTTCTGAACTCTTATCGTGTTTGTATAGGCTCGCCCACCCCATGCCTAGTCTTTCTTCCATCTAGACTCTCCCACTTTCACTTGGAGAATTCCATGGCTTGTTTTTCCCCAACACTCCATCATTCCCATTCTCTCTTTCTGTCTGTCAGTTGATCAGTGCCTTGAACAGCTTACAAAATGCATTTCACTGCAACTGTTCTGGCTGAGAGCTCAAGAAAACTTCACATCCTTCCAGAAAACCCCATGAATTCCACTACCTACCCAAACAGCTAACAGACAAGTAACACATTTTAACATACTTTCAAGATAACTCCAAAACAACCAAAGAGCATGTGACATACTCACAGTCTAACCAAACAATTGAGTTCACAGATTAACTGACCACAGATTTTGAACATATTAATATAATAAAATACATCCCTAAAAATTATGCAGTTAAAAAGTAAAAAAAAAAAACAACCAGCAGTTCCCAAGGTGCTATTATACACACTACTAATAAAATTAAAGGGAAAATGCAGAACTTCTTTGCTTTTTCAAATTTTATTCCAGGAATGGTTTGCCAGTAGACAATGCAAATCCACTCAGCTGCTGTGCCTTCCACACTCCCTCCTGGCACAGCAGAAAGTGCAGCCCAGGGCTGAAGACAGGCAGGACTGCACTGCTCGTGCTCATGCAGAGGGAGCACTTTCTCTACAGGAACAGATGCTACAGAAACTTTGTGTAACTCTGAAAAGGGATGACTTGAGTTTTTGCTTGTAGTTATGAGTTCCATAAACAAATAGCTCACACTTACATGTTTCATACTGCTAATAGTTAAGTAACATTCATTTTAGTAAGTCAGAAATTTAAATTCCAAAGATTCTTTCAGAATTGTTTGTTCCATTAAGCTACCTTGAGTTGCCTTCATATGACAATAAAGTAAAACTACATGGTCACTTGGGTAACAACACGTGTCTACCTGCTCTAACTACTGTGTGCATGCTCTTACCTACAGGAACTGTAATATTAAGAAAGCCCCATTCACTGCATCATCACTATTCCACAGCAATTAGTAGCAACTTTGCTCTTCTTCTTTTCTGAAACTTCCTAGACCATACGTAGCAGTATATAATTTTATAAACTAAGTATCCTAGTCAAAATAAAGTGTTATTCCTTCATAAAGTGTTTTATAAAAAAAAATTTCAACTGAGCTCAAGTAATTCAGAGAAGCCTCAGTCTTATAAGAAAGCAAGTACTTTCCATGATGCAGCAGTATTTTGCAATCTCTATAAGCATAATTTAAAATGAAGAATTGCTATCACAGACTTCTTGAGATAGCTGGAGTGTGGGATTTTAACAGGTGCATTGGATGTCTTGGGAATCTTGTGGGAAAATGTCAGTTACATTCTAAGCTTTGTGAAACTGAAAGAAGCAGCTTTCCAAACCAACTACCTGGAGGCAAGTTTCTACTATAAAAAGGATATTGCAGAGATGCACTCATGAAGGTACCACTTCCTCGTGAGGGGAAGAGTACGGGCAGGCACTTATCTCTTCTCTGTGGTGACCACTGACAGAATCCAAGGGAATAGCCTGAAGTTGTGGCAGGGGGAGGGTTAGGTTTGATATTAGAAAAAGAGGGTGGTTGGGCACTGAACAGGCTCCCCAGGGAAGGGGTCACAGCACCAAACCTGACAGAGCTCAAGAGGCATTTGGACAACACTCTCAGGCACATGGTGTAACTCCTGGGGATGGTCCTGCTCTGGGTTGGATTTGATGATCCTTGTGAGTTCCTTCCAACTCAGCATACTCTGTTATTCTGTGATAAATTCACAGCTAAAACCCAAATGCCTTGGGTGCCTCTTGGTTTCACAGCTGCACAGTACAACAGCTAATATAAAACTCCAAATGCGAAATTCTCCACCCAGTTTTCACCAGGCAACACTCAGGGCTGGTTTGATTGTTGCAATGAATCCAAAGCACCTTCCTGCTTGGTAAGAGAACAGCTGATCGAAATTTGACAATTCAAATTAAAACAGACTGACTAAAACACTTTGAGTACTAGAGAGATTGCAGTGGACGGGACAGCACATGCTATCCTGCCTTTCTGACTGTGGAAACCCAGTCAAATCCTGTATTCAAAAGCCAGGCTGTAAAAAACATACAACTATTTGAAATCAACTTCTCCCCTCAATGTCTTATAGAACACAGATGTCTTGGTAAGGTTGGCACTAAAAACTCCTCCAAGCTATTCAACCAGCTGCTTTGATTTTGTTATGCCTGAACAGTCGCATGTTCAGTTGAGACCCCTATTCTGTTTATGCCTTAAGTCAGTACAAAGCCTTTTGCTGCTTATTATACAAGCAGCAGTTTTTAAATTCTTTTTTGTGACACAAAGAAATAAAACAACTCCTGCAGAAATGATTTCCTACACAAGTTTATAACAATAAAAGCAAGTCTTGAAAATCAGTAGCTTATCACAATGTATGAACGTCCACAGAACATACTTTTTTCTTTTTTCACCCAAATCTTAAGATATATAGGCAACATACAGCATCTTAACAGGTAAAATTAAACTGACCCATTAATAGATGTCCCTGTGCATACTCCTAGTCTGGACAAAAACAAAGTAGCATAGATGACAATTTTGCAAGTTACCTTCCATTGTGCAGTCTCTAATTTACAGGCCAGGCCTTCACTGCATCTGCACCACAGATTACCAAGCAGCACCAGGACCAGGAAGTACTTTCCAAATCACCCAGCAGCTTCCAAGCAACTCACTTGTCAGGAGAAGCACCATTTTCAAAGAGTACCAAGAGAGACACTACAATGTATACACCTTAAAGGTATCTTTTAGGGCCTCCAAAGATGAAATACAATTGTCAGCTTGCAGCTCAATCGATCTAAACTGCTGGTAGAAGGGAATGAAAAACACACCATGCTCTGTTTTACTTTGTCTATAAATACTGTCCTCTGAGCCATCTCAAATGCTCTCAAGAAGAGTAACACATCTGTGTGGTCTTATCATCAGGTAAGTCATCACTGGTGCAATTACTGTACTACTGAACTAAGAGCAGAAATGTTTCACAACGCCGGCATCAGTAAACACAGAGGAGTCATTTTTAACAGGTTTTGCTAAAACTCATTCAGTATAAATCAGTTCAAATAGGGAATATTGGCAATAACATGTTTATTTTATCTCTCTTTATAGTATATAATATATATATTTCTTCTGAATTGCAGAACTTAATTATAAGTTAACAATATCTACCCATAAGGTATATGAGAGCATTCTTGAATGAGCTACTCTTTTCCAATATGATGCTTTCTTTACAGTTGTTTTAAAAACAATTGAAAGCACCTGATTCTGACAGAAGAAAACCAATTACAGATTAAAGTAATGGTATTTTTGTTTTGTTTTGCTTAAATAACCATTGCACAGCTCCACTCATATGGGTTTACTGTCTACAGCTATCATAAGCTTAGGAAAAAAGTTGAGATCAGTTACCACAAAAACTGTAGACCTTGTTGTGGCTAGACACAGTTCAACGCCTCTAATAATACGTATTTATCCTGTTTGTGTTCCTGCATAAATTATGATTGCTAGTGTACAAAGTGACAGTCTGCACCATTAAAAAAATCAATTAGAAAGACTTTGCAGCATAACATACTTAGCAAGTCACAAAAAGGGACAGAAAATTCTACACACTCAGGCAAACACACTTGTTAATCAGCCTGTCAAACACCATATACTAGTTTGCGAGACGCCTTGACCCATATTTGCATCTCCAGGAAGGAAAGAAAAATTGGATAAAGACTTTAAGTCTAGACCCCTCCCTCTTTTCCACCCATGGCTTCAAGGATAAGATTAGTCATACACACAAACACTGTGCATCAAGGCTGGTTGTGCTTTCTACCAGGTGCAGCAGGAGGTATGATGAAAGAAAGAATCCAGGACAGGCAGTTCTCCAGGTGACTCAGTGTGCTAACTTGAGAGAGAGAGAAAAAGAAAGAGAAAGAGAGGGGGGGGAGAAGAGCTCGAAGTGAAGTCAGTTTCACCTGGATTAAGTATCATTCTCCCATTTTTTTCTACATAATTTAGAAACATTTGCAGTTGTGTTACCATTGAAAAAGTCATGATGAATGTTTTAAATTTACACTCTATTTTACCCTGTTTGGAGTTGGCTGTGATTTTAAGGTAAAGAAATAGTAATGAATTTTTCATTCTACCATGTGGCAAATGATCAAAGAGAGATATGCTACCCAACATCCCAGCTGCCTATTACATCCTTTTGTTTATTCAGGGGGTTACCAGAAGCACAAATTCCCAATTCAGCTGTATGGTCCAATAAATGAAGTATGACAGGCTAAGAAACTCAGAAATTATGCCCACACAAACTGAGGATTTTCTGCAGCTGTCTGGATTGCCAGAGGTTTTGTGACCCAACATTAGTACGAGCTCACATCATGGGCATCAGAAACTCCTGAATCAGCCATCAAGCTATCAGCATCATTATACCCATTCTGCAAAATCCATGTGTCATGCACAGTAATTCCTAAAAGAATGGCCTTTGTTATATACTTCCAGACCAACTCTACTGAAAGCCTGGTTCCCCCCAAACTGTGAAACTTTCTACATATGCAGTGACCCTGGAAAATGAATTTAAATGTCCTTTAAGTACACCTCTCAGACAAATTAGTTCTTGGCAAATACTTTCAGGCAATTTCATGTTAGAGGGCCTCGGCAAAATGTTCCACTATCAGCACTGTGTGCTGATGTCAGGCATGTTTTCATCAGTCTCTCACCACTTTATTCTCTAACCTACAGCCACATTTGACAGTTATTGTTACCACAATTTGGCTAAGGACATTCTCAAATTCAACATTAAAATAACTTTTATGCTAGGTAGATGTCCTATTTGGTGCACTTAATTGTCATGGCAAGTTTTTGGTAGCTGGAAGTAGATGGATACAGAGGGGCTGCAGGGGTGACTTCTGTGAGAAGAACTAGAAGCTGCTTCCATGTTGGACAGAGCCAGCTCCAGTTCCACAGAGGACTCAATACACTTGGCAACATATTGTTTTAGTTATAAGTGATTGTGGAATTTGGTTTTGAACTTGAGACTAATTTTTTTTTTTAAATTCATTTCCTCAGACTTAGACAATCTGCATCACCACAGTAGTATCAGTCATTGAAAGCAACAGCAGTGCTCAGCTGCTGCAGTGGTGCCCTGTAACCTGTTAAGGCCAGCCTGGGTCATAACATGATTACAGAGATAGGAATCCAGCTTATTCATCAGCCTTCAAACAGCAATCCTCCTATCAATCACACAGAGCAACCTTCGTACAGGTGTCCCCCCTGCTCCTGGCCTTCAGCTGAAGCTGAGTAATTTCCCATACAAGCCACGTAGATGTTTCATTAATACTGTTGCAATACTCTGACCTTCCATGCAAGTTCCTTTCTCTATTTCAGTTTCTTTTAATCTGATTAGTAAGCAGCGTGACACCTGGCTGTAGTACCAGCTTACCCACTTGACTTGAGATGAAGTTCACAATGTGAGGACTGGAGAGGTTTAAATGTATTGAGACAGGGGGAACAAAACAAAAAGCACGTACCAGACAAATCTGTGCAGGCTATAAATAAAGTAATAGTTTCCATTTGCTGTAAGTGGTGACTTGCAGGGAATAACTTCTCTTTTTCTTCCTAAACAGTATTTTAATTTAAATATGACACCGAATGTAAAGTTCTGCTAATTTCATGAAGTCCTCTCATAACACTGTGAAGTGTTTCCATTAGACTTAAAAACCAAACACTTATTTAAAATTATGTGAAACACAAACACCAAAATATTCAGAATATAAACAGGAAATAAAATTAATGTGCAATTTACTGTCTATCATAAGAAAAATATAAAAAGCAAGCACAGAGCATGGCATCAAGACTGCAATATTTTAAGCACTGACTTTAATGATCACATGGGAATAACCTATCCATTCATATGCAACTTTAAGACTAACGTGGTGTTGAAAAAATTAGTCCTTTGTAGAAAAAAAAATAGCCCAAGTTCTCCATTTTCCCATGTATTAAATTTAAGCCCACAGAAGTCAGGTAACCAAAGTTTCTAAAGTCTAGAAAACTGGCTAGGAAAGAAAAGCTAAATAAGAAACATTAGCAGTTACAGGAGAAAGTACAAAACCATGAGACTGCAGTTTGCAAAGGAAAAGAAAAAGGAAAGGCAAAGTAAACATTGCCTGGCACAGAAACAGAACTACTCCATAATGAACATCAAAGGTCCCAAAAAAACTGTACTCTGAATACCTTCAGGCCTCAAACAAATTCCTAGTTAAACAGAATGATACATTTTGTTATCTCTATAAAGAAGCATCAGGGTGAGGAGAGCCACATGCTGAAGATAGTATGAAAGAATATTCCTGTCCCCTCCAAGCCTAAAGAACTTCATCTCCCTTTTCATCCCTTTTCCCAGAACTGCATCATTTTGCCTTCCCGTTGTGGGGCCGAGGCCTTTCTGGTATTTTTTTCACTCTTAAAAACTGGCAGTCAAAACATCCAGCTCAGGAAATATATTCTTCTAAAAAATAATTACAAATACCCAACCAATGGGAATAAAAGCAAAGAGAGGCAGACAATCTCATTCTTCAGCAGCAAGAGCCAAGGACAAGCCCTTGCTCCGGGCACAGTCCAGTGCTGCCCGCTACCTGCTGCAGGCACAGGAGCCCGTCGAGAAAAGCAGGCTGGGGAAGAAGGGCCACAGCAAACAGAGGAATTGTGTAACACTGGTGGCTCACCGGCCCTTTGATATAAGGAGGGGTTTTGAAACAAAGAACAAAGAAACTTCTTGGTTAACAAATTAAGCTTGGATGATTTACACCCTTTACTGTTTCCACTTTTGCTACAAAGGTGATCAAAAGACAGCCATGGGAAAACCAAGCCCAAAGGCAACAAGAAAAAACAAAGTTACACTTGTCTTTGACCAACAATGTGAGTAGCAGCACTTGGCTACACAATTTTAAACCCTGAACTGATCACATCAATGAAAAGATTGGTAATCTGACCTTTCACCCAGGTCAACCCCATTCATGAGCGGGGCAGAGAAGGTACATTCTTCCTGTGGAGAGGCAGAACTTTACTCCAGCAGTGCCACCTGCACAGCCATGTGACAACCTCTCTTGCAGAGCATGCAAGAAAGTTTCCATTTCCTGAGCAGGCACTCGTGTGGTTACTGCAGCTCCAGCAGCACCAGAGCACAGGCTCTGTCCCGCAGCAATGCACTGAGGTAAGAAGAGAAGGCCAAAATCTTCTCAGTTAAGACACACGGATGACATTGTAAAGAATAAGAGGTTTTATTTTTATTTAACTCATCCAAGTAAGCAAGAGAAAAACTGCAACACCAGGAACCTTACTCCTCATTGTACTAAATTAATTATAGCCTGGTTTTAAGTACTCTTGATTTATTTTTTTTGAGGCAAACATCTGCCCAGTTCACAGATGACAACTTAAGACCACAAATATTCTAATATTTGTTTCCCCACAGAAGTGCTGTCTAATTTTCCACAGAGAAAAAAAAAGGAAGTTTCCTGATATTTTGAATTTCAGCTCAAGGGGCAGGGACAATGCATGGAAAACATGTTCAACCATCCCATTTATTAGTGGGTGTCAGAACCTCTTCAAATAAAGAACAAAAGGAAATTGAGATGATGATGATGTCTTTAGTGTACTTCTAAGCTAAAACTCTTCCATAAACATTCCACTCTCCACATGTTTTTAGCAGAGGACAGCTGGTTAAAAGCTCTGTTTTCTTGAAAATGTGCAAACTTTGGTACAAAAACTTTCTCAAAGTACATTAAAACTAAGTTTAATACGAGATGGTCTCCTGCTGAAACACTAGAAATATTTACTTGCACCAAATTAATACATATAATTTTCAATTTTATAGTGTTTCAACAAGATAAAGTGAAGGATCTCTTTTCCCATGCTCCCTGATACACAACTTCAAATCTCTGATTATTATATTTTAAGTGATTGCACCTAAATAAGCGAACAACTGCCTTTTCAGAAACAGATCTTTTCAGAAAGACCACAATGACAAAAGAGCCAGTAAAGGAGATTGCTAAAGGAAGACATCCTCCAACACGTTGAAGTCACGAGCAAATGAGGAAATCACAAAAGCACTCTGCACATTAAATGTAAAAATCATGCAACACAAGATTTGTAGTAACAATTTAGAAAAATGTACACAAACTAGTATATTTTTCAGACATTCAAAGCAAAAACTTTCCTTAATTCTGCTGTCAACCTCCTCTCTCATTCACACACCTCAAAATGACAAAGAAAGTGAGAAACCATGGGAAGAATAAAAATAACCTGAACCATGGAGTTTTTTAAGAGACACCTCAAATCCAAGTAATTTAATATATTATGCCTACTTTTAGCTGGACAAACAGGTTTGTTGGCAACCTATTTGAACAGTCTATCTGAACTTTAAAAAAGGTCTACCAATGTTCAACACTAAAGGTTCTTCATAAAGAAACAACTGGCATGAGAGGAAGCCGTTGTTCCAGAGCAGCAACTGTTTAGAAAAAAGGAAATGGGAATAAACTGTCAGCTTTATCATTCAAGAGAAGGCATCAGGAAGCAGTTCTGTCATCTGTGCAGCTCAATGCATTCATACATATCTAGAAAGGATGTGAATGGTGAAGGAACAAAAGCCACTGATAATATAAGCTGTTCAAACAAGAAAAATGAAAACTAGATGTGGAGAGGTCAGGTAATTTCACAAATACTAACTGCCCATTAAGACAACAGACAAAAAAATATATATATAAAAGCATAAAGCAATGCACATAGGAAAAACCTTTCTGTAAAATGACACATATAATGTGAGTCTCTGAATCCTCCATTATCAGGGTAGATATAAAATATGTTGCAGCTTTAAGAGATGTTTTCTTGAAGTATCTCTTGAATACTCAGGAGCTACCAGGATATCAAACCACTGAGGATGGAGTAAGAGCAGCTCAAAAAAGCATCATCATACCAAGATGGAAGTTCATAGTACAACTGCATTTTGTTCTTTGTATCTCAGAAAGGTAAAAGAGAGATATAAGAAGGCAACTAGGTTGACCTCAATGAGGGAAACATCTCCTAATGGGATGGGATTAAACTTAAGAATGTTAATGTTCTTCAAACTCAAGAAGAAATGACTGATGTAGAGCAAGAGAGGTCTGAATCTATAAGGAACAAAGGAAATGAACATGGAATGATCAATTATTTTCTCATACTTTTAAAATATCAAATTAAATAACCAGGATACAAATTTCCTGTAAAAGTCTGATTTTTACCCTAAACACCTCATAGGTGAGCTGCAAAATTTACATCTGCATAGATGCTAACAAATTCTAGTTAATGAGAGGGATATTCAAGACATCTCAATGCTTAATAGTTTATCATCTTCAGCTCAGAAAATTTCTGAGCTGCAAATTGTTGAAATAGTATCATGGTGAATTTTGCCGTAAATGTTCTCCCTAAGACAGGTGCTACTGATCAGTGACTGTTAAAGGGCAGAACACAGGCTTAGGGGAACTTGTTTGAGTCAGTGTGGTGGGAGTTTCTGGTGAAACTTTTGGCAACTTAGAAAAACTTTTGAGAATATCTTGAGCAAATAAACTTTTTACTGTTTCAACCATAGCACACAATTCAACTACACTTCTCAACCCACACAGTGTGTTTCAATTCCTAACAATTCACTTTTCTCATTTCTTAACACAGATGATCACATTCACATAACCTAAGGAGTCTCAGAAGCTTTAAGTTAATGCAGCTACAAAAATGATAACAGAATAGAAGTTACTACTAGTAGAATTCAGACAGATACACATTGTCTTTTAGAAAAATCTATCCACCAAAACAGAATCCACCAAGCTGTAAATAAAAACTTTATTTCTGCAAAATAAAAACAGTTTTTATAGAAAGGGTTGTTAGCTAAGCCTGTTGGAGATCTTGCTTCACGCATGGGAGCATTTAAGGGGCTTTTTACACAGACTTGTTAACAGTCAACATCAGGCCCTTTGGGAAGGGATGACACAAGGTGAAACAGAAGGATGGAAATTTGGGAGGAAAGTACGAACACACATGTAGAACTGAGTCAGCAAAAGAAACAATTTTTCTCCTTGGAAGAATTTGTTTAATACTTGGTAGCAAATAACTTAAACCTCAAGTAAATCTTGTATCTGTAAGTAAATTGTTTACTATGGGTTAAAAAGTAGTGCCATCCAAGTGCCATCTGCCTTTGATCTCTGATTCTTCTGTCTGCATTTTTGTTTTTACAGACAAACTATCTTTTCAACCAATATATTCTTCTATTCCATTTTGTCAACTCTATTACTAAAAGAAAGAAGAAAGAAAAAAAAATGCCTCAAAAGCTGCACACTCAATGGGGCAAAGAGACCATCTACTACACAAAAAGTTCACATTCGATCAGATTTACTTTTAGCAGCAAAGTATTAAGTGGGGTTTCTTCAAACTCAGCTGAAAACTTCCTAAGGCGGCTCAAAATCAGTCTGAATATTAATCCACAAAATCAAAGCCCAAAACAAATAAAACTACTGAATACCAAAAGCCTATTTGAGACTACAATGCAATCAAATAAACCAAAACTCAAGAATCTGAACTAACTGAAGATGTTCCTGATCACTAGAGGGGCATTAGAACAAGATAATCTTTAAAGGACCCTTCCAGCCTAATCCATTCTATGATTCTACACCATCCTAAACTGATCAACTGTCTTTAAGTTTCAGGAAAGATGGGACATGCATGAGCCAATACTTATTCTTTATGGAACAGCTTGATTCAAATTAAATGCCTCTGTTGCTGAAGAAGGATCAGTTTCTCTACATGTCCCTTGATCAGTGAGCAAGAAACCACAGCACAGACAAGCAGCAGCTCCATTCACACCACAGTTTCATACTCAACTGTGGTCATATTTTTGTACTGATGTGTGTGAATATACCCTGACACAGAGGGTAAAACAGTAAGGTTAGTACAGAACACAGAAGCCCATCACAGGTTCCATTCATGTCTTAATTGACCATCTGTCTCTATAGCCTTTTACTTTAATTTATCCCAGCCCATCTTCCCAAAAAACTGTGGGGTGCTCAGTGAACTACTATCATCATAAAATTCTAGGATTGCATTTTCTTCCTTCCCATTTAAGCTAAATGTTGTTCAAAACCCACACCAGGAACAGAAATATTACATTTTCTTTTGCAATTTTATGAGACTCTACTATAACCTCAGAATTTTGTAATATGAATGTCTTTACCTGGGGCCCTGTCAAAAACACTAAAATGACATATTAAAGATAAAATCTTCCATTAAGTGTCCAGTACACGAGGAACTTATAAAGTTTTCTATGGTCAATTAATACATTCAATTGCCTTCAGGTGGAGATCTCAGCATTATCTTCATTCACCTAGGCTACTCAACTTCAAGGCAAATTCTCAAAAATTAAGAAATCCCAGTCTCTGGTCACCTGGAAAACATGCTACATGATTTTTTGAATACCTCAGACAAATTCACTAATGGGATAGGGTCAAAACACACTTTTCTAGCATTGTACTGACTAGGAGATATTAATTTCTTTTTTTCTGCAAATTCTCACTTCACAAACAGAAAATAACACTAAGAATACTTATAGCTTGTAGAAGCAATTATTAAAAATTCACACTATCAAGCCCTAGAGTTTTATACATTTAGTTCATCTACAGTAGCTTTAAGAGTGATCTAACCTTTATAGAAAAATTCTCAATCATCGTCAAGCTTTAAGTTCCTTTGTAATTTCTTCCAACACAAGCACCAGAAACTCTTCATGTGGTTGGATTATTCAGCAGGTTAGCAGCCCAGTCCATAGTGACTGGGTAAAACACAGAGTGTCTTTCTTTCACTTAATACATTCTCTGCAGGTGCATCTACTTATTTTTAAGGCCTCAGGCCAAGTTCCAGCTCTACTTCACACTGCTTTATGATGAACAAAGTTCAAGTTTTCTTCCTCTACTACAGATTATAGGTTTGTTTTAGAATTAGAGACTCATATAGCAACTTGATGAGAAAGATACTCCAAAACACCCTGCTGAGTAAGTCTAAATCACAGTCTTCTGGTTCAGCTTTCAGCAAATGGACAAAGGTCCAGGTGCACGTTTACAACAGGCAAAATCACTCTATCAGAGAAGGGGCGTCCATCCAAGTATCTTTGTGAGCATTCTGCATGTACAACAATGAGCAAAGTATCATCACTCCATCCAGTAGTTTGCCATTATAGTATAACTCCTTAACCAACCAGTGATTTTGTGCTAATTCCCACATCAGTCATTGCTTCCCAGGTTTATAATATGAGTATGTTCTGCACCAGCTACATTGTATTAACTTTCCTCATTTCCCTTTGCTTTTCTTGAGGCAAATATACACAGGGTGTTTAAAAAACCAGTTGTATTGCTATAACAATAATCATATGATATAATGCTCACTGCAAGACAAATGAAACGGTTTGAATAAGTACTTGTCAATTTTATTGTATCATTACCTTAGGATAGTTACACTCATTTGGACCCAATGAAGTAGCACCATTACTTGTAAGAACAAGTTATATGACATGAAGCAATAAGAGATTATGACAGAAAAAAATAAGGCAGGACAGCTCTTTACTGTTACCATCAAAAGACAATGACAGAGGAAAAAAAAGTACATCAAAACAAATTGAAAAGGAAGACACAGAAAGGCAGGTAATGGCTTTGTTTTCAACCAGGTTTGGCCTTCCACGCAAACATTGAAGCTATAGAAAAATATCCAAGATTTTGGTAGATTCAGAGAGACATTAACTGCTTTCATACTTTCAATATGCATAATATTCACTGATTCATTTTAAAGGAAGCTGCTTTGCTGCAACTTGTTGCCCAATTAAATAGGATGAGAAAAACAGGAAGCTACACTGAACTACACATGAGTTCAGCAAACAGACCAGGCTTTGCTGAAGTAAAGCAACACTAAACAGCTATTTTAACCACAGACAAAAACAATTTTCAAGAACCTATTTTAGACATGGTGGAAAAAAGCAAGGAAGCATTTGGAGCACTTCAAATTAAATGGGGAGACAAGGAAGGGCAGGCAGTGAATCAGAGGCTTTAAGTCAGGAGCATCTATGCCAGAGAGCTTCATTAACCTGCAAAGTGTCAGCAAAGAAAAAATTGCATTTTTTCTCATGTTTTCTTTGCCAGGATAAACAAGGTCTCCTTCCAACCATTTCCTGTGAAAGCAACACTAACTTGGCAACAAAACTGCCACCAGAGGACTATAAACAATTTTTAAAGGGAGGTATTAGGTTTTAGAGAGAACTAGCATCTCTTTTCCTGTTACTGTACAGCTGAGGAGACAACATTTTGGGCACTCAGGCTTCACCCCAAAAGAGTTTACTTCTCTGTATGCTTAGATGACATCAGCTATAGAACACCACCATTTTTTCCAAATGGTTTACAGACAGCCCTGGTGTATATATATATTCATAACACTGAAAAATAATGTAAGTAGGTCTTCACATCAAAGAGCCTCTGCAGGCTTTTTTCATCCCAGAAGACGCTGGGCACGGGGAGGGGGGGAAGCCTACGATGAACGAACAAACAAACAAAAATAAACCTCCACAAAACATGGCCCAAAAAACCACATCACTGTAGGTGCTGCAGCCATGACAATATACTAGAAAATGATAATATATATCCTTCTGCCTTGCAAAAGAATCAAAACTCTTTTACCCAAGTAGTTTTTCCCAAATCAAAACATAAAAGCTTAATTTTGGCAAGGCCTTAATTTGCAAAAGAAATCAAAGCATCATTTACAAGGTTAGGAAAATGCAGTGTGCAAGACCAGTTTTACAGTAAAAACAAACAACTTTGTCAAAACATCCAGCCAACTTCATTCAACTTTCTCTTTAAAGTTAGTAATAACTCATTCTCTGTTATAATTAGTTTCAACTTACAGACTAACAGAGACAGCATAAATACTCTTCTAGAATAAGAGATTGGATTAGACAACAGACATAGTCAGGATATCCCACTTGCATTGTCATAGCATCATCACTCTTCATTTTGTAATTTCTCCCATAATTTTGACACTTAGTAAGGGAAGAAAAACACAACCAACAAGAGTGTCAATATGTCGGCATACCTTACATTTCAGCTACCTCCTTAAAAGTTCTTAGTTAAAAGTAACTCGTTCCTGCTGATTTCACAAACACCATCACCATTGAACATGACAGTATTAGGAACACAGGAATGGACCATCATGGTCCCACTGACTCACAACACAGCATAGGCTCACCCAGTCTGCACATTTGGTTATACTTTACAGACCACTTTTCCTGGGTTCCCTGGCAACATCTTCATCACAGAAGGGATTGTTCAACATGTCAGTGGACTTGAATTTCCCAGATCCATCATTGAACTTTATTAAAATTCAATTTTTATCATTTGACAATTAACAAAGTGTTTGAAGGTTGTAAACAGGCACTCTCGTCACTGAACAAAAATGTTCGTTTTAACATCACTGTTACATTTTTCTTACAGTTGTCTTCTTGCTACACACTGCACAGAACAGCTCAACTACTCTCAATGTGCATGGTACTTTCAAGACTACGACACTGACACGGAGAAGTATTAATTAAAATGGTTTTGTTTGCTTTGCATGAGCATCACATTCATGAACTTTCCTTGTCAGGGACTTTCACATCATCAGCCTTGACTTCTGATGCAGTCTCACACAACATCCTTGTCACTCATTGGAGAGATGTGGGTTTGGTGGATGAACTATTTGATGGATAAGAAATTAGCTGGATGATCACATCCAAAGAGTTTGAATCAGTGGTTCAACATCCAAACAGAGATCAGTAATGAGTTGTGTCCCTTAGGGGCCCATACTGAGACCAGTACTATTCAATATCCTTATTTACTTACACAGACAGAGGGATTCAGGGCACCCTCAGCAAGTTTGCCAATGACACCAAAATGAGCAGTGCAGCTGATATATTGGAGGGAAGAGATGCCTCGTAGAGGGACCTGGAAAGGCTTGAGGAGTGGGACCAAGTGAACCTCATGAAGACTAACAAGGTCCTGCACCTGGGTCAGGGCAATCCCCCATGTCAAGTTACTGGGGGGTGAAAGTATTGAGAGCAGCTCTTTCAAGAAGGCATTGAGGATTCTGCTGGACAATGGCAAGTTGATTGTGAGTCAGCAGTGCCCTGGAAGCCAGAAGGGCCAACCATGTCCTGTGGCTCATCAAGCACAGCATTGCCAGCCAAGGGAGGTGACTGTTCTACTTGGCAGTGGTTCCACCTGGAGTACTGCCTCAATGTAAGAAGGACATCAATTATCAGAGGGTGTCCAGAGGAGGACAACCAAGATGGTGAAAGGCTTCAAGGGAAAGACTTATGAGGGGCAGCTGACATCACTTGACTTGTTCAGCTTGGAGGAGAGAAGGATGAGAGGTGCCCTCATCACACCTTCCTCAAGGGGAGCAGCTGAAAGGGCAGTGTTGATCTCCTCTCTCTGGTGACCAGCAACAGAACACACAGAAATGGAACGAAGGCACATCAGGGGAAGCTCAGATCAGTCATCAGGAAAAGGTTCTTCACAAAGAAAGTGGCTGTTCATTGGAACAGGCTCCCCAGGAAAGTGGTCATGGCACCAAGCCTGACAGAGTTCAATGAATGTCTTGTATGGTTTAGTTGTAGGCAGTCCTGTGAGGAGCAGGGAATTGGACTCAATGATGCTTACAGGTACTTTCTGACTTGAGATGTTCTATGATTTTATGAAATTAAGTGTTAAAAATCTAACCAAATTGGTTTTCTAAATCCTAGTGTGGTTTCATAATAAGCCACAACTCTTCAACAAACAAAACCTCCTATATTTTATTCTTCCTTGCCTTTCCCATCCCTAAGAAACTTTTCTGAAGTGCTATAGAAAAGACTAAGTTTTGTATTAAGAACGTTTCTCCAGGTATATTTCTTTCTTCAGTCCCACATTTTTGCTTTGAGAATCAAAAAATCAAGAGAAAATCTGCCTGAAAAGTAAAATATTGTACAAGAAGAAAGAAAATTAGTGTACTAAATTCAAAGTGGGAGCTCTAGAATGCAAAATTCAAATCATCTTCCTTAAAAAGAAAATTTAGAAATAAAAATAAAGTTAATCAAGCAGAGATATAGTTAAACTGTAACACAGTCGTAACTTTACAGAATAAATGAGCTGACATCCTAGAAGTGCAGCTGATCATTTAAAAAGAATTGTATCATTGTCAAGCACTCAGTAACTATTCAAACTATTTTCAAAAATCATATAGACCCTACATTTGATAAACTTTTTAAATTATGTATTTTCAGAAATACTAGTAGTATCCCACTTCCTCTATTAAAGAAGTCTTTGCTTGAAGGAAAAAAACTATCTAGTTTGCTAGATTATTTTTATTATGTTTAAATGTGATGTTTTTTCAAGAATAAGCTCAGTGTAAACTTTTACCTGAAAACACATTCATGAAACTAAACAGCCACTTTACTCTGCTTGCTTATCTTCTTAAAGATTAAATCATGAGTCCAAACAATTTTAAGGAGCCCTACTTCTACAGTCAAGTGGAATTTTGAATGTCTCTGAGGACAAGAGGTTCCACATTCTCTCTGGGCACTTGTGCATCAGACTCATGGTTCAAAACAAACAAACCTTCAAAATAATAATAATGAATAACCACAATTGCACACCATCAAACCCCTTCAAATCCAATCAGAATTTCAGCTTTCTCAGTTTCTTTCCATTACATACTTAGAGAAAGCAATATGATCTTCTCTTAGTCTCTTGTCTAAGGCTGAAGAAGTCCAGTTTCCCATTTTCAAGGGATGTGTTCTAGGCCCCTAATCATCTTGGTGAACCTCACCTGAACTTGTGGCAGTATATAATTTCTTTCCTATACTGCTGAACCCCAAACATAGTACTTTAGATGTGGTCTCAGAGTTGCTGAATAGTTGGGAAGAGCCACTATTATCTGGCTGCTGATTGCACTCTTACTAACACAGTCCAGTGCATGGCTGGCCTTTGTCACTGCCAACCCACAGTCAACATGTCATCAACCTGAGTCCAAGGTCCTTCCTTAGAAACCTGTCTTCTATCCAGCCTGTACTGCTGCATGTGGCTACTCCATCGCTGGGGCAGGATTTCCCATTTCCCTGCAACTGTCCACACAAGGCTCCTCCTGTCAGGTCACTTCTACAGGCCTGCTGAACAGCCTCTCTGCCTGCCAGTGTACTGAACACCTTGATATCACCCAAACACACCTGTTGAAACCACATTCCATCCCACCATCCAGATAATTAAAAGATACCAAATAGTTCTGGTCCCAGAACTGATCCTACAAGGATGCCACTTGCAACCTGCTACCAGCTGGACTTGCTCCACTGACCTGCACCCTCTGGGCCTGGCAATCCAGTCAACGTCCCCCCATCCACCCTGCAGGTTCCTCATCTGGTGCATCTCTCACCAGCCTGGATAGAAGGCTGCCAGAGCATACCACATCCAAGGTCTTACAGTCCTAAAGACTTATTTTCCAAAAAGTTACCTCCAGCATCACACAGGATTTTTAGTTCTTAACCAAGGGAAAACCAACAAATGAAAAAACTCTACTGGTATCCAAAGTTTCTACTTTTGCACTAGAAAGAATTCTGTATTTCTCCTGTTAAGAAATATAACAAAAAGGATAAAACAACTAAGGCCAAGACAGAGATGGCTATTAAAAAGAAAAAAAAAGCATACACTCTCTGGCTTACCCCATAGTAACAACACAACTTCAGGTCTCTCACCACGGAGCAAAAGAGACAAGGAGGCCACATGTGCACCCCCATGCACGTTTATGAGTATAAAGGGGGAAATGGGATCCTTACAGCACTTCATTGGTTTTTTCACATAAGCATTAAAGGAATGTTTTCCATAATGATAACAAACAAGCCCTCTGTCATCAAAAATCTTACTTGTCACAATGCTTATACAAAACCTCAGCGTTATCCCACTGATATGTATAACCCAATATATACAGATACAGATAAATAAGACAGATCAACACTGTCTCTTTAGAAATATGAAATAACTTCGTTGCACTTCTCAGCAGGGAGTATATTTTCAGCTCCACTCCTTCAGGAAAGGAAACTCATGCTATTATCTCAGGAGTTTTCCTTTGCACTGACCAATAAACTTTAGGCCTCTTGGCCCATATCAATCAAAAATGACAGAACACTCTCTAACAGAAGTACCATGGCACATGTTACTAACTGGATTCTGAAAAGTTTTGCATGAGACATAAAAGCACACTAGTGGTTAAGAGCATTTTTTTTAGACCATGTTTATATTGCCTACCTCTGCACTTGAAACAATACTGATAATTAGCATTCTGGGCTTGATTCTGCCTAATGATTTTATTGCAAGGCACTATTCCATTCAAATAAGATGCTATGATCTTTCTTAAAATTATCCTCTGTAAATTTGTTTCACATCTGCTTTTTAAAGCTATTAACAGACATCTTAATCCACACTGTTACAAATCACAACAACAGTGATGACAATTGAGTTTTACTCATTGGAAATTAAATCAACCAACCTCATTCTGTTCTGATTCATTCATGTGCAGCCTTTCAGTGACGCCATGAAATACAATCATGGTTTTGTTGGTTGTTTCCCCCACTTTCTGTTTTTCTCAAAGTACTTTTGTATTGCTTTTTAATTACAGAAGGTGTCTCCATAGGACTCCAACTTAAACATTAAACCCAACTTGAAGTCATGTCACTTTAAACGTCTCTCCTCCACTGGGGCTGAGTTCCCATGACTACACAGTACACACTCCGTCAGGATTTACCTGCATGGCATACTGAACAGAGAGCACCAAAGAGCACTTTCACAGCTTCCTAACTGATGAGTAAAGCCTGTTGGGAATTCAAAACAAGAAGCAGTACTTCTCAAAAAAACATATGTGCTTCTGAAATCAGTAAGTACATTCAAAAATGTGCCTAAAATGAATACAAATTCTCAAGAGGCAAAGTTAATTCATCTGCCATGACTGAAACTTTGAGCTACCAGTGAGTATTTCTGGGTTTTCCTCACATCAGTCACGTTTATGTAAAAGGAGATTGCCTGTTTATTACAGCCAAACGCTTTGACTACTATCAAATGAAGGGTAAAACTGATTACACACCAAATGAGTAAATACTGTAGCATGTAAAGATAAAAGCATCCTCAGCTGCATTTTTGCAAGACAGCTACTGTAAACACAGGACACTTCTGTCCACTCCTGCATCTCATTTTCCATATTGTGATTAGGTGTTACCCATATGCTGTCACTGCAGCTTCTGCATTTCAGAACACTCACATGCCCATTTTTACATCTTAGATGCAATTTGCCATTCAGTGTAAAAACAGTAATAAGTTTTATTTACTAGACAAAGAAACTTTTCTTATCAGTTATTTTTAGGATGGTCTGCTACCAAAAGCATATTTCTTCAAAAACTGAAGATTGCTTGTGGTCTGTTACATAAGAACCAGCTCTAAAGTACAAAGCTTCTTATGATGCAAGACTTTATAACTGCCATAAGCAACAGGTTACAAGGTTAGGAAAAGCTGGGTTTAAATCTACTGCTGCTGGA
The DNA here is from genome assembly GCA_013396695.1 of Sakesphorus luctuosus. Classification (NCBI taxonomy): domain Eukaryota; kingdom Metazoa; phylum Chordata; class Aves; order Passeriformes; family Thamnophilidae; genus Sakesphorus; species Sakesphorus luctuosus. Next base: position 834,598 of record VWZD01005777.1, read on the forward strand.
GTTGCCTGGATTCACCCCCTAAAAATAAAAATCTATTTTCATTACAAAAATGTAGAAATACAAAGAATAGCATAATAGCATGTTACAATTTACTTGTTGCAACTATATAGAGATGATGTTTCAAGAGAAATTAAGTAATAGAAACAACAGAAAAATTCCTTTCTCTTTAGATACACACAGACAAAATAGATGCAACCAATTTTCACAGTCCAAACTGACGAACAAAGTTTGTGCATAATACAATAAAAAAGGTGATCTAGAATGGAAGTCCTCCATTCAAGTATTACAGAAGTACAACAGTAAAACAGGCATCAAACAGTAAAACTGGCATCAGAAACAACTGCAGCTATTTTTTATTTTATTGTCAGCTTCTAACTGTCCCTTCTTATCTATCAGCCTGCCTATTAACCTCTGTATCTCAAGACAGTCCTGCACAACATCTGCTACTTTAGGAGAAAGACTCAAAACTGCCTGGTCATGATAACTGAGTAATCCCTTGAGTGCAAAGATGTCCTTTCAGCTGGAGCTGGGACACAGCAGAATGGTAATCAAGACAGTCTTGTGGTGATCCCACATATGCACCACTTATTCTCAGAAGAGATGTCATCATTCCCTAAAAATTCCAGCTAGCTCACAAACTAATATTAACTCAATGACTAAAATCAACTATTCAAAATCTATCTGAGTAACACAAATCATGGAGCTTCTGTGAATATAAAAGCATGTCAGGTCAGAACAAAGCGGAGGCTGTATTTAAGAGACTGTATCAGTAATCTCTTTATATTTGGTATTTCAACTTTGTTCTTTAAAAAAGGTAATTAACCACTCATCTACATAAGCAGTAATTCCCTCTTCATGTAGATATTATAAAATTGTATTATGGTTTGCATTGGAAAGGACCTTCCTCTACAAAAGGTGGCCCAGAGCCCCACCCAACTTGGCCTTGAACACCACCAGGAACGGGGCATCCACAGCCTGTCTGGGCAACCTGTTTCATTGTCTCATCACTCTTACAGTATCTAATTCAGTTTAAAGCCATTCCCTCTCATACTATCACTCCATGTCCCTGTAAAACTCCCCTCTTCAGCTCTCTTGTAACCCCCTTAAGGCACTGGGAAGCTGCTCTAAGTTCTCCCCAGAGCCTTCAGTTCTCCAGGCTGAACAACTCCAACTATCTCAACCTTTCTAAAGAAGAAAGGTGTTGCATTACAAAAAAAACTTCTCTCAGTTGCATGCAGAAATAAATTGAAAATGTCTTCTTTTTTCAAGAACATAACATTATGTGGAAGGCATAAAAAAAAAACTTGCAAATTTTTGGAAGTTTCAGTAGTTTAAACAATGTAGCATGAAACCTTCCTAGTCAATAAACTGGTAAGTAGTAGCAAGTTCTTATTGCCATCTTTGATAATATTACAACATATTTAAATAAAGTTTGGGAGGAGGATGTTTTGCCCTTTTTTCTCTTTTTTTTTTTTAATATGTCAAGCACAGAGAAGTCCTTTGGAGAAGCATTTCTATGGTTCTCATTTTTTGAGGTATGCCTTCATATTTGGTTGGGTTTTCCACTGAAAATTTATCAAATGCAAATCACTGGAATCAGTAAACATGTCTGCTGAAAACACGTAAGCATGTCAGCTGAAACTGATCCCAGAATTGCATCAAATCAGATCCAAAACCTCCTCTGAAAAGAACTGTATTTATAATAGGAAAAAGTCATAACTAGGAGATAATATATAGCAATTCAGGCAGCTGAACAGACTGTCCTTCTACAGAAGAACAAGTGAGAAAATCAGCATATTGTTTCAGAAAACTTCTTAATTGTGATGAAGGAAGAGTAAGTCCAGAATTTTGTAATAACTTCAGGGAACTAGACAGAGACTCACACATACACAAAACAGCCTATTTCTTTTTTGCCATAGTCTTTATGGAAAGGTGGTTCTGATGTAACCACTGATCTGAACTACAGTAGGAACGAGCAGAAGCTGAGAAATGGATCTAACTTTTGCTAAATCTGCTTAATTTCCCTACCATTTCTGTGCAGAAAGTAGTTTCAGTTTGCAATCCTGCTTAGAATAAAGAAACTAATTAGTTTGTCCACAAACTAGTTTATAGTCACTGATGTAGATGAAGGTTGTGTTAAATTAAATTAACTGTAAAATAATGACCTAAGATACTTCAGGCAGCAGTGCCACAATAGCACAGAGCCTGACACTGCCTGCAAAAGCCCAGTGAGAGCTCCAACCTAGATGCAACACTCAGTTAAAATCAAATAACTGCAACGATAGAATCATCCCCTTTGCTTTAACATAGCAGGCTCAAAATCGATGATCAGAAGCTGCTTGAAGAGCTCTTTGGCCATCCATGATGCACGGACAGCAGCAGCAGGAGCTACAGAACACCCACTTCAACCACTCATTTTCAAGTCTGTTTCACAGGACCCACTGCCTTAGGTAAGCAGGTGTATAGAAACCAACACAGCTTGAAAGCAGCAGCAGCAAAGCTGTGTCTTCGTTGTAATTGTAGCTTGCCTACACAAAGACTTCAAATGAACACTTTGCCTGCCACATCCTCACCATCTGCATTTCTCCATGCAAATTAATAAACACAAATTTGAGAGAGTTGCAGATTTTTTGAACATATAACGTGGAACTTATTTGTATCTTGTTTCTCATCAAATAAAGTTTTTTTTATATTCACAGATAATAAAAAATGATACAAAACAAGCCCAGAATCAGTTTAAACTCCAAACAATTTAAATAGGGCATGTAAAACAGTTATACAAACAAAAGAAATATAGGAAATAGCAATGCAAGCACCAGAAGTGCCCACTATTCTTTACTGTTCTGTCAAATCAGACATAAAGACTTTGAAAATACGCACAATCCACATAAATAGAGCAGAACACTGTGTTCATCTTCCGTATTTTGGTTTTCTTTGGAAGGGCATTACCATATTCAGCCTGTTTCACTGTATCTCCCAAATCATGAACGCATTACGCTGTATTCTTAGCCTAGAAGTCACCAGTGATGACAAAATACGTATTTTTACTTAACTATATGCATGCTGTCAACTGTACTAATAAGCATATCAATGGCTATAACTATTCCACATAGTTAAGACCAGGGGGCAGCAATACTGTCAAACACAAACCTAACAGGTTGATTTCTGACAAATCTATGAGCAACCATGGCTTAGTAACAAAAGGAAAAAACCATAACAAAACAGTTACAGTCATGGAAAAGTTACAGAAGTTAATCTAGGTTACATAATAAAAATAAAATATATAATTTTAAACGTAAAATTAAAATCACTCTAGTCAGTTGAGGTAAACAATAGCAGTGTCACAATTTTGAACAGACATTTTTTCTACTAAGGCAACTTTAACTCATCTTAATCCCATACAATTATATTTCCCATACCCAAGATTATCAGGCAAACACCATAATTAAATAATTAATACTCTTTCCTCGCATACCAAATGTTTTGCTCATATCAACACATTCAGCAAAACTAAGACTCTGTTAAATCCATCTCCTAGATACGTACTGGCTCCTGAAGAATTAACAAATACTTGATGAACTCAGGGTATAATCCAAAGCAACAACTAACTGCAACCTATACAGCGTTAGCAAAAAACTGTCTTCTTCCAGCGTCATTACGCCTGTACCTTCAAGCAAGCAAGGGCAGGAGAAGAGCTACACACTGGCTTGTTTTAAAGTCATTTGGAAGACATTTCCTCATAACTGCTGATCTAGTCCATACGAAATCACACTGAAACCTCAAATAGGAAGCAGTAGACTGATATCCTTTAGAAACCAGCTCTGGAAGTTTATCCATTTTCACACTCCTATTTCTTGATAGCAAAGCAGGATGAACATTTAAACGATGCTCACAGCAAGCATGAAAAAAAACCAACACTGAGGCTTCAAGGTTGAAACGCTGAGACTGTATAATCACTTCTGCAGCATTATTTTGCTCGTCTCCTTCACCAATTTTGTTTTCATACTATTTCCCTCACTGTACATTCATCCCTTCATCTTTGCCTCACTTCTTAAACCAAGTCTCCCTTGGTAGATTTCTGCAGAGTTCTACGCTGACTTGGTGTAACGAGTGGCCGGGGAAAACCTTTTACTAACGCCCGCAAACAAAACTCACCCTTCATCTTCCCTCTAAAAATACCAACATTCATCCATTTTTTACTGCTGCAACAACCGAAAACACTGAAAACACCAAAAAGTACCACCGCAATATTTAAGTTCCGAGAACTACTTTACGCACTAATCTTTGAGACGCAAGGGCTGGAAAGCTTTCTGTAACTAGCTCAACACAAGAGCAAGGTCCCACAATTAAAAGCCCAGATTACATGCATACCAACGCCTCTGGCTCCCGTGGATTTAGGCGGGTGGTGCTGCCCGGTCCCTGATGCTCTCTCAGAGTGGGGAGAAAAGGAAAACAGAAAAAAAAAAAAGGGAAAAAGAAAAAGGGGATGGGGGATGTGGGTGTGCATGATTTACCTCTTCCAGCAGCGTGACCGTGTTCCTGCAGTTCTGCAGCCGGGTGGTGAAGCTGGAGGTGGTCGGGGAGTTGTAATCCTCTGTGGTCTCGGCGATGAACTCCGACACGGTGATCTGGTCCGGCATGATCCTGCCCCGCCGGTAAAGCCCAGGAGGAGCCCAGCACACAGATCCGGAGAGAGGAGAAGCCAAGTTTCGTGGGGAAAGGGGGGCGGGATAAAAAAAGAAAACGGAAAAAAAATAAAAGAAAAAAAAAGCAGAGGGAAGATGTTAACAGCCAGCAGAGACCCGCAGCATCAAAGCAGCGGAGCCGCAGAGGGAGGCNTGCTGCCCTGCCCCGGCCCCGCGGTGTGGGGAGGGATGGGTTGTGGCTTTTTCGTTTTCTTAAGATAAAAAAGAGGGTTTTGGTGAAAGCAGGCGAGGTCGGGGCGTGGTGCTGCGGTCCAGCCCTGTCGCCAGCCGGGAAAATGGGCTTCCCGTGCCGGGCGGCGGCGCGGATGGGCCGTGCCCGCCCCAGGCGAGTCCAGGGGCTGTTTCTGCTCTCCCTTTCTCCGTCTGTCACAGCCGGTCCGAGCCCCATCGCCGCTGGTGCAAAGCTGGGGATTTTGTGCAGGCCCCGTTGCCAGAGCCATCCCTTTCGGCAGCCTGGCTGTGCAGGTTTCTACCCTCCCTGTGCTCCGTTAATTTTTAAGGAGTCCTGCCGTGTCTCAGAGAAGCCCTGGTAGCTGCGATCGCCCGTGGATGTGTCACCTGAGCCCCTGCAGAGCGAGGGCTCTCCTGCCGCGGTGGCCCCAGCGCGGTGCCCTCGCAGCTGCCCTGAGCCCTCTGACAGGCGGTATTTCTGAATAAGTTAACATATCCTTTATCCATTATTGCATCATGTAACTCGGGGAACTGACAGACAGCTCTAATGATATCTTTTCTTTTCTTTTTTTTCTTTTAAGCTTAGGTTTCGGGACCCATATGTTCTTTCTAAAGAAGGCTAAGTCTCAGGAGGCTCAAGTAATTATGGTCATCTGCTGTGTCAGTGTGATTTATTTAGTCATACTATGGGATTTCCTACTCTTTGTGATCCTCTTCACAGAAGCTGGGCCATTCAGGAATGGTAAATATTCTCAAATCTGAACAACTGAAAATGAGCAATATTATAAGCCTATATCCATTTCAAAAGTTTTTATGTTCTCTGCATAAGGACCTGCTGCACTACAATGCACTTAGGCTTTAACATGGTTTTGTATGTAATTCTAATAAAATGACTCTACAACTCAAAAATAGTTGACAGTATCAAGTAAAGGCTGCAATGCCTGAGTAAGCATAAAAAGGAGATACCTGATTTGTGTATACCCATAAAAAATGATTTGTATGCAGTTCTGCCAGCAAAAATATGACCAATACTCCTGAGAAATGGTCCTGCCTGAACATGTTTCTTTGATTTCATTGCCGTAGCAGAAGCCCTCCATATGGCCATGTGATTGCTGCTGCTGCTGCTGCTGCTGCTGCTTCACGTGATCCAGCTTTCTGGCACAAAGGCTCGGAGCTCGTACAGATGATTGTTAAACATCATGAGACTTTGCAAGGTAGAGTAGGCAAGAGGAGGAGGAAGCCAAGAAAAGAACTGCGTGGGAGTTGCACTGAAAAATGGATTTGGGCGAAAAAAAAATTGAAGCACTGAAGAAGCGACTGGAGGGGTAGGAAGAAAATCAGTTGAGCATCGTGTTCATAAGAGCAGTGGAGGAGGAAGAGAGATCAAGAAGATAAAAATGGCTGGTGGCATTAAAAGCATTATGGCTGAAGCGTTGGGCAAGGGAAGAGCTGTTGGTTGCTGTTGGGCCAGGGAAGAGCTGTTTCAGCATGCCTAGCCTGCATGGAAACTGGATGGGTGAGGGACTGGGACATGGCCCGAGGGCCAAACAGGGTCTCTATGGTCATCCCTTGTAATTTCCTGCAGAACATCAATCATGGGCTGTCACACAGCTGTTCCTGGGCCAGACCTGTGGTCTGCAGATCAGCCACAGTGTTCATGTTAGGAAAAGTCCTGATCCCTCTCTAGCAGATATCAAGTGAGGATAAATCCATTGCACTGATGGGCTAACTGGTTTAATTAATTGGGTACTCTCACTGTTAAGGTTGAACTGTTCTACTTCAGGCCAAAGTTATTGAGCTGAAGCACTAGTCTCTGGATTGTAAAATAGTCTCATCTGCTATTCTAAACAAATACTATACCAGGGAGAGCGGACAGAAGCTGGGCATATTGCTAANTCCGAGCCCCATCGCCGCTGGTGCAAAGCTGGGGATTTTGTGCAGGCCCCGTTGCCAGAGCCATCCCTTTCGGCAGCCTGGCTGTGCAGGTTTCTACCCTCCCTGTGCTCCGTTAATTTTTAAGGAGTCCTGCCGTGTCTCAGAGAAGCCCTGGTAGCTGCGATCGCCCGTGGATGTGTCACCTGAGCCCCTGCAGAGCGAGGGCTCTCCTGCCGCGGTGGCCCCAGCGCGGTGCCCTCGCAGCTGCCCTGAGCCCTCTGACAGGCGGTATTTCTGAATAAGTTAACATATCCTTTATCCATTATTGCATCATGTAACTCGGGGAACTGACAGACAGCTCTAATGATATCTTTTCTTTTCTTTTTTTTCTTTTAAGCTTAGGTTTCGGGACCCATATGTTCTTTCTAAAGAAGGCTAAGTCTCAGGAGGCTCAAGTAATTATGGTCATCTGCTGTGTCAGTGTGATTTATTTAGTCATACTATGGGATTTCCTACTCTTTGTGATCCTCTTCACAGAAGCTGGGCCATTCAGGAATGGTAAATATTCTCAAATCTGAACAACTGAAAATGAGCAATATTATAAGCCTATATCCATTTCAAAAGTTTTTATGTTCTCTGCATAAGGACCTGCTGCACTACAATGCACTTAGGCTTTAACATGGTTTTGTATGTAATTCTAATAAAATGACTCTACAACTCAAAAATAGTTGACAGTATCAAGTAAAGGCTGCAATGCCTGAGTAAGCATAAAAAGGAGATACCTGATTTGTGTATACCCATAAAAAATGATTTGTATGCAGTTCTGCCAGCAAAAATATGACCAATACTCCTGAGAAATGGTCCTGCCTGAACATGTTTCTTTGATTTCATTGCCGTAGCAGAAGCCCTCCATATGGCCATGTGATTGCTGCTGCTGCTGCTGCTGCTGCTGCTTCACGTGATCCAGCTTTCTGGCACAAAGGCTCGGAGCTCGTACAGATGATTGTTAAACATCATGAGACTTTGCAAGGTAGAGTAGGCAAGAGGAGGAGGAAGCCAAGAAAAGAACTGCGTGGGAGTTGCACTGAAAAATGGATTTGGGCGAAAAAAAAATTGAAGCACTGAAGAAGCGACTGGAGGGGTAGGAAGAAAATCAGTTGAGCATCGTGTTCATAAGAGCAGTGGAGGAGGAAGAGAGATCAAGAAGATAAAAATGGCTGGTGGCATTAAAAGCATTATGGCTGAAGCGTTGGGCAAGGGAAGAGCTGTTGGTTGCTGTTGGGCCAGGGAAGAGCTGTTTCAGCATGCCTAGCCTGCATGGAAACTGGATGGGTGAGGGACTGGGACATGGCCCGAGGGCCAAACAGGGTCTCTATGGTCATCCCTTGTAATTTCCTGCAGAACATCAATCATGGGCTGTCACACAGCTGTTCCTGGGCCAGACCTGTGGTCTGCAGATCAGCCACAGTGTTCATGTTAGGAAAAGTCCTGATCCCTCTCTAGCAGATATCAAGTGAGGATAAATCCATTGCACTGATGGGCTAACTGGTTTAATTAATTGGGTACTCTCACTGTTAAGGTTGAACTGTTCTACTTCAGGCCAAAGTTATTGAGCTGAAGCACTAGTCTCTGGATTGTAAAATAGTCTCATCTGCTATTCTAAACAAATACTATACCAGGGAGAGCGGACAGAAGCTGGGCATATTGCTAAAGACATCATTTCTTTAATACTATTTTGAGAAAATTTAAACTGCAGAACTGAAGAGCATGTTCAGCTAAGGAAGGGAGTAGGCAGGCCACGGAAACTGGAGCAGTGAAGAGTGACAGAAGTGGAGGCAGAGTAGAGAGTAACAGCAGCTGAGCTTCTGTGTTTCCTCATCAGGAAAAAAAAAGATCTTTTAAAATGAAATATTAAATATATAAGAAGTAGAAAGAATACCAAAGAATACTGGTAAATAAGGAGAAGAGCACAAGGCCTAAAGATGAAAAAAGATCAGTAGCTACCGATTATAATTGCCTTTCAGTCTGGGGGGTTTTTTGACAGTTCTGAAATTTTTAACTGTGTTAAAGAGAATATGATGCTCTATTTTGCTGCATAGAAGCAGCATTTTCCTTCCCCTATACAAATGTTAGTAGAGAAAACAGCCCTATAGGCATGACTTTTTTAGGCTTGGATTATCTTCACTTAAACTCACTGGAAGCAAGATTAGTTAATTAATGTGATGTTAATAAAAAAAATAAATTATACAAGTTGCTTGTAAAAGTGTGCTTAGGTTTAAACTAGTCAAGTTATGTAAGTATTTCAGATAGCATTTAGTGGATTTCAGATTTAACCACGTTTCCTGTTTTAAATTGTGATCAGTATCTGAGATTCAATTCTAAATTTGTAGGATGCACCTCTCTATAAATTGTCACTAGCTGAAATCACTGTTTCACTTCACAAATGTCAAAGAATAATCATCAGAGTGTGAAAGTTATATTTCACAGCGTCTGCTCTAATGCTATCTTAGTCTGTGCTAGATCCTGGGGGAGGCTGTGCTGCAGCCTTTTTCTCAGGGAAGGCTTGCCAATGAAGTTATGCTTATCTCACTCCTCTTGGTATTCTGAAGTGAAATGCATCTCCATGTCCATCCTGGGACAAGTTAGTGCTGGTGAGGATCATGCAAACAGCACTGGAAATCACACTCCTTTCTGCTGATGCATTGCAGTCAAAGAAGCTGTGCTGTCTTCCCATCCCACGCAGTGATTCAGTCTACAAATCCACAAATCATTCCCTGCCTTTTTGTACTGTGATTGCCAACAGGATAGATAATTACAGCAATTGATAATAATTCTGCAATATTGGTGATAGCCACCATGTTAGGGAGAGGCTAAGGGACATACACAAACTACTAGCACAGGTGTTGTGCAATAAACTGAATAGCAACTATAGTAATTTTCATTTTATAGTAATCTAGGCAATTTATATTTAGATTGAGATCATCAGTTCGTTCACAAGAGCTGATCAGTAGTCATCAGGTGTTCATGACTCTTGTCATCATTGCAAACTTTTTAGCATGACCAATATGTGCCAGAGGTGAAGAGTTACATGGCACTTGCACAGCTCTTCACATCATCAATGCAATTAACTGTTGAAACCACTGCAGTGGTGAGGTAGGGAACAAGATTATCTTTCCACTATAGATAAGGAGCCAGATAGAGGAGCCTGTGCCTCTGCTGTGTTTCTGGCTGTCTAGCTTTAGTCATGCAAAGTCAGCTTCAGGGTATCAAAACCTCAGCTGGGCTGAAGCTGGTGGTGGATCTCCCGTGGGAGACGATTATGCTGCCCACAGAGAGCAGCCCCGGGACCACCCTGAGGCCACACTTCCCTGCTGCATAGGAAGCAAGCTCACAGATACAAACTCAGGTGTGGTTGCCGCTTGGTTTCTGGAAACAAGTTGACCCAAGTCCCTGGCAGCACACCAAACGTGCTGTCAAGCATGCTCAGACAAGCTGCTTCCAGGGCCATTTGCAGCCTGTCAGTGTGGCGGTGAAGTGAGTTGTTAGCTGGAGAAGGAAATCACTATGCACGCGGCTACTGTGCAGATGACTCCTTTTGATTAGTACAGGCATAGTTGTGCCAGGATCTCACGTGTCAAATTCGGGTTTTTTTTTTATTCTCAAGTATGAACAAGATGATGCCACTTTGCAAATACAGGTTTACAGCTTCACTGAGTTCTTTACTAGCAAGATTCCCATCTTGGCTATTACTGCTAATAAAAATGGTGTAGATTAGGCATTAGTGTTTAATTAAAACATCAAATCGTTGAAATTCACATGCTTTTGTTAGTAAACTACATAGTTGTTCTTTTTGCTCCTTAGCATCTTCACAAACATGGAGAGTGTCACCAGCTCAGCAGCAAATAGCAACAGAACTAGTGGTGTGTTAAAACTCATCAGGAAAATATCCTTAGGCTATGCTTCTCTACTGCACTGCTATCCTGAATACATTTGTGGTTTGGTGTTAGATTTATCCATTTCAGATAAACACAACAGTCAGCATTACTTCCCATCCTCCTGATCCTAACTCACTGTCTGAGATCACTGTATGACATAATACAGCTCTGGCATTTGATACCTGACAAAGCTGGTTTGAGATTCCTCAAGAAAATGTCTATATGGTAAATATACCTATTGCTACATTTTTTATAATACTATTTTACCTGAAAAAATAATGGGAAAGGCTTATATAATTTTATAGCCATAAATACTATATCATCAACAAGTATTTCTGAACATCAGCTGTTCTCATTTGAGTTGATTGTTGGGCTAGACGATAAGAGAAGCTTCAAATCAACAAGAATGTCAGTAGGATGAGTTTTGCTTTTTGATTTTGTAGTATCTCATGTGCTAATACTCAGTAAACTTTTTTTTTGTTAATGGAACTCTCAATTTTGTTTTGAAAGACAAAACCACCCCATTTATGTAAAGATACACAACATCATCACTTTGTACTTCTGCAGGAAATGTTTAGTCAGGAGGAGTTTCACCTCCAGGAGCTGTGTCCTCTCAGAAGACAGTCCCTACGGCTTGACTGAGCCTTGAAGAAAATGTAACAAGTACATATTTTAACCTGCAGCATGTTTACACGTTTAGTATCACATAAGTGCATTATGTACTCACAGGAAAAGGCAAAGCCTATTTTAAACATTGAAGCCTACATCACACATTGTGAGGGGTGCTAATTTGCTTGAAGGGAACTTAAATGGTAAACTGCAGAGTGTTTCTGCTTGAGAAAGAAGGCTGTTGGCTTTGACATTTGCAAACGAATCTTTGAAATGATGGTGCTATTGGGACAGAATAGTTAGGTAAGTAAACTGTTCTTGTCTATGTTATATTGCTGTACAGGCAGAAAACCAAAATTCAGGTTCAGGAAACATGCTGATTGCAATTTTGTGGTTTGAGGTGACAGTATCTACCAATATGGCTTATGGACTACATGAGCTGCATCAATAATTTGTGTTGCTGCTGTGACTGTTTTCAATACAAGGATCAGCTGATTTTAATTTTAATACTGGCATCTCTGAGCATTTGTCTTTATTTGGTATTTAAAATGAGATATGAAAACATAAGCAATGGTCTCAGAAACTACAGTATTAGTTTAAAAGCCTTTTAGCACTAACAATAGTGGCCTAAACAGAAGGCTCTTTTTGCATTCTTTCAATATTAATACAACAGCACAAAGAGAACTCATTGTGTTGTTGTTATAAATGATGTTTTGGTAACATTAAGATCTTGCAGTTTTAACAGTATGTGTACCCAACGAAAAAGATTAAATCAAAACATCAGAAATATTCTACTGAATGATATATTTTCCATCTTATTTACTTGAATGTCCTGGGTGAGCAGCTTGGCTGAAAACTAAGCTCAGAGAGTGATCTCAAAGGACAGCTGAAAATAACAGCACTGAAAATGAAGTGCAGCATTGAGTTACACAAGATTAAGCTGACTAATCTGCTGATTCAGTTTTGCCTTTGTTTTTTGGTTTTGTCATGCAAGATCAAGAGTCATGCAGACAAACACGTAATGGCATTCCAGGCTAACAGTAACAACAACAAGCAATGGGCTGTTCCCCTCCAGCCTGTGCATCCTCCAAAGAGAAGACAGAAAAATGCTCACCTGCAGCAAGAGGCAGCAGGCTCAGGACAGGGAAGGAATATTCTTTTTCTTGTTACACACGTACTGAATTCTGTATTTGTATTTTACAGAGGTTTTTTTGTTAGACCTGCTCATTCAAGAAACCTTACATCAGTTCGTAGGAAGTGTAATACTCTATATGAGGAAGAAGCAAGCAAGCAGTATGGAGGAAGAGGGGAAGGCATATGAGGAGTAGCTGAGGTCACTTGGCTCATTCAGTCTGGAGAACAGGAGGCTGAGGGTAGACCTCATTGTGGTCTTCAACATTCTCATAAAGGAAAGCGGAGGGGCCACTGACAGGACCCTAGGGAATGGTATGAAGCTGTGTCAGGGGAGTTTTAGGCTAAATATTAAAGGGTGGTTGGACTCCCCTGGGGTACAGGCTCCCCAGAGAAGTGGTCACAGCACCAAGCCTGACAGAGTTCAAGAACTGTTTGAACAGTGCTCTCAGGCACATGATGTGATTCTTGGGGCTCTCCCATGCAGGGTCAGGAGCTGGAATTTGATAATCTCTTCCAACCCATGGTATTTTTGATTCTATGATTCTGTGTGTCAGGAGTTAACAGATTCAAAATACAGCCCTTACAACATCTACAGAGTATAAAAGCAGGGCAGCATGTTCTTCTATAAGGACTGTAGTTTGGACAGCCCAAAGATATCAAACTCTTATGAGTGCTGAAGAATGAGAAATCCGTCAGTGGAGCTACTGGCAGGTTTAACTCTTGCCCACAGTGTGAATGGGAGCCTGGTCTTTGATCACAGAGATGGTCCTGCAAGAACTGCTGCCCCCTGGGAGCTGCTCTCCCAGCAGTTCCCAGCATTTCTGCAGTGGTGAGGTTGAGGACCAGCACAGGGAAACCTGTCAGTGGTTATCCTTGCATTCCTGACCCTGAGCAAATCTTTGGAGGATTGTTGGGAAGGGCATTGCAGACACCTTGGCATGAGAGCAGGTCATGCCAGTGACATTGCAAAGGACAAGGTAAGGCCAATATATCATGAAGGGCTACTCTGACTGAAACAAGAGAATAAGAGTTCTTCCAAAGCAGGAATCACAGTAGCTGAATGCTTTTCTTGTTTGGTTTTTTTTTTTTTTTTTAATATGAGAAATAGCAGTGACTAAAATCAGAGTGTGATACTGCAGAAATGAACATGTTGTAGGGCAGCTGGCATAGAAGGCTCTCCAAAATAAAAAGGGAATTAAATAAAGCCTCAACCCACACTGAAAACATTTCAATATTTTCTCTTTCCCTCTGGAAATGATATGGCTGTGTCATTGCCAGGCACATCTCTGGTTCTACCTAAGCTGCTAAAGATATGCTGATGGCAGCATGCATCTTGCCTCCAGTGAAAATGGAGGTTCAGACCAAAATGAACCTGGGAAGAAGTTTAGGAATGAAATAAAGGCTCTGTATACCTGGGATCATGTCCTTGGACTATCACTCATGGCTCTGACATGGCATTTGATCTCTGTGTGCATCATTTCTCTATCTGTTGAATGTAGACAATTATTTTTCTTGGTGAAAGCACATTGGGCTTTTCTGGCTGAGTACTGTTACATCAGAACTAAGTATTTTTATTATACATTTTATTATAAGAATTCCAAAAAGTAGCTGAAATATGAGAAGGGCTCCCAGGCCAAACAATTTTGTCAACACTTTATTCAAGAGACAAAATGGTTTGGCAGGTAAATGAAAGCGTTTCTTTCCACTAGTTATTCATGATGTGAGAATATAAAGCAGAAAGTCTGGTGTTGTGGTGGATTCTCCCTTCTGTATTATGATTTTATTAGTATAAAAGCTGTAATTTGTGGAAGAAGAAGAGCTAAGACCCCCATTATACTCAATGAATGCATAGAAGTCATTTGTGCCTTTACCCAAGCTTTGCTAAGACACGGTTTACAGACACGGATGTGTATGGGCCTAATGAGTTTAAGTTCAGATGTTGGCTTATAGTGTTGACTGAGCACATTTCATTTCTTAATTTCCTAAATAGCATCTCGTTAGAGAAATGCTGGAAATAAATCTGCAGATGTTGGATGTTATAAAAAAGGTCCTTGCAACCACTGATCTTACTAGTGCATCTGCATTTCCTTCAAGTAAGCTATTATTTTCAAAGATGCATCACTTGGCCAGACTCTAGACTTGAATATAGCATAGGAAATTTTCAATTCAGGAGTGAAGCCTTTTGGTTTTTGTGGCATTTATTCTGTTTTGGTTGGTTTGTTTGTTTATTTGTTTTATTAAGGAGAGCAATATGTTTAATAATACATAAGACCTGAAATAATTTGAGGCATATCTGCTTTAATGCTTAAGGAAAAATTGCTTCTATTTAAAATTATGGTCTGCATGTTTTATTAATGTAAATGTTTGAATGTTGAAGTTTTGGGGTTCTGTTAAAACCCAGGATAGCAGACAACCAGATGGAAGCTTTTGAAAATTAGTCCTGCCATGTTAACCAAATCTCTACTGGATCAGTGTTCACATGGTGCTAAATGAAATAAAAAAGTACAGAATTTCAGTCTAGAAGTCCACCACAACAGTCATTTTCTCTGATTACTCATTTGCTTCTACTTTTAACCACTGAATTTGAGCTTGCATCTTCCTAAGTTAACTGGCTCTCTTGTAGAGAGTGACCATCTGCTCATCTGTCCTGTTTCTAAGGATTTTTTTAAAACAATGCTGATCCCAGAGAATTTGAAAAGGGGGAAGGAAAGATGCCAAAATTCTTTACTTCCTAAAAGTGCTCTAGGAAAATAAAAATGAGCAGAGGAAAAAGAATTTTCTTGCCCCTGTGGCTAGAAAAGGCTCACTGTCACCTTTTTCTGTGTCAAGATGATCACTGTCGGAGAAAGATTCTCTAAGTGTCCCAGTCATGGGAAAAGTTTCAGTGATGGTTTCCACCTCTTCAGGAGCTGCAGTCAAGTCAAAAATCTGTATGAAACTGGGTTTCATTAATTTTGGGTAACTGGGCACTACTTATTTTCCTGTTGGTGGTTGTGTTTTATTTTATTCCTCCAAGAAAATCTAGGACATAAAAATATAAGTGCTCTTTCAAAATCAAATAAGAACATCCAGCTTAATAGCTTCATACTTTTTAAAAGATGATTGTTTGACTTCTGAACTCTTGCTTATTTAGGAAAACATGGACTTAAAAAGGAAAAATATGTGTTGCCATGTGACAAAGCAAATGCACCAAAGTAGGATTATTCAGTTTTCAGAAGATCAGTAGCAGTGATTCACTCTCTTGGCTGCTCTGGAGTGCAATATGGTCAACTGATTGCCCCAGGGAGGAAGAAGAGATGAAAGTCCCACACTGTTGCAATGGGCACGCAGGGAGCAGTGACCTGTGCCAGGGCAGCTCCAGCCAGTGCACCAGGTACAAAGAACACTTCAGCCTTACCCATCAGTGTTGTGGTTCAAGTCAGGAAATCCAACTGTAGCTTTTAGTGGTTCAGTGAAACACAGTGAAAACTTTAAAACAAGAGTGCTTACCATCCAAAGACTGAATAAACAAAAGCATATTTAGACAACTGTGTGCTGTTCAGCACTTTACATCATGCAAAGAGAGTTCCTCCTCTTTTCAAGCCCCCACACAAATCTTGCCATAGATTTTTCAGGCTGATCTCAGAGATTTGTTGTTGTCAAAGTCAAAACAACATCAGTTATCAGATCTAGAGGAGTTGGAAGGAGTGTCCTTTTTACTCCCTACCCCCCTAACCCAGCTTCAAAATCTATGACAGCAAAGCAAAATATGTAATAAATGTGGTTGTTTCAGTACTTCCTCAGGTGATCAATGCTTTGTAAAGATTTACTGATTTACTGATTTTGGCTTTTTCTGAGAAACACTCACTGTAGTAATGTCCAAAGTGGCATTAAGCAGAGAAAAACCCCACTGTCAGGTATTTTAATTGATAAAACCAATGTATTTGGGGATTATTTTTCATAGATTCTGGTCTGCTTTTTACTCTTTAAACTAGTTATTTATATTTATGTTTTTTTGTCTTTCTTACCGATTCCATAGTGAATCTCTTGAAGAAAAGCTTGAAAGCCTGGATGCTGAAGATCTCATGTCTCATCTGTCACGACCAGAAACCTACCTAGATGAGGAGAAAAGATCAAGGAAGTAAAACTGACCAAAGCTATGGGACTGACAAGGTCACTTAGTCAGTTTGAAACAATGTCTGTTAGTCCTTCAGTGATGGCAATGTATTGTACATTATTTGATTACTGAATTGGATAGTTTGAATTTCATTGTGATAAAGACATCCATTAGAAACCCCCTGAGAAACAGCACCTTGTTAAAGCTACAGGAGAGCTTCATTTAGCTGGCTGGGAAAACTCTCTAACTCAATGTGGCAACTACTCACTCAGCTGCACTGAGTGCAGCGCTGGGAACATTGCATGTTCACATTGTCTGACACTTCAGAAAACCCTGTTTTCTGATATAACTTCAGTCTAACCATTCAGGCTGAAAATTTCTATGTCAGGTGTATGCACAAGACTGATCTTTTTTGGAAGATGGAGATCAGATTTGAAGGATAAAGGGACTGAGAGCAAGAAGTGTTCTAACAGGGAATAATCCTGCATGTAGGAGAGTGAAGGAGGTGTGGGGAGACAGTCATAGCACGACATGGACAAGTGGTTTCACAGGTTTTCATCAGACCTCTCTGCCATTATATTGTGTACTCTTTCCAGTTTAGCATTGTCTTGCGCTAGGGGAAGGAAGATGTTACAGGTGCTTCAGAGCCTCAGGCAGGTGGGTAGGAATGGCACATACCTTTCACTTTGAGACCTTCTGGGCTGATCCCCATGTTTGGTCCAAAGGGACGAGGTGGAAAAAGTCTGACAGGATATGGGGGCAAGATAATGGTCCTGGGAAGGACAATGCTAAACAAAAGCCATTGCCATGAGATGATAAAGCAAGGAGGTTGGGACAAGCCACGTGAGACAGAGATGTGGACTGGATAAGCTGACAGAATAAGAGATGTGACAAGGACTCATAAGGATGAGATTGCATTCAAAGAGAGAAGTTAAGGCAGCAGGGAAGTGGGAGGAATCACATACTTTGCTTAACCAGTCTGCTCATTTTCATTTGAGCACATCACTTGATTCCATGAAGGAGAGCACATCTACTCCTCTATAAGCCTTTTTTTAACCTTCTGTCTAAGAGAAGTCTTGTTAGGCCTATTGACCTATTTCCCCAGAGACTGCTGTAGTTTGTTTATGGGTTTTGTTGAGTTTGTTTAGTGTTTCCAGATATGTCATGTGGGTCTGGAGGTTTGCCAACCCTTAACATTGAAAATAACAGAATATTCCCTGTCTCCAAGACACACAGGGTTCAATTAAAAATTGCAACATCAAAGTTTTTGGATGGGATGTTTCTATCTCTGTTTTCCCTTCTGTATCTGAGCCTTTAGGATACTTTCAAGTGATTCTGTCAAGAGCTTTTTGTTATTAGAAGAGCTACACATCTCTTTAACCAGCAGATTTCAGATGTATACATACTGGCTGGAAAGAATCTGAGGTTCTAACAGGTATGCCACCAGCTTGGCAGTGCGGGAGAAGAAGTGGCTATGGGCGCTGCTCATAAGGAGGAGGTGTGTCCTTTGATTTGAAGGCAAGTATGCAAGAGGAGAAGTATCTACCTTAAACCAAGAGTATTATGCTTGAATATTGTCTTACAAGCAGGAAAAAGTTGTTACAAGGCAGCCTAGGCACTGCATTGGTTTTTCTGTGGACTGGAAAGGCCTCCCTGGCAGACAACTGAGTAGCCCCCCTTACAAAAAACCCTCAGACACTGGCAACCCTGAATCTGATTCAACCCATGATGAGATGTCTGCTGGTTGTTTATTCTCACAGCATACCGTTTCTTTTTAATTGTATTATTCATTTCTTTAGGCAAAAAAGTCACCTTTGTCATCATAGGTTTATATTATTCAAATCAAAGCAAGAAATAAAAAATATATAATGGCTCATTGCTTTCTAAATTGGATGCTGACCTAAGTTCACAAGTAACTATGATTTACATTGGAGTAGGTTTTGAATTGATGACAATTTATTTTTCATAAGTTTGAAAAGTCACAGAATCTCTTTACCTCTGCTATAGTAAGCTACTGAACATTATTTAATTGCTCATTTGCTGTAAGCAGAGTTATCAGCATTTTTTGTTAGATCTCAGGGGTTTAGGATGATTTTTTCTATTTCCTTTCTAGGTTTCCTACTAATTTTTGGGCCTCTCAGTACAACAGCAACCAGCAAATAAATGAAATATAAAAGAAATCCAGAAAAATATTTGTAAAGAGATCAAGTTGGTTGAATTTAACATCACTAACTGATAAGAAACACTGAGAAGGAAATATATGTGGCTCTCCTAGAAACAGGAAAGGTGCTGAATGTACTCATGTGGGTTCAACACACAGTGACCTTGGACAATTTACTAGGACATCATTGAGATGGGAAAATTCCTCAAACCTTGAGCCCATGTGAGTGATTTGTCTGGGTAAAGAGTTTTTTGAGGCTAAATACAGCTTTTATGAAACTCTTGACCCAAGGACAGCAGTAGAATTTGGACTGTGTCAGGATGGGATTTTGACTATTTTTCTCACACCCCCAAAAAAGAAAAACAATTCTTCCCAACTGTCCTTGCCAATCTGAAGATAACACTATCAGATTTATGTAAAATCCTTATATATAACAGTATGTGAGTGGAGCACAAAGTGAATATGAAATATAAAAGCCCAGAAGAGATTGAGAACAATGAAAACTGGGGAAATATGACTGCCTTTTGCCCAGGGACACCTACATCTGAAAAGAGGCTTAAGTAAGAAGGGGGTGTAACTAAAAACAAGCTGACATTAATGGCAGATGGGTGGCAATTCATCATCATCATCATCATGGCGAGGCTTCGCAAACAAAGATTTGGGGAGGGCTCTCCCCATGTGGGTGTGTCCTTCGAGCCTGCACAGTGGATTTTTTAGGTGAGGCACAGAATGCGCATAACTGGCCCCACCCTTTATTCCTAAGGTTCATCTGCCATGGCCAAGCAAGCTTGGACGGTGACAGTGAAGTCCTCAGAACCAGAACCTACAGCCCCCGGTATTCCCAGGAGGTCTCCCATCCAAGTACCAACCGGGGCTGACCCTGCTGAGCTTCTGAGATCTGACAGGATGGGGTGTCAGGGTGGCATTTAACTGCCTGAGTGGCAATTCAGTTCAATACAATAATGCAACAGCAAATTCCATAACTCCTCAGATGAGGAAAGCATTTGTTCTTGTGCCTGATTATAAATACATACAATCATATTGAAGTAATTGGTACAATCTGAGTATGTAACTAATTCTAATGCTTAACTTAATGAGCTGAATCCCTGTATTTTTAAGCTTTTAAAACTGGTTAAAATTGTGGAAACTCAATGGATTCTCAGGAACAGAGTATAAAATTTGCTAATATATTTGGTAATAGTCAAGAAGAAAACCTTATGCATGGATTTTGCAGAGGAGAGGAAGATATCAGAAAATATTTTTTGCATTCTTTAATGACCTGCATTTGATATTGCCTGTACTCTGTGGTTTCATGTATAAGTCATTTAATAACTTACTTTAGTTTGGTTTTTATTTTGGAGGTTTTATTTTCTTTCTTTCATAATAGAATATACAACCTGAGTAGCAATAATATAAATACATATCTTGTGTAAATAATTAATATTTTAGGGCCAATACTAACCAGTCAGTTTTCTCACATGTCTGAACTGGAGTCAACCTAACTAGAAAAAACTCAAACAAGCAAAAGTTAATATTGTTTCTACAGTCACTGATATAACAATAATAGTAGTTGTGCACCACCATGCTGAAAATCAACTCCCTTTATGTCCAAACAATGGTGTGAATCACATAAATCTGACCTTGATACACAAATGTGATCAAGTAGTAATTATAGCTCTTGTGCTTTCTGTATAAACAGACTACTTCATCTGAAAATGCTGTAGGGTACTGCTTCATTCTGCAATTTGCAGCTAATGACTGAGCAGAAAGCTTTTATACCCAAGAAGCTTTAAAATAAAGCAGGTAGAAAAATCTTATTTCCTGCAAATGAAAAAAAAATAAGCTGGTTATTTGAACTGCTGTGAATCAAGTCACTGCTCTATGTTCTGCTGAAAAGCAGATCTTGCAAATTTAAAGATTGCCTTCGAAATGACATTTTGCAAAGACTATTAAAGATACTTTCATGGAAAAAAATATAGAATTTAATTTCTCAGTCCGGGTGGTAACTGACATAGTCTTTAACAACTGTGAGATTAACTAAAATGTCTTTCATTTTGTGCCAAAATCTGCTTGGTCTGTTTGTGTCTATGCTGGTATCATCCAAACAGGATGTGACAAACATATGTTCTTTGGCTTTGTCCTAATCCATGATTTGGATAACATTATTAAGGATGTGGTCTAACAAACTTCACTGAAGCAAATCCGAGGGTATTTGTCGGTGGACTTGATTTTAGTATGTCCTAAGCAAAAGAAGCTCTGTCCTGACTTCATACATTAGTTGTGTGGGTTTTCAGTGTTTCCATAAAAATACACTATTAAAATGTCAGCATGCTTATAAACGTGGGCTAAATTCTGAAAGAAAACAACAATGGAAAACTTATTACTGACTTTTACTAACCCAGCATACAGACCAGAAGAGACCATGAAGAGCTGACTGACATGCTCTTGATGATGAGTCCCTACTTATAAGGGATTTTGAGAATGTAAATGGCTCAGTTTTTGATCTAGTCAAACATTATACTGATGATTTTAGATAATTCTATTTTCTTAATGAAAATTTTGTTTAGTGCCAGAAGTGCTACCAAATTTCCTAAGTATTACATCAGCAGTAAAGATTTTTCCCCCTGCAAAATTTGAAACCTCAAAAAATATCAAGATAGCTTTCTTGAAATAAAATATATTTTCCTTAATTCTATCCTAATTGGAATGAACTTCTTTATAAATACTGCCTGGAATTAGCCATTCCAGTGTTTTACTCTAGAGTGATGTCAGGCTGAGAGGGTTATTAATCCTCAGGTCATTCTGCTGAACTTTTAAATATATTGACAAAGTATGAGATTTCTTCTATTCATCTTGAGATACCCACATGTTGAATATGTATGGAATATCAGCTGAAAAATTCAGACCTTCTCTTGGATGGTGCTTTCAGAAATAGCAACTGATAAAAAAAGAACCTAGTTTCAGGAGATGGTATGACTGTTAGAATGGAAATTACTTCTCCACCCTCATCTGATATGATTGTCATATGATTATGAAATAATCATGGATGGGCTGTGCAGGAGCTATAGAACAGTTACACTGGACAGCGTGGTTTAGGAATTCATGCTGCAAGACATGATAAGTCTAAGATAATTCCAGAGTTTTGTACTATATCACCAGTGTATGATGGAACAGCACATTGCTATAGAGGGCCAGAGAGCTTAAGAGTACCTGTTCAGTAGTTTTCTGCAGTCTCGTTCAGAGGTGAATTTTCTTTAAGACTCGGATATATATAAAAAAAGATTTCTGTAAGTATTTCGTCTGAAGGACTCTCTAGTTTTTAAAGCCTGTCTTTTGTTATTTGTCTAAGGGCTTCAGGATGATGGTATTGTGAGTTAAATCTCCTTGTATCCACCTAAGAGTGACCTTTCTATCACTTCCGACTATATCCATCAGCTGTTTCTTGGGCTCAGGGAAGAATTTTTATTTTGTGGAAGGAGCAGCTATCAGAGTGTCTCCTGCCCAACTTCAGACCTCTGCAGAGCTTTCAGTGATCTCAGCAAGGGTATTTTTTATATTTAGTGACAAGGTTGTCATCCTCAGTCCAAGATTTTAAGTTACTTACAATCCACTTCTGAAGACTGTGAGGGGCTAATAACTCACAACGTGCTTCCCACCTTCTCTGCACACTTACTCCCTGCTTAGTTATTTACTCAGCACACAGTGTATAGCAAAATACCCTGTGCATGGTATATAGATAATAGAGTAATAATATAATCTGAAGGCAACATCAAGCCCTCTTGTCACTGCCCCACTTGTTCTCCATAGCCACTGATTGTGGGCTGAATTCAAGATCAGCCATTTGCTGGATGTGTTTTTAGGAAAGAGTCATTATCCAAATTAGAAACTAAACCTGGTATAGCTGTATTGAAGATCAAACTCATCTCTGCACAAAAAGTCGGATGCATCTGAACTTTCCATGTTTTTCCTACAGCAGCTTTTCTCCTCTGTGTTGGCAGCTCTCAAGCAAAGCAAGCAGCACACCTCTTGCTTCCAGCCTTCATTGACTACTCAGGCACTAGTGAGGTCATGCATTGTCCCTGTGTCTGAACACCTCACAGAATTTCATATAGTTCATATATACTTGTAGGATGGCTACAATAGACTGAAGACAAGCATGTCAGGCTCCAGTTTGTGAATTCTGCTTGTGTTCAGTCTGGGGCCCCAAGTAGAGAGCCAGCCTTTGATCACAAAGGATGACTCCATGGTGCCTTCCGCCAACCCCTCTTGTCTTGGTACTGCACCACCCTTCAGTGTTATGTTTCTCATTCCTTCCCCTTCAATGTGTGCCAAGCAGAACCGGTCTTCTACTTAGCAGTCCTATGAAAATGTCATTTCTTTTGGCTCAATAATATTTACAGCCATTCTGTCCTTCAGCTGAGTGCAGAACTATCAAAGCATCTGTAGAAAATTTCCCAAAATACAAGGCACATAGAAAGCTCAGTTCAGGCATAGAAAGATGTTCCTGAGTATTCTCTTCTTTTGTTCTTCATGACTGTTTCTACCCATATAGTGAGTCATGCCCAGATCTGTGAGCATGGATCTTTTTCTCTTTGAAATCAATGGCCTAAGTTGTTTAAGAGTGGTTTAGGCTGGATATTAGAAAAAGGTTCTTCACCCAGAGGGTCGTTGCCCACTGGAACAGGCTCCCCAGGGAAGTGGTCACAGCACCAAGCCTGACAGTTCGGGAAGCCTTTGGACAACACTCTCAGGCACATAGTATGACTCTTGGGGTTGTCCTGTGCAGAGGTAAGAGTTGGACTCAATGATCCTTGTGGGTCCCTTCCAACTCGGGGTGCTCTATGATTCTATGATTCTGTACTACCTACCTAGAAAATGAGAAAACTCAAAAGTGACAGAACAGAGCTTTTACAACTTGATTCAAACTCAGTCCATGTAAATGCTATTCTATACCTCCACTTTAGTGAGCTCTGACTCAGCTTCTAGACTGCAAAAAGTGGGATGTGTTTGTCAGTGTCTTTGTCTGGGCTGCGCACTCCAGGCTTCTTTTATTGTTGCTGGTGATACAGTAAACACAGACAACTGAAAGCAGTATGCAGCTCACCTCTTCCTCCAAAAGCAGATGTTTAAAACAAGCGATACTAAAGTAGATGCTACAAAGTCAGATAACTCATAGCCTAAACTTCATTTGCTTCTTTCATTTTACTGACTAAAAGAGGGAAAGTGCTGAGCCCAGAGGTAGACACCTACCCCAAAGATGCTGCATCTCCCTAGTGCATTGCAGCAAGGCCTTCTTATCTCTGCCTGAACCACACCATGGGCAGACACAAGACTGTACATCTAATTCTACAGTCACTAACAGAAAATAGGAGGAAGGAAAGAAATTTAGAAAAATACCCCAAAACTTTCTATAGAAAATGCCAGTAAAAAGTCCCTATTGGTGCACTATCATGGATGTGGACATATTTTCCAGTAGCCATCTTATCGGAAGTTGTATTCATCTTTAGATTTTCTTGCATAGAAGTTACACAAAAAAGCACAATAAAATTATATGCTGTAATGTAAGTTGTATATTTTTACCAACTGCATGACACAGCTGAAAAATAACCTCTTTTCAGTTTAATGTTTATCAGTTTCCTGTTCAAGCTCACGTGACAGTACTGGGGTTGCCTGTCTTGGTGACAGCATGAGTTTAAACTGAGACAGAAGCAATCAGATCATATAGTGTTCAAGAAGGTGGGAAGACTAAGTGTCTCCAGGCCCTGAGGGTGGTTAAAAATACTGAATAACTCACACATTATATTCTCTAAATACCTCCTTTTATTTAATAAATCACTTAATAAAGAAATTGGTTTTACCAGTCCATCAATTAGTTAACCTCGCTAAAGCAATCCTATTATCTCTGAAAGTGGCAGTGAGATGAGTATTTTGGATGCACTTGGATGTGGCTGGCTCATGTTATAGAAAGTAGAGATGTGCATGGTGGGAATCTTGAGGTTTCTTCTGACCTTCTGCAGCTGTGTAGCTGAGCTGGCTGCTCAGTGAATACTTACCAAGTGACAGTGTTATTAAAAAAAAAAAAAGAAAGACAACTATTTCAAGAGGCAATTATCTAAATGAGTTGGAGAAACTTGGGATGACTAAGTCCCCAGGCTCTGGAGAATTTGCTCTAAGTACTTTGATGAATTTTAACATGGTATTGCATTCTGAGTTTTAATAATGTAGCTTTGCTCCTCTACTTCTGGCTCTAGGCAACTGTTGTTAAGTCCATTTTTTACAAAAGCCTAAGGAACCCGAGTTAATAAGGCAAAGTCACTAAACCCAGCACTGCAGATCTGCGAGGTGTCCCTGAGAGCAGGTGAGAAAACAGGTGTGTGCATGACCTTCAGCATCATGCCTACCAAGGTGGGCCTTTTGATCTGTTGGACTGTGGGTCTGTTTCACTTTCAGTTCCGCAAATTTTTTAAAAGGGAAAGAGTTTTGGTATCTCTAGCACAATCACTGACAATTTCTGCAGCTTTGGTTTCCTTCCTCTGATATATTAATGAACCAAGTCTGGATCTTGACAAACGAGAGCATCTCTGATTAGGAAAACCACCAGCACCAATGGGAAGTGTCAGTCCCCATCACTGGTTTACAGTTTTAGGTCGGTTTCTTCAGTGAGCAGTGATAGATGTGCAAATGTTTTGCTGCTTAAGTTGGAGTCACAAGCAAATCTGGCACTGAAATACTAAGCCAAGGGTAGGTTTAGAGTGCCTTAGCTGCTGGGAAAATTCAAAAGCCCAAGTCAGCTGCCCAAATGTCTCTTTAGCCGACATCTGTAATTCTGGACATTTATAAGCGGGTTAACAGAAGACCCAGAAAGACAGAAGCACCTAAACCACCTAAGAGGGAACACAAGAGGTGCAGTTGGACATTGAGCACAGCCTTGGAGTTGTTTCTGTATCAGACCTGTAACCATGAATCTGCCCCTGGAAGTGGGAACTGAAGTCAGCCCCTCTGTATCTTGTAAAAATGCGATGCCCCCTGAAACACTTAAGAGGTTTGTGGCATTGTGCACTGGGGAGGCTCCATGTTCAGTCATCTCCCCTGTCTGACCTGGATCACGATTTCTAGCCTGTCCTCTCCCACAAGCCCCTAAGACCACTATGCAAGGCCGAGAAATTGTTACTAGTTACAAAACATTCAAGTTAAATCTTCCTTTGTGAAAAACAAAACCAATACCATAGAGCATTGTGAATCTATCTCAGATTTTTTCCAGGGAACATCTGATCCAATTTAATTCAATAAGTCCCATTCCAGCCATTACTCTCCAGCCAACTTTTGGGTTTTTTTATTTCATTGCACATTATGATTTACTGCCCAGCTCTCTGTTCATTATTACTTAGAGAAGCAGTTGTTGAGATCCTCTTTCTCTTGATCTCCTGATCAGGAAAATACTGCACAGATGTGAACAGAAGTAAGACTATTATTCCTCTGAGAGAACTCTTCCCCAATTAAAAATAGTCTGGGACTGAAGTTATGATCTTGCAAATAGCTTCTGCTTCTAAGAAAGACTATATTAACAGCACTAATGAGGACAGCTTTCCTTACATCAGGTCTACTGTTTGCTGCAAAAACTGCATTAAATGACAGAACTAATATTGCACAAATATCCTGGGAGGGGTTAAAAATGTTGACATATCCTTCAGTACTTAGAAGAACCTGATATGCCCAGCACATTCCAGAATAAACCTATTTCCTTTTTGGGAAACAAATATCTTGTTTGTTTCTGTCATGCACAAGAAAGGACAAAGCAGAAACATATTTTCTCATGATAACTACTGTCGAAACCAGAGGGTGTTGTCAGTGTTCACACAGATCCTGCCTGGTCACTGTGGTCCTTCTTCCTCCCTTGCATTCTGTCTGTAGGCACCAGAGCAAAGCCCTCTGCAGTTTGCTTCTGGCGTAGGAGCTGGGTGATACTGCTCAGTTCTGGTGTTCGTGACCACCACTCGGCTCCTGCTTAACCTGGTGGTAAACTCATGTGTGTTGCAGATGTCTGGAGGTGCTAAGGAGTGAAGGCATTAACTTGTCTTTTCTGGGCATCTCAGTTTCTTTCCCATCCAAGTTCACATTCAGAAGGGAGCCCAGGGTCTTTCTGCAAGATGTAAATTGACTTGTCTTCAATGATTTCTATTTAGAACAGGCCTTAAATTATAAAAACAAATGTTCTGCAGCTCAGGATGGAGTTATATTGTCCTGCATTGGGAAGCTCCAGCAAAAGCGCTGAACTCTTGTCTACTAAAAGCCTAATTAGTGGACTGAAAGAACTGGCCTCACTTTCAAAAGGACATTGAAATCATCTATCCAGGACTTTGTTATGAGCTAACATTCTAAATTTTAGGCAACCAGCTTTCGGAAATCACTAATTTAAGCTTTTACCTACAATGGCCAGCCAGCTTTAGCAAACAGGGTCCTCTCCTTCTATCGCTTGTCTAAGCAAAACGTTGCCACTGTAACTAGTGCACAAGCAATACTGATGTCAGGATATTATTATCCCCAGGAAACGCTTTTTGCATTAGCATGTTGGTTTAATGGCCTGTTTAATGGCAAGAAGGTAGTCTCCCAAAGAGAGAGAGAATTCAAGCACTGGGATAAATAACAAGTGTTTCACCTTACTGTTATTGCTCCTAAAGCCATGCTGGCACACACAGGTTTGCATGTATACCAAGAGGATTTGGGAACTCAGAAACACCACATGGGCAGGCTGGAGGGGCAAATACCTGTGGGAGCTTTTCTCCTGGGTTGTGGTGAGCACAGCACTGCTCTCCCATGGAAATTCTCTTTCTGTCTCACAGTAGTTGTGGCTCTTCCCTCGGGGAGGAGGTAGTTAGAGGTTTCAAGCAGTGTTTTTTTCTTCTAGCAATCTGCCTGTTTTTACAAAGTGTGTAGGAGCTCTTGAGTCCTCTGTTCCTCCATCTGTCTTGGTTGGGGGGTGTCAAAGTCTTGGGGGAACTTCTGCATACACAGTGCAATTACTTCAGTCTCACTCATAGAAACAGGCTATAGATATTGCAGAATTCCTAGTAACATACTACTTAAACTCCTTTTAAATATTATGAATTTCCACGATATAGGTTACTTTTTTCTCCCAGGAAGTAAATCACAACACAAATAAGGTTCCCTTAAATTATAAGGTGTTTTTCAGTGCCAGCATCATGGAAAAGTGTTGTCTACAACTCCATTTTCCTTAGGGTTAGGCTAAACCTGGTCTTACTGGCTCAGGTCATGTTCTCTCTTGTGCCTAATCTAATGGTGTAAATCTATGTCAGGAGTTCCTTTGTAAGTCTAACTCTCTTTCTCAAGTTCTAGCTCTTGGAGGATTTTGCTTAGGACATTGCTGATACAACTCACAGGACGTGGGCCTATTGCAGATCCCAAACTTGAGAAGGAGTTGCTCAGAGCTTAGGGCTTAGGCTGCTTGGGATATCTCAAAATGGGCAGAATTAGTGTTAGAAATGATCCTTGGGGGAAGGATGTTTCTGGCTGAAGAGGAGCCTTACAGCAAGGCTGCTCTGTGTTTGAAGGCAATGGAAGGGACAAAGTAGGAGTTTACGATATACCCTGTGCAGACATGTATATACCACCCTATGGGGGAAACAGCATAATTACTGTTCTGAGCTTCCAAGGAACTCTGGGAAGAAAAACATGAATCTCAACCATCAAGCAATTTCTGTAATTCAGACCAGGTGTCAGGTAGGCTGTTGTATGGCTCCAGCACATGACTTACATCACCTTTCTATCCTTATGCCTGCTGCTACTGACGCCCTTTAAGTCTAATATTCTCAATAGTAAGGAAATATGTTTCCACTGAGCCAAATCCCATTTGTCTAGGTACTGAGAACAAATACCAATTGTAGATCATCTTGGATAGTAGATTTTTAACCCTATCCTGGCCAATACAGAAACATGATTGCCCCTTCTCAATGCCAACTTCATAAACAGAGAAAATAAAAGTGACAAAGTTTAAATGACCTGTGAGACCTGGAATTCTGGCTAAGACCTATATCACCATTGACTAAATATAGAATCAGCTTGTGACATTAATATAGGACAAATGCAACATCAGAATTATACCCTGCTGACTGACAATAATTCAAAAGTTCTACACTTAATGTAGAATTATGGTACCAGTTAGTATTAAGTATCTTAATTATTTCAAAATAGCTACAGAAATTATGCTACCAAGGTAGAGATCCTCTTTGTTCATGAATATAGATAACTACTGAACTGTAGGAATTTCTGATCCTGACAAGCTTTGCTAAGTACTTAACTACTAATGAACAGGAATAAAAGGACACCTGCTGACATAATTATTAAAGGATGTGCAACTACAGCCTGCCTCTTATCAGATGGATGGAGCCAATATCCTACATCAGCAGAGAATGCAATCTTACACATTTTCTGAGAAATATGCCATTGTGTAAATGATTACCTCAGTAAGCAAAAATAATTTGTATGACTACTAAACTGCTTGGATTGTAGTGCAGAAGGAAAGTAGCAATATAGTTCCATGATAAATTAGATAGAATAAGTATTACAGTTCCATGGTGCTGGCATAGATCTTATTTACTCACAAATAAATCTGAAATATTTCCACAAAATTCAATTTGTAGCACTACTATAAATCGGGTAAATTAGGATTGTACCCTCACTGTCAGTAATGATTTCATAGCTGTAAATTCAGGACAAAATTCCTTCTATGAATTTGTGTGCTCATCTTTGTCTACCAGTCTCTTGAACACATAAAAGCCTTTTTTAAATGGATGCTTAAAATGTCCATTAGTTTGAGTAGGAAAAAGCCTACAAATCCATGTTGCAAATATCTGCAGGACTAGTACATCCTAAGTATGAGCTCTGACTCAGAAAATCTTCCAGGTGAGATTTTAGAAAACCAGGGCCATAATCTGAGGAAATATTGCTATGTGTTCTC
This sequence comes from Sakesphorus luctuosus, assembly GCA_013396695.1. Classification (NCBI taxonomy): domain Eukaryota; kingdom Metazoa; phylum Chordata; class Aves; order Passeriformes; family Thamnophilidae; genus Sakesphorus; species Sakesphorus luctuosus. The sequence goes on from VWZD01005777.1 coordinate 864,260, forward strand.
CCTGATCAGCTGTTGTATCCTTCATGTGTCAGCCACTACTGGAGACAGGATCTGAAGTTTGGCTCAGATGGTTTTATGTTCCTCTATAGAATCACAGCACTGTGCTAGGGGCTTGGCGTTATGCTGAATCTATTTTAATCAGCTCTAAGGCTTGTCCCTCGCACCTGAAATGTCCTGCTGCCTCTCTGTCTGGCAGTTCTGGCCAGGACAGAATTGCTTTCTATGCATTTGGCCAGCGTCTAGAAAAAGCACATACAGCTGTGCCAGTTGTGGCAGAAGACATGTCCCTCTCCTTGCCCCAGTAATTCTGAGGAGCATATCAACCTTGTGCTCAGCATTTCCCACGTACCTGCTCCCTTCTGGCTGCTGCAGAGATGAACCAAAAGTAAGTGGGAGCCAGCCATGCTGCTCCTGCTGCTGGGCTGTGTAGTGCCATGCAGTGACTTGCCTGTGATTACATCATAATTCAGTGCCTGAAGGTGGCAATCCCAGGGGTGTTGTTCAGTCACTAACTAAAAGCTGATTTCTTTTCTCTCCAGACTGGAAAACAGATATGGAGGAATGCATGGAGTGGGTTGAAGGTCCTTCCAGGGCCCTGGGGCACAGCTCAGTTTCTAACTGCAATCCCATGCCATGCCATCCCTGTGCCACAAGGCTACAGCTTCAGTCACTGTAACCAGGGGAGAAGATCTGGCAAGGCCTTGTTTGCGCTTTCTCTAAATCAGGTTGAGTTTTCAACCTTAAGGCCATACTCCAAAAGTAATTTGCTTTGCTAGATCGCAGACCATTCTGGTGATTGTACAGATATGGTATTTCTACCTCCTGAATTACAAATGAGGCTTGGGTGAAGAAGATTAATTGCACTCTTATTTGCACAATGAGCACTTAGGAGTGTGTCTGTGCAACCAGGGAGAGGCTCTGCTAATCATGGACTGAGGATGCACTGGATCAGATGGCAATTAAAGCCTATGACCTTAGGGAGTCACAAACCACTTGCAGAATCTCACAGACAGCTTCTCTCATGGGGAAATGTTGCAATCTTCAGTTTTATTGCCTTATTTAAACTCAAAATTCATTAAAACTGGATGTTAGCATTAGCTCCACAGCTCTGGAATAACAAGCACTGAGGCACCATGCAGGTGTTTGGGATCTTCATCTCCACAAGCACAACTGCTCATCTTGGTCACACATTTCTCTCCGGTCTTTCCTCCCTGTCCAACAAATTCAGATTTGAGGGATGGAGGATCTCTAATGAGGCATTTTACCCACCCCCCACACCCCACCCCCAACAGGGTTATTCCTTGCCTTCCCCTTCGGAGCCTGGTTCTCCAACCACACCACCCACCTCTCAGCTCTTGCCCCAGGGATAACACAGCAGTCTCAGGCACGCTGGGCCTCACAGCAAAGCTTCTCCAATTTGTTTGTTGTTTTTCCTCTGGCTTTATTTATGAAAGTGGTGTGCCGGAACACTCTCCCCCTTGTTGCCACCTCTTTTCCCTCCATTTTGTTTCCTGTCAGGGATTTCGCCCTGGCACACCAAGTAAAGACACGAAACAGGAGTTGGGAACATCTGGCCCTGGCTGCAGACCATTGTCAAGAAGTTCTTAGGCATAAAATCAGCTTTTTTCTCCTCTTCATGGGACCTTGCTGTGGGATGTTCAGGGCTTCCTCCCGCAGCCCCCAGGGTGGCCAGCAGCCCCCAGCCAGGGCTCCACTCTCTCCGTCACAATTACAAGTCTGCAAATGTTTAAAGACAGTTTCTTTTGAGTTAGCCACATGCTTCAAATTGTTATGTGGTTAACCACTGAGAACAACCCCCCACACAAATACCTACGGATCAACTCTGCTCGAGCCAGGGTGGTAGTGGTGGGGGTGGAAGGGGAGAGGGGAGGCTTCCTCATTTTGCTTTTGATTAGCAGAAAACAGAGTTTTCTTTCGACTTTTCCAAACTGCTAGCAACTGCTGCATCACGGTGTGTGCTGGTTGATGCCCATTTGCACATTTGTTTACTGATGAAAGGAGCCTTGTTAAGCAGCCATGGCCACCTACACTACAGGCTACGTCCTCTGCTTGTGTAAATGAGCTTGTCTGAGGGATAAGAACAGAAAAGGAAACCTCCTCTCTGTGTGAGATGTGCAAGAGCCAGGCCGGGGGAAGACTTCGGTGCTTTGACATTGCCCTATCCCGTGTCCCTTAACTCTTATAAAAAACAGATACTTTTCTACTGACTCACAGAGACAGATGGATTTTGTTAACTCCAGTCAAGATAGAGGAGGATACACTAAAAGCATCACTTGGCGGGACTAAACCCAGCTTTGGGGTTCAGGAGGATCAAGGAAGGAATTTCACATCTCGCCCTGTTCAGCATGGATGGAGCTTGGCCATGTGAGTGCCACATGGGAGGAGTGATGCGTGGTCTTGCCTGAGCCGTGCTGCTAATTAGTGTGTGAAATAATGACCCACACTGTTGTTCTTTCCCACTCCTTGTGCCCTCTCTTTGGAACACTGCAGCCCCCCAAAGCCCAAGAGAGGGACTTGGAGCAAACAGCAAAGAAAAAAGAAACACCCCCAAACAAGCACAGAATTCCAATAACCTCAGTAATTCCACTGCCCCTGATTAAGTCTTCTTAAATTACAGAGGGTTTTAGTGAAGTAAATTAACTTCCCATTGCTTACATTTCCTTATATTTTTGAGGACTATGAAGCTGATGAAGAGCAAACTGTGTTACAAACCCAGTCCTATGTGGGAAGTTTCCAAACACAACTAGCAGAGCTGTTCATGTTGTGCTCCTGAGAGTGGACCCAAGTGGAAATAATTATTTTGCCATGGGCCAGCTTTAAGATCTATCTTAACTTTATTTTCATTTTAAAAATGGCAGATTAAAGACACTACAAGGTGGCTAAGGGAGTTTTGAGAGGAAAGCTGCAATCCAAATGTGATCTGCTTTCTCAGGTATGATTTTTTTTTTTTTTTTNGGAAAACTGCATGAAAAAGGAGGGGTTAAAACCTTTGGATGCGGGGATTATTTTTGGTGAAAGTGGTTTAGTTCCTCTGGTCCATTTGTCATCTGAGCAGTGAAACATCACTATGCGTATGAAGTTAGCTCTGCAGGACTCTGTACCTGTCAAAATTGTTTATCCATACTTGCCAACAACAGCAAGAAAGGCAGGAGGACAGGCAGTCATGATGGTGAGTGAGTTGGACACAAGGAGTGAGGGCACAGGAGTCAAACCTCCTCACTGATGCGGAAAAAGAAAATGAGTGAGGGAAGGAACATTAAAGCATGAAGTGTCTAACCTAAGAGAGTTTACTGGTTGTGGTTGGTGACCAAAAAAAAAGACCTTTTACGGAATTTCTTCATGGGCAACTGAGTAGATAGGTCTTGGTGGCCAGCTAGTCCTCATGCTGCTGAAGGTTCAGGTGTAAATGCCTGCAGAAGCAGCTCCTGGGGAATATTGTCACATTAATATTATCAGCCATGGGTAGCTGATTGGGAACATTGTACTTAGGTAATTAAAAACTAATGTGATAATCACTTATTAAGGAATTATTAAGGAACTACTTAGTTCTTGGAATAGTTATATAAAAAGGCAAAATTCTCAGTCTAAATCAAACAAAAACTTGATCCTATGTGATGGCTATCAGGGAGGGAAAAAAAAGAAAGAGGGGGCGGGCAGAGAATTCAGGTTTATAAAAAGAAACACGTACACAATGAGCTGAAGGTTGTGCTTCTGCACTTCCTGCTCTGGGTGTGAGCAGAAGAGGAAATACCAAAATACCACCAAAAAATCTATTCCCACAGCATTCCCAACCTGGCTGAAACCAGAAAATTTCTGACAGCCTTGCAAAAAAGGGGATAAACCCCCACAACCGACCCAGTCCCAAGCATCCTGCTCATCACAAAGCCAACAAAATTTCCAAAGGAGGGAAATATGGGTATACCTAGATGAGTCTTTACATTTCCCATGGCTTCTCATCTGTACTCTCTATTTTCTGCAGTTCATGGATCATTGGTGACATATGACTCTTCTGCTGGCTTTGAGGAGCACATTTCTGCTGGCCTGTCTGGTCACATCCATGACCACAGACCACCAAGCTGCTTGTTAACCACAAGACAAGACACCATAGTCCAGTCTAACTCAGGTGAGACTTTCATTTTTTGACAGTCAATCCACTACAATGAGAGTACAACCTACATATACAGCAAGAACTGACCTTTCAATGCATAAAATACCATCAGTTTCAGTGTGGCCCCATGTTAATAATTAAAACTGAATTCCTGAAGGCTCCCAAGCAGACAAGACATGAGTTTACTCTGGCTGGTCTCGTAAACCTTCCACTGATGGCAAAGTAAACCTTGAAGATGAGCAGCAGGATCACACTGGTTTAAAACTTCAGACCTGGAAGCTTTGCAAACACTTTGGAAAATGGCTCTTTCTCTTTATATATAAAAGGTATATAAAAAAAGGAAAGTATTCCGTCCTACTAAACTGCCAAAATTTAAATATTAAAGTCTCTTGTTTGACGTGTAGTATTATACACTACAATTCAGGACTTATCCAATAGTCAAAAGAAAATCAGAGCTAAAGTGAAATTACTATAGAAAGCTGGTTTTGCTGTAGATGTTTCCTCACATCTAAGCAAGTTCGGAACCAAACTTTTCCCATACAATTAGAGATCAAATCCCTGGACTGGCTCCAATGAGCAGCTCAGGAATGTTCAGCACAACCACAGCCTCCAGCTATGGGACAGAACAAAAGTTGCAACAGTGATGATGCTTTATCTTCCACATCTTACTCCAGCAACACTTCCATGGGTGCCAACAATGAAATCTACTTCAGAGGCCTGAAAAGAAGATTTCTTTTTCTTTTCAATTTCTGTGTCACTGATTCTGAGATTGGTCAACTTGTTTCATTTGTGAGTGTGATTTACTAAAGCCATCTAACGGTTGATAATGCCATCATGAACTCTCACATCCAAAAATGAAGCGAAAACCTTAGCTAAGCCCCATGCCTGAATGCAGCTTTCCAGTTCATTCAGAGCAGCATAGCACTCAGCATTTTCCCTCCAACAACTGAAAGCCCCTTTCTGGCCTCCCGGAACGTTGCTGCGTGGAATATGTTGTCACTCCTACTGCAAACTTATTTAAGAGACAATAGGACAAATAGTTGGCACATAGTTTCTTCTTAAATTTAAATCTAGATCAACAATAAAACATAAAAGGCCAAGGAAATATGCAAAGACACTCAGAAAATGCTTATTTTTCTTTTAGTTTTTTGCTGAGAGTGAGACATTGTAACTTACAATGTGGGCCCCATTCTGCAAGTCCTTTCTAACACGAGCTCATTTTAAAGTCACTATGGTTGTTTACACGAGTAAAAGTTATTTGCATGAGCAGCAGGGACTCACAGATTCTGGTCTTACACATTTTGCTACCTAGATATCATCTGGGCTGTAGAGCAGTGTGTATTTTTAGGAACTAAAAATGGACTTCAGTTGTTGTTTTTGGAAAAAGTTCTGACTTCAGCTTCACCCATCTGCTTTTTGCAGTTTGTTCCGCAGCCACATTGAATGGACGGGCTCAGCCTTTGTCCCTGTCTCTGAGCTGCTCATTACCAGCCACTCTCAGCCCCAACGCGCTGTAACTCACCAGGATGTGTGCAGTCTGAATTCCCATTCCAGATTTGCTCCTCAAGCCTAAGGCCATTATTCCATCTCAGACTAAAACATATTGTCCCATGGGCAGCTGAAAAAGAGCGTGTTTCTTCAGGTGTTCTTGCCACAAAATGATAAAACAAAGTGAAATAAAACAATAATAATGAAAAGGAAATCCAATGTGTGGCGATCCTCAGAGTTCTGGAGTCTAAGAGTGTTGATCTGCATCCATAAATGTCCTGACCGGTGAGGAGACACAGGCACTACAACTGGAAAGAGAGCAGGAAGGAAAACCTACCATGTGAGCAAAGTTAAAAAAAAAGGGGGGGGAGGGGGAGAGAAAAAAAAGAGAGAGAAAAAAAAGGTCTGCTCAGTGGACAGCACTTGGGCTGATAGCAGAGATTTCAGGAAATCCAAACACTCAGACAGGAAATCTGAACACTGGATAAACATGCCATAATCTCCACAGATACAGTTAACGTGCTGCGTCCCCCGTTAACCCATTGCTTTCCCATGGCTGAGCCTGAAATCAGATCTGCGCTATGAGACGCCTGGAAACACAAGCTGCCCGGGGGGCTCCAGAGCCTGAGCGCTCAGAAGTCTGAGCAGCAGCCCTGCGTTCAACCCTGCCCTCTCCTTCCCTCACTGCTCTGGTGAGGAGTTTTTCCTCCCTTGATTTCTACACAGTGATGCTTTAGTTAAAAAGTGCATGAGTTTCCTTCTCTTGAGAAGGAGATGCACCCTGAGCCCTGCAACAGCAGGGCAACCTGCCTGAACTCCTGTGTGCCACTGAGTGTGGTGCCTGGTAGTCCTGGAGTAGTTTTACCTGTGGTTTTTTCCACCTCTCTTTGATGTAACAAGACTTGTGTGGCTGTGGAATATTTGCAGAGTGCCAGTGATGGTTTACTCCAGGGCTAATGCAGTGGACACACCCCCTCACACACACTCCCACACACCCCCCCACACACACCCCCACACCCACACATACGCACACACACACCCCTACACTCCCCTTAGAAATTATAGGGATAGCCTACTTAAAGGAACAGGAGAGTTTGGAAACTCCCTTTATGCCATTTTGTCAAGGAATCTAGTTCCATGGCAGAGGGGCTGAAACTAAATGATCTTCAGGTGTCTTCCAAGCCAGACCATTGTATGATTCTATGAACTGAAAACAAACTCTTGAGTTCCTAATAAAATTAGGATGAAGCCTATTTTGTTGGCTGTTTTCGGAATATAAACTTTGCTCTTTGTGTCTTGTGGTTCACTAGCCATCTTTTAAAACATCACTCTCTTTTTGGGGGGGTTAATTAATTTCTTTTGTATGGTCTACCTTGGTTATAATGTAAAGCTCTTAGCTGGTCAGGAAAGCAAGCAGAAGCAATAATATTTCATAGAGCTGACCCCTTGCTCCCACAGATGTAATTAATAAAGTGAAGTTTACATGAGAGCTGCCAAATTTAAATTCATAGGATTATGAGCACGCACATACACACAATTAAGCCTCTGCGTGTTTGCAGGATGGGGAGGGACTTCCCTGTGTTTGCTGTAGGAGGACAATTGCAGGCTTCTTTCCTTTTTAGAGGTTACAGACTTCATAGGCAAGGGTGCACTTTCAAAAACACTTCTCCCTGAAAATTGACTTTTTAGGACAGTCCCGCCTAAAACACATTGAAAAGAAGACATCACATCTTCATATTTTCTGGTTCTTCTAGGACTTCATAGAAATAAAAAATAGGATAATAATTTGTACCTTGAATTTCACTTTGCCATTTGGTAATGGGGTTAATTAGACACAGAGGTAATATCACCAGCTGATGCCCTCACTTCTGACATTGGCAATCAGCCCATCTGAAATAGCCTTAGTGTCCCATGTGCAATATTATCCTGACCATTATATTAAGGTCCCTGCTAGAAACAGAATAGGAGCACTATAGGAAAAGGCTTCTTTCAGTATGTTCTGCTACTTATGGTGCATTTCTGCTTATGATTTCACAGACAGAAGCTCTAGCAAATTGTCATTGGTTACAGCATTCCCAGGAAGTGGCCAGGCTTGGACATCATACATGGTCTATGGAGTTCGCTTGTGTTGGCCAAGCGGTGCTGTATGGAGCCTGGCAGCAGAACTGGGGTGGAAAATGGGGTTTGGGGAGCATCCCTGCCTCAGGAACAATCTGGTCTGCAGCTTAATTGTGACTCAGGAGATATCTTTCAAATTGGATCCTCATGTTCCCAATCATTCTCCAGCTACATTTTAGGAAGCATGAGGCTGGTGATGAAGGTTGGTCTTTGTGAGCGTGGTTGGAATACTGGCAGTTGCATCAGTGCAAGGAGCTGGTAGAACAAGTGCTTGACTTTAGAGGCATGAGGTCATTTGCCTGGCCTAGCATATGCTACATGAAGCAAGGACCAAATGGTTGCTTGGTGATGTCAGGAGGGAACTGGTGGAAAAACGGAAAAATTAAAACATGTCAGGGTTGAACTCTTTTCCCCCCCACCTTGTTCCATGTGCTCTGCCAGTGAGCTATTTCAGTTATTCACTTTTTTCCATAGAAGTTCTTCTGTTGTCATGGTATTTTTCACCTTCCCTTTTCTTATACTTTCCCCTTAGTGACACTCTTTCCAGTAGCAAAAGGAAAGCAAAAATTGAGAAAAGGAATAAAGTGCAACCTTTGCTTTTCAGTAAAATGGGGGTGGGGGTGTGGGGGGTGGGGGGGTGAAGGGAGAGAAAAGAAATATAAACCTTCAAAATAGGCATTCTGGAAAAAAAAAGAAGCGTCTTTTAAGATTGAAAGACTTTTCATTTGAAAACATTCAAGCACCTCTAGGAAAAAAAGGGAGCTGAGGCAAGTGGGATATAATTTATTACCACTAACATCTGCTGTAAATCAGTTAGAGGTAGGCAAACATTCCCTACCGGGGCACAGTTAGGTCAAGGTGACAGAGGATAAAGCAATAATTAAAAAGTCCAGTGTCCTCCAGCTACTTTCAATAAGCTGTAAGCGGCAGAAAAAGTGCTTGCTGTAAAACTGTTTTGTTTGTCTAGAAAAATTTCAAAGGGGGGTGAAAAATCATTGGTATATTAAATGGAAAACTGTCAGCTTACAAAACATCTCCAACAACTTCCATACAGAACCACAAAAAGTATTACACTTTTCTGTTTTTCTAGTTAAAAAATAAGTTGGAAAAAAGATTTTGCTTATTGTGAAAAGTTTCATTTGGTGAGAAATTTCTGTTGAAAAACTGTACAGAAAGATGTTACTGTCAGTCTTACTAAAAGGGAGAACAGGAACAGCATGGTCATAAAAATAATGAAGCTGACAATAATAAACTGTACAGAAACATTGCAGCAGAAACAGAGTAGAGAGAAAACTTCAAACTCAGGCCAGCAGAGTTATGGTAGCTAAAAAGGGGACAAAGAGTCCTGAAAGGCCACAACAGCTGCACAAAATCCCCCATCACCTGAGGAAAAAAAGCCCCGTGGCCTTACTCAATACAGATGTCAAGAGGGAAAAAACCCTCTGCCACATCCACCCTTGATGTATCCGCAGCATCTGAGCTTTATGATCACTTGCTCTATATCCCCAGGATGTAGCTTTGTGTATTCCTGGAGATGATAATGAAATTCTCACTTCTTCCACAAAGAACTCTACAGCTACTGAATTAAGACAAATCAGTTAATTAAAGATTAAAAGGATTTAGCTATGTATGTGAAAGATAAAGCATATGAAATCATTATTGAGATTGTGAACAAAATTCTCAAGAAAGTTATCATTAACCTATGAAGCCCCAGGCTCTGTTATTTTTCATGTTTCAATGACAAGCCTTATCATTATAATAGGAGGTGTTTTCTTCAGCATAGATTTGAAACAAAGATCAGTTCTTTAATTTTCACCGCCCTACTTATTGGATTTGAGAAGACTTCAACAGAATAATTAAAACATTTGGAGACAGAAATCGCAGGTCTCAGTTTTGTCATTCTCCACCCTTCAGTCACCCGGAGGCTTTGCATTCTTGAAAAAAAATGACTTAATATATTCACATGAAACTAATTTACTTTCCATTTAGAGCATGGCCAGCCCTGTGCACTCAGCCATCCCAGACTTCTCTCTGAGTAGCTACCAGAAACTGGATACCAGAGAAACACTGTGAAATGCCAAACAAAGTTCCCCAATCACACTGTGTGACTCTGTCTGGGTTTACAACAACATATGCTAAAACTTAGCAAACATTAGAGAAAACACTATCCAAAAGGATTTCATAAACACTAACACAACTTACCATAAGCTATAAACACTATTTTTCTTGCAAAACTTCAGTAATTAACTGGTTTAGAGACTTCTTACTACCACTACAAAACATATCTCTTTGTGCACTGGTTTTCAATTTTAACATTTGCTTGGAAATCTCCGCCACTTTTATTACTAGTCTGCTCCTTCCTAAATGAGCAGGCAAGTAGGTTTACTTTTGAGATCAGCATCCCTGCTGGCAATGTTGCACTAGGAAAAGCACCAAGCCCCCTCCATCCAGCAGCAAATCATGTGCTCTTACATTACACAAGAAACATTGCCACTTCCCCACTGTTCATTCACTGAAATACAGCAGAAGTTGTGTTCTAACAGGTTTAACAACATGTTTATACATTTATTAAGCAAATAGCACCTCTTGTCGCTACAAAAATTTCTGGCCATTGGAAACTGCCTTGATGAGAAGCACTTGACCTTTGGTGGCAGCTACAGGCTCCACCAATGAGCAGGAGGCTGTGCATGTTTAATTTTAATTGGTTTTAAAGTTTTCTTTTTTTTTTTAATAGGAAAAAAACCCCCACCACTGAAGCTTTTGGGTTTTTTGCCTCTCCTTTACACTCATTGTTCCTTGTCACAATGGCAAAAAAAGGGGAATTTTTTTATAGTCCTCTTTTTCTCCTCTGTTTTTTTTTTCCAATATAGCACGTGAAAAGAAGTAACTAAAGACATGTCCAAATAATGATTTTTTTAACCAGCTCTGCTTAGAAAAATGCTGCATAGATGTATACAGTAAAGGGTACTAAAGAAAACAAATGTTACCTAAAGATGGTGTGAGCATAGCTGCTGGTTTCATCGTTTGCCAGAGGTACGTGGGCACTCCAGATAACATTGAGAGACAACTATAAGTTGAGTTATGCAACATGGACCCAAGGAGCAACAAGATGCTGTTATTTGGGGAAATCTGAATTTCTGAGTCTCTCTGCATCGCTCTGTATAGGTTTTCAGGTTGTCAGTTGTGCTGAAGGGGCTGGGCTGGAAGGACACCTTGGACATGTTGGGAGGATCACACCAGGCTTGTGCTTGCTTTGTCACGAAAGTTTTCCTGACTTTCCTTTATAAAAATGGTTGAAAAAGATGCCTCCTCAATTTGTTGTCATTGGTTTGTTGCAGAAAAGTTAAATGACAAACAGAACTCAAATTCCAGACATTAATAAACACTATGACAAACCCCAGCTGATCACCAGATCAGTTTAGCAATTACAGGATTTTTTTAGAAAAGAAAAGCTACTCATGATCTGAGTCTTTGGAAGTTGTGTGAGCAATTATTTTAAGCATTTTTACAAATGAAGGCTAAACGTATACACGAAAATTAGTGCTACATTTCTTGTCAATCCCTTATCACAAGGCGCTGAGCATTTAAAAGTATGGATGGGTGCCATCAGACTTGTCATAGACATGTGAGAGTCAACACTGTTATAAATGCTGCAAACTTCATATGCTCAAAGCACTGTATATATGTATACAGCACAGGCTGTGTGCAAGAGTTATTAGCCTGGGGAACTTTAGAGGAGTCCAAAACATTAAAGGCCACTGAGAAAAAGATGCTCTTTCTAATTCTATTTACAGCTTTTGAAAATAGGCCATCATGGCAACACATCTGCAAAGAGGAAGATAAACTCAGATCCAATTTTTTCTCCACAACTGTAATTCATTAGGCCTTTAGATTTTAATGCAAATGCATACGTGTGTGTTGTCAAAATCCAAACCCTCAAATGCTGATGAAGGAACAGGACTGAGAAGCAAAGAAGAAGCATAAAATAAAAGTCTGCTCTGTTATGAACCTGAAGCATGTAGATGAGCAGAAGATGGCCCTGCAGAAGGTTTGGACTGCAGCAGAAAGATGTAATTTTTGCAGGGAGAAACCAGGACAGAATGGGTAGTGAGATTGTCTCTGTTAGATCCAATGAGCCAGAAAGTGCTGTATCCCATGCTCAGAAGGGCTGCAGTGCCTGTCTTCTGCTACCAGTGCACCTGGGACCATCACCAGAAAGGTTCTTGGGGAGAAGTAGTGATTAGAGGAGACTCACTATTGTCACAGAGATTCTGCAGCACTTCCTTGAAGGAGGAATGAGCTCTGCAAATGTCTCATTTCCATATTTCTCCCCGTCAGATCACTGTTCTGGCTGGTTACACTCTGGTTTTAGGCTTTGCCTTGGGAAAGGCTCCTTCAGCTCTTCTGTGGGAGGTGGTGGCTGCCTTCATCCCACGCTCACTTGCTATGAGTCCCTCTGAGTGTTCACCAGTGGAAGCTTTCATCCTGGCTCAGCCAGGATCTCTCACTTGTGCTCTGCCATGTTATCATTGGAGGTTTCATATAGAGCATTATGCTGATCACACATCTGTTTCAGGGTTACACAGCTCATCTGTGGAGGAAGATCATAGAACACCAAACATGAATTAATCCCTTTTCTGAATGACTCTTCTTGGGTTAAACATCTTTCTTTCCTACCTTTTAATTGCTGCACACACTGCTTCACTAGCTTTGTACTTCAGAAGAAGGTAGCTCTATCTCCTGGTGCTCAGTAGTGTTTATGTGGTCCTTCTCATACAAATGAGGGATCATGACTTTTCCTCAGGTAGAGGTCAGATGAGTGATCTCCTGTTTAATCTTTGGTACTCAGTGACTAAAGGCCAGGGGTTTATAACCTATTCTGAACACCTTAATATGTTCTGACCAGTCTTGCTGCTTTCTGGGGCCCAAACGATGCTCTGCCCCAGTGGCTTGCCCCTTCTGATCCCTCATCAGTCCTAGGAAGCAGATTCATTAAGCAGATTCATGGATAAGTCTGAGTTCAAGATCTTATTCTGGCCTTGGTCAACTCACTCAAACTTCATTTAAACTGACAAATCCCAGGGCACTTTCAAACTGCACTCTAGTTGTGTTTTGGCTTAATCCCAATGTGAAGCAAGATGCAGGTATGTGCACCAAGCCTGCTCCTCTCATACACTGCCCCACATGTGCTTATGCAAAACACAGCCTGAGTCTCTGGCTACACCTCTTACCTTGATGAACTATACCTCAGATTGGAGTCCATTTTCTTGTTAGGTACTTTATGTTGGTTATGTTTGCACTATCCGTAAGGTCCATTTGTAGCTCTGTGTTTGAGGTTTTCTCTGGATGATGAGCCCATGTCCTTCCACAGACTGATGCCTGAGTGTAGGCCAATGTCTAATTGATGCAGATGATTGGCATAAGAGGATATTTCAGTTGGAAGGGACCTAAAATCTTCATCTAGTCCAACTTCCTGACCACTTAAGAGCTGACCAAAAGTTAAAGCATTTTGTGAAGGGCATTGTCCAAGTGGCTCTTAAACACTAACAGGCTTGGGGCATCAGCACCTCTCTTGGAAATTTGTTCCACTGTTTTGACACCCTCTGAAACACGTTGAGAGAAGCGCAATGAATCTGGGGAAGGGTCTAGACCATAAGTCCTATGATGAGTGGCAGAGGGAGCAGGGAGTGTTTAGCCTGGAGAAAAGGAGGCTCAGGGGAGACCTCATTCCTCTCTACAACTACCTGAAAGGAGGTTGTAACCAGGTGGGAGTTGATCTCTTCTCCTCAGGTAATAAGTGGCAGGACAAAAGGAAATGTTCTCAAGTTGCACAAAGGGAGGTTTAGATTGGACACTGGAAAAAAACTGTTCACAGACAGGGTGGCTAAGAATTGGAACAGGTTTCCTGGGGAAGTGGTTGAGTCACCACTCCTGGAGGTATTTAAAAGACATATACATGTGGCACTTAGAGACATAGTTTAATCGTGTCTTTGCAGTGCTCTGTTAATGGCTGGGCTTGATGATATTAAAAGTCTTTTCCAACCTAAATGAGTCTATGATTCCATGAAATGCTTCCTAATGCCAAGTCTAAGCCTCCCCTGGTTCAGCTTCGAACCATTCCCACACATCCTGTCAATGGATCCCAGTGAGAAGAGCCCAGCACTTCCCTCTCCCCTTCCTTTCCTCAGGAAGCTGTAGAGAGCAATGAGGTCTCCCCTCAGCCTCCTCTTCTTCAAACCAGACAAGCCCAGAGCCCTTAGCTGCTCTTCATAGTTCTATGCCTTCCAGCCTTTTCATCAGTTTTGTTGCCCTTCTTGGGACACTTTCCCAAGACCTTCAGATCCTTCTTGAATGGTGGGTCTCAGAACTGCACACAGAAAAGTCAAATGCAAACTTCAGCCCTAAGCCAACATAGAGCCACAGACATCTGCCTGTTTCAATTCTCCATGTACAAATGGTCATAATCACAGTTTATAACTTTACAACACATTGCTTGGGTAGAGGTTCCACAGATGCTTCAGGGATGGCATTTGTAAGGCCTAAACAATAAATTCTAAGGATGGAGTACTGTCTAATATTTCTTCCATTATGGCTGTAGTGGTCAGATTGGACACTTCACTGTGTAAGAAACTAGAGATGTCCTACAAGACAGACTGAGTGACATTAGTCTTCCCTCTCTTGCTTTAACACTTCATATACATTCAATAAGAAAGCTTGTTTTTTTCTCATAAAATGCACAATAAGTTTAGAAGAAAATAATGTTCTTCTCTGGGGAAGTTCCAAATCAAATGATTTCTAAAATAAGCCTGAAATCAAGAGCCACTGCTGTTAGCTGTGTGAGAAGGGAGAGGAATATTAACTTCTGTGGGAGGAGGAGCTGTACCTTAAAAAAAAGTTGCTATTAAACGCAAAGCTGGTATGGAAAGCTCAGTTAATTGGAAACACATGTTCCTGGCTGCAGGCATACAGCACATAAACTGCAGAAGAAAAATAATAATAGAAAAGACACAGAATATTTGAAAACACAGTAAGAGAAGTCAACATTTTACAACATGTTAATAGTGACTTTACCTGAAATATTGTTTCATTTCACCATTAACCTTAAAAACAAATAATCTGTAGACTTTCTGATGTACACCAACTTTAAAATAAAACAGATATCTCAGGAGTGTTGGATGATAGTATTACATAAGGAGAATATTTTAGTACACTATCTGAACAGATGACTCATAATGATACAGATGAATATTTTATTTTAAACACAAAATGTTGTGAATTACTTAGCACCTAAAAATAAGCCGCCTCCTCTTAACTTTCAATGAACTGTGTTGACGTTGCAGGAGTTTCTAACTCTTTCAGTATAGCAAATCATCCATCTTTTGTAGTCTGTTAAAAAAATATCTCTTTTCAGGCCAAAGCTTCAAACCCAAAGCACATATAAACCCCCTTACACCCACACTCCCTTCGGTTGCAGCTTTTTGTTCCGCCTCTCTCCCTTCTTGGGTAGTAAAAGCCACAGGAGGAAGGAAAGGCTGTGAAAATCTGAACAGAAAAATTAAAATTCAGTGTATACTGTAAAATGTACCTTAGCCATACTGTAAGGGAGTGTAGATCAGTCACATAAAGCTGTGTGGGTAGAGCTGTGGCAAAGCTGCCTCTTCCTCATCTCTGGCTACTAAGTTTCTTCCCATCTCTACTGGATATGTGAATATGTGTTTCTCACTGTGTGATTCATCCTTGATTTTCCCTATCTCTTTTCTCAGCAGAGGAGAGTTTTGCAGTTCTCAGATGTCTGTACACTGACCCAGTTGCAGTCCAGATCACAGAATCACAGAATATGCTGAATTGGAAGGAACGCACAAGGATCATTGAGTCCCACTCCTGGCCCTGCACAGGACCATCCCCAAGAGGAACACCATGTGCCTGACTTTTTGAACTCTGTCAGGCTTGGTGCTGTGACCACTTCCCTGAGGAGCCTGTTCCAGTTCCCAACCACCCTCTGGGTGAAGAACCTTTTTCTAATATCCAACATAAACCTCTTCTGAAAAAACATCAGGCCATTCCCTTAAGTCCTGTCACTGGTCCCCACAGAGAATAGATCAGTGCCTGCCCCTCCTCTTCCTCTCACAAAAAATTTTTAGACTGCAATGGCTGAACAGACCAAGTGCCTACAGCCACTCCTCATATGGCTTCTCCTCAAGGCCCTTCACCATCTTTGTTGCTCCCCTTTGGACTCTCCTTAATGGATTAATATTTCTTGTATTGTGGTGCCCTAAACTGCACACAATATTCAAGGTGAGGCTGCCCCAGTGCAGAGCAGAGCGGGACAGTCAGTTCTGGTCAGCTCTGGGCTGGCATATCCTACCTAGCAAGGGTGTCTTGAGCAATTTTGGCCATGGAAACCTAGATTTTTGTGCATATATGCTGGCTTTCAAAGACTTGAAAGGCATAACTCTGTCTGAAAAGCCATTTCACTGTCAAATTTCAAGTTCTTCTAATGAGTTTCGTGAACAAGGCCTCCACAGTGTTGTAACATGGGGGTGCGGAGAGGAGGTGGAAAAAGGAGCTTTCCATGCAACTTCATCATCTTGGATGACTCAAGCTTTTAAACTTACAGAAATAAATAATTATTTAAAATAGATCAGCCTGAGAAAGACATCTAAGGTAGAAGTAGTGGCAGCAAGAGGTACAGCTTAGTGAACTAAATTTCTCAGGAGTTTCATATGGTTGAGGCTATTTCAGTAATCAGTGGTGCTTCCAGGAAATGCTTGTCATCCACAGGCTCTGGAATCAACGGGAAACTTTCCTTCAGTTCTGTGGTCTTCAGGCCAGCCTTTAGTGCTGTACCTATTCATAGGGAATACAACATGTATGGTCTATTGAAAGCCAATTCTAATGCTGCATTGGCATAATCTTGCCTTTCACACACTTCATTTCCTCCCTTTACCAATGTCACTTGGCTTCTGTTCACCATGGACCACCTTAACTGTGTGGTTTAAAGGCTTTTCTTCTGCTATTGCCAGGTAAATTACCTCATTTGTTAAAAAAAAAAAAAGAAGAAAGAAGAAGGAATCCTTCAGAGGACAAACAGAAATAGGTGTTATACGCTGGGGGATCTTGAAAAGCCTGCACAATGACCAGTGTATATTTCATTGCAGTAAGAGAATAAAGTTATTCTCACACCTACAGGTATTTTCCAGCTTTTCTCTGATGAGCTCCACATCTCAGTAAAGAAATTGCCTCATGGGCACTTATCCTCCGAGTCATTGTGTAACATCCCTGTGGTAATTTACATTACATGGAAAACCATACTGAAAAAGCATTTGTGCCTCCTTTTAAGAGGTCTTTAGAGGAATATGGGTATTGACCTTCCTGTAAAAGTTGACCATGGGTTCTGCTTTTGCTATTTATCTCATCTCTTCCCCTTCCCTTGGCTCCTTGCCTCTCAGATGAAGTCCAGGACGAAAGCCAGTGTAATGCAGGCACAGTGAGCTCACCAGTGTGCCCTGGACCACAGCTAAGGAATCTCCATCCCAGTCCTTTTCTAGTGTGAAGTTTCAGTGTAACATGCAGAATGCTAACAGGATCACAGATCATATTTAATAAGCAAAATAAAAGAAAGGCAAGTCAACACTACCCCCAGTAATTACTTCAGAGAGAGCTTTACAGCCAGGGATAACACCTCTTCCTGATGCATTCTGCTGTATTTTTCCCAGTGTCATTTGCCTTGTTCTTGCAGAAACAACAGGATGGCACTGGGACCTAAACTCTGACTCTCTGCTGTTTCTGCTGTTCTGGATGCTGATGCTGCTGTTTCACAACAGCTGAGTTGGATCCAAATGGAAATGTGAGTTATCTTTTCTCTAATGAAAAAACATTAGCAAAACCCCTGACACTTTTATATAGTTAAGAAGTTGCATCTGTCATTTCATGGAATGATAGATTGTAGACTATTAACATAGTCTAATTGCTTATGGAAACACCAGATTGTTTCTTGTTAAAGTAACAGATTCACATCAATCCCCATTCATTTTAAATACATGATTTTCAGCATTTTCATGTAAAGAATGTGCAAAAAATTGGACTTGTAGAGATGAGCATGTTGGAAATGTCTAAATGGAATCATTCATAGACTTGACATTAGCTATAACTGCCCAGGAAAAGAATTTTAATACATAGAACAGTATATAACTTTTCTGAACATTGTTCTCTTCTTACAGCAAAAGTGAATCTTTTTGAAGACTGGCTTCTTTAGGACCTCTCTGATATCTGCTCATATCATGACATGGAGGACAATCAGGGATAAGAAAATAATATGACAGTCATTAAAGGTAGAATTACACATAATAGCAGCACGAAAGTCCTATTAACTGATGTCTATCCCAGCTTTCCAGCTACTTAATGTCAGCTTTTCTTGTCAGATTTTTAATATTTGTTTATGTTTTCATGAAGTGTTTTTGACCCCATCAAAACATGTATCTGCATGGTTCACGTAAAACTAAAGTGGAAAACGGAATTGTTGGGGGGCAATCCAGTCAAAGATCTTACATTTGGGACAGTTTTTCTAATTGAGAGAACTTTTGCATTTTTATAATCATAGTAATTAATCATATGGGGAGGGGTTATCCAAGTGTTCTTTGTCTAAGAAATATGGTGACCACTGCCTTAGAAGAAAGTTGCAGAAAACAGGAAAAAGGAAGGAAGCCACTTCAGATGACCCATGAGTTAAGTGACTGATTCCTTGTCTGAACTTCTCCTTTCTAGGAGTTCCTGATAGCCAAGAGATGGTGTGCCACAAGGCATCAGGTGATGGCAGTATTGACTCCAGAGCTCTGGAGGGGATTAGCCAACGCCAAAGAATCAGGAGCTTCTCAAGCATGCTGCATGCTGATAGCAAGATGCAGTGGAGAAATTTTCCTCTTATGTCCATATGCAGGATGTAACATACATTACTCACATAAGATACTGCACCATGTTCACAGCTTTTCTCTGAGCTCACTGTTAGACCTGAAGCTTTTGAGGGGATTAGAGCGAACATTTGCATGTAGTGAAATCTCAAGTTGTTCCAATATCAGCGAAGCCCAGGAAGTCACTTTGCTGTAGGCAACCATGCTGAGCAATGTCTAATTTTAACACAAACCAAAATGCTCCTCAGTGCAAGTGAAGGAGGCAGTGTTGTTTCTTCACATCATGCTCATTCTCTGGGGGTGTCTGGGTCATCTGCTGTGTATACAGAGACGTTGTCCCTCACCCGTCAAGAGCTCCCGCAGCTGCTTGTTGGTGTTCAGAAATGCAACCAAGGCCGCAAGAGAGCAGGAGCTCATGCTGGGAGGGTGAACCAGAAGACTGGAATTACAGCAGCTGGATCTTGGCCAGAAACACGAGGGTGGAAAAAGGAACTCTCCTAAAGAGTTGCTAAGTCCTTACGTGGCGGTCACCAGCAGGATGTTTGTTTTCCATCTCCTCCAAGGGACTGCACATCCAGCAGTAGCTTCCCATCTTAAAGCTGTGCTGGGACTGGTTTTCAGGACTGACTCAAAGGAAATGGTGCCACTCAACAGTGGCACTCATTCAATGGTGAATGACTGTGTGACTTCCCCCTGTTTGGAGGTTTTCCTTAGAGATCTTACAGCTCAATCTGCAGCCTTCCTCCCCAGTGGATGGATGGAAGAATAGGAGACACTGGAATGGCAGCACAAAGAGCATCAGCACTGCAGGCAGGGCACTCTTCAAGCCCGCTTGTCACCCCGGGCCAGCTCCAGCAACCGAATACACATATGCTTAACTCTACACTTCAGAAGCATAATCCCATTAATTTAAATGGGATTACTCATGGACTTAAATTCCTGTAGGATCAGCAATGAGGTCTGTTACTGCAGCTGCCAGGGGCAGCACAATTAATGGTGTAACAAGAATTTTGCTCATTCTGTACCCAAGGGCTGCCTTACTGAACGTCAGCACTGCTCATACCCTCCTGAAAAATGAACCCTCCTTCAATTCAAGGGTCTCCTGGGTTTTAGCTTTGCTTCATCTTCCTTTACCTGCAAACCAGACTTTTCATAAATTGAACTCTCCTATGCCTCTTCTTCATCTTCCCCAGGCTGCATGGAGGATTTTTGTGTCTACCACTGCTTGTGGATCAGTGGATCACCTTAATTGCCTTGATCAGTACAGTACAGTGAAACACACGCACACCCTGCCCCCGCTTATCTTCTCTAAACAAGCATATTTCCTCCTACTTATCATCTTTCTGCTAATCTCCACCATCCTGCTGGAGCAGGCTGCCTCTGAAAAGAAATATCCTCTCTACTTGCCTTTGGGTTATTTTGGACATTGGATCCTACTGTCAGCCCAAGGGTAAACTCCTTGTCTGCAAGAGGAAAGTCAGTTAAAGCTGGGGATGAAAATACGACCTGAAAGTGCTGCCCTCCCCCTTGCTTTTTACATAGATGGATAATTAATTTTCTATGTGATTGCTGCTTTTCTATCTGAAATCACCTGGCCACTTATATTTTAAATGAATCAGTAACGCTGTGAAGTTAGTGAATGTATTTTAACAAATAGCTAAATGAATGAATTAATCAACAGTTTGCTTTTAAATGCTCACGTACGATGTTAGTGCATGTAAGTAGGTCTGACACATATAGAATTGGGAGAGGCTGTCTCTGAGGGAAAGTGAATTTCTTTTGTTTAACTGCATGTATTTTAACATTTTAGGTTTAGAAAAAAAATGTTTCTCCCACTGGAGACCTTTTATGCCAAGTTTGAGCCTGGAGCAACTTTTTATGGCTCAGTTGCAGTAACCCCTTGAATATGGGGGTTTATAATGGAAACTCTGACAGGCCCTTAGCTAAAGCACTTCTAACAGATGTTTCTGTAATGAAAGGGCTGTGCAGAACAGGCAACAGAGAGCAAACTGTACGTTGTATTTTGCAAAGATTAAGGATGATTGTGCACAATTTATAAAGCAGTGGAGCTTTCACCCACAGCCGCACGCTCGCACCAGGCTCTGCCCCGTGTGTGTGCATACATTAACAGCAGAGTGTTTTGGTAACAGAACCAGCTGTTGAACATAACTCTGGCGTAGATTGTTAAATACAGGTCACTTTGCACGTCTGAACATCGATTTGGTAATGGTGGTGGTGACAGGTAAGCTTTCATTCAGAGTCCCCTGAAGATGAATGATCAGTATTCCACTAAACAACTGGTCTGAATAGAAACCAAATGTACTTCTCTGTAACTGAGAGGACCTGATTTGATTCTTTGAGACTGTCTTCCCTACACTATGACATCTCCAGCAGATCTAGATGTGGCAAAATGGACCTCCTGGTCTCCTTCCCTGAGGAGTGGATGGGTGCAAGCTCAGTGCCCAGGGTGAGCTGTGCTGGCTTGTCCCCATCTGGCTCATGGGCCCTGGGGATAGTGTGGATTTGAGCAGATTGGGAGACTCTGGGGATGAAACTGGGCAGAGAATCAGGGAGCTGTGTCCTCACAGCACATTCTAACCTCAGAGACCCAGATGTCTTGGCCCACAGTCACTGGAATGTTGAAGTCTGTCTTAAAACAGAATTACTAAGAGAAAAATAGAGCTCAAAACTGACCAGAAAAGGAGGTTTTATATCTAGAAACGTTACCAGAGGGTATTTTCATTTTTGTTCTAATCTGCCTGTCAGTGCTCATTAAGTGGAATGCAGAGTCACTGGACCATCATCTGAGGGTGTGCTTGATGGCCCTGCAGAGTCCTTGGCAGCCAGCTGCAAGCCATGAGGCTTGTGGAGCCTTCCTAGGCAGGGTGCAAATGGCATTTATATATGTCACACACACATTCATTCATTCCAAATGCCTTCTTTTTTATGATCATGTTTTGCCAGGCTGAATTCCTTTCGGGTGAGCAGCAGCGACAATTGTAATTAACGTTCTCCTGGTTAATGCTCTGTTAATGTGCTGTGCCCAGAAAAATGTGGTCCCTGGGGCTGTATTCATCACTACCTTGCAGGTAGTTTGGAGTAACTTTGTTGCCTATGTGAAAACTTTGCTCTCCTCCACCAGTGCAAGGAGCAGAGGCATCTGTTAGTACTGAATGACTGAGGTGAAACTGCTTACAACATTCTTCAAGCAATGGTGGAGGAAAAAAAGCCCCTGGATAGGCTTTATCAATTCACTTTTGATACAGTATGTTATTTTTAGGGTTTAGTTGTCATGAAAGCATGTGGGTTCAGGAGTGCATGCTAGAGTGGGCTCCTCCATGTCGTTTCATTGTGCTCTACAGGACCTGAAAGGACTCCAGCTGCCCCCTGTGATGAAGCCACTCTACCCTTGCGAGGGAGCTTGTGGCATCAGCACATCATCCTCTAAGCCGAGTCGTCCACTTGCAAATATCTCGCTGAGTGTTTTTAATTTCTCAGTTATCCACTCCTTGGAAATGTTTTGGCTGCAGCACTCTGCCATTTTCCTGACTTTCTGGCTTTGTTTGTTTGTCATGGTCCTGAGAAAAGTTGAAGCTGGCCTTGTTCCCAAATGACACCTTTGGTGTGTCAGAGCTGAAAGGGTGCTCTAGCTGCCACAGACTCCTGAGGAGAGCACAGCCCACCTTGGGGTAGGAGCTTCCCCTTTGCCTGCTGGTCCCTTGGCCATGGATTCCCTAGTTATGAGAAGCTTGGTGTTTCACCAGCCTGCCTTTATCTTTCTGTGGTGGAGCTATCAAAAAGCAACACATAGTGTTTTTTGTCATAACAGATTCAAATGTGGGAAAGTTATGTTTATCTTAGCGGAGGGACAAATAATACAGTTGTAACCACAAGCAGAGAGGAAAGGAAAACTGGAGCAGTGCAGTGCAGGAGAGGTCTCTGGAGAGCATTCCCTCCAGCTTAGCCTTCATCAGTCACTGTGGCTTAAAGGGATAAACATTTTATGCCTTCTTTCCCTACGCCACAGCCACCTTATCTGCTGGTAAATTTGGGCCTGTGCTGTTCTATCCTTACCAGAACCCTAATAATCCTCCTCTGGAGGACCTGTTTTGATTTTTAAAGGAATTACATTTGGAGGGCAATAAGCTGTAATCAAAAGTTCACTGCTCAGACTTAGGAACTGCTGATCTCTGATGTGCCTGCCAAAATTGACTTTGGGCAAGGCAAAGACATGCACATTTTAGTCGCCGAAAAAAATCAATGGTTGTCTTGAACTGAAACTTTCAGTAACTTCCATAATTCAAAATGTAAATACCCAAATCTATATTTACAAAACTATTATGGCCATTAAAATCCATTGATGCTATGTAAGTGCTATAAATGTTATTTTGAAGGGAAAGACTTGACAGTGTATTATTCTTCAAGTGACTGATAGTTGCATCCATCCCAAGTGATCAATACCAGGTCAAATCTGACCATGGCAGTGAGTGACTTTCACTACTTACATATAAATATTATTTTTGTTTCCCCCAGTGGAATGCTTTTCCCCACACTCCTCTCACACTGTCTGGCTTCTTGGCAAAAGGCTGTGAAGGTTACCAGAGGAGCCTGAGTGAACTTGCCCATCCATTTGCTGGTATTTGAAATGCTGGATGTCTTCCAGTTATTTATCTGTACCTCTCACTGAGGCTCATACATGAACAGTAAATTAGCTGAGAGTGCACACTGACATACTCTGAAACTTTAAATTTATGTGTCCATATTTAAGAACATCCATAAAAATGTATTAGGGGATTGCAGGAGTTGAGGGTGGGTTGCTGCATTTAGTCTACACAAAGGGAACCTAAAGTGCAGAGTGGTAGGGAATCAAACCTTTTAATGCCTAACCTTTTTGAGTATGAGTGATAATGATAGATTTTAATTAGCAACAGCATCTTGGTTTGTGATAGCATTAGCTTCAACAATTTATTGTTTCAATGCACTCCATGGTAGTAAAGTGGCTATGACAAATGAGGAACAAGGGTTAATTTCAGGCTACCTTTAAGCTGATGGCAGAACTACCCATGATTTCAAAGGGTGAAGATCTCACCTCAGGTTTCAGCTGGTGTGAGTTGACATACCTCTATATACTTCAATAAAATCAATGAAGCCCTGATGATTTACTGCAAGGGAGAATCCAGCCCTAAAGCTGTTAAAGGACTGTAATTTATAAAGCTATAATTATGGAATCGTAATTCCATCAAGGGCTTCTAGCAATATCATGGACCAGAGTTAAGTGAATTGTGCAAATAAATGTAATAGTCTTGTAGTACAGTGGAAATACCTCTCTCTCTCTAGACAGGACTCTTAGCACAGAGATCTTAAAATATATTTTATCCACTTATAGCAATAATTGGAAAAGAAATATTAGCTGCAGACTTGAGACTTCCAGGGCACTGAATCAAAACACGCATTTTGCAGCAGCCACTGCCGTGATAACTCAAAGCATAAAATCTCCTCTTGAATTTTATCTCCTTTCTGATTTTTATGGTTTTTATCATTATCAATCAGCTGTGATAGTAGGGCTCAAATTTCAATGCTAGACTCATCCGGATAGCCCATAGGTGTTTGGACTTGTATAACACAGCAATATAAGTATGATAGGAAATGGACCCAAGTTATACCAAGGGAGGTTTAGATTAGCTTTTAGGAAAAGAAAAATCATAGAAGGGGTTGTAAAGCATTGGAACAGGGAGTGGTGGAGTCACTGCCCCTGGAAATGTTCAAAAAATGTGTGGATATGGCACTTAAGGATCATGTTGATGAATATGGTAGTGGTACTAGGTTGATGGTTGGACTTGGTGATCTTAAAGGCCTTTTCCAACCTTAATGACTTTTTGATTCCAAAGCAACACCTGTGTGTGCATGAAAATGTGCCTGAATGGCAGTAGTAGATGGAGCCCAGCACTGGAAAGGAGACAGTTGTAGGTGTTTGGGATGCAGGAGCATGGGTTGAGTAGAATGAAATTGATAATCCATGCTTCTGCCTCTTTTCAGCCTTTCTCCATTCCTTTTATAAGTCTATACCTGGATAATTAGTCTCCCACTTAGACAAAGGCATACATAAATATTCACTCATCATGTTCTTGTATGTATGAACTGAGTATATAAAGATATATGTGTACCAGTGGGTTCTTCCCTCATTTATAGATCTGTCTCTGCTGGTCTCTCTGCAGCCTTTTAGGTCTCTGAAGGTGCAAGGAAACCCATATGTAATTAGTCTTTGCCAGGAAGATGTACCTGAATCACAAACTTGAATCTCAAACAGTGTGGGGCTTGAAGAAAACACATGGCTCAAGATCCAGTTTGGACTAGATGTGATAATTCTAAGGATACAGCTCTCTCTTGACTAGGAAAAGCACACTTTTAGTGAATCAGCCTCTTAAAATCATGGCAGATAGAAGAAGAAATAATAAAAAAAGCCCTGCAAAAGTGTAAAACTGAGTAATGTGTTTTCCCCTCCTCATTTGCTCATGTAACAGGGTTTTTCAAACAACATACTCAACTGTTGGGCATAAGGTATCAGTCACAGCTCCAGGTATTTGCAACATCAAACAATTGAAAAGTGACTTCAAGTCTCTCTTGTGTCACAGTACACTTTGTCTGTATTTGCTCAGTCAGAACTGTAAAGAAAATAAATGACAGATTTCCTCTTTGGAAAAGTCCTGCAGAATTTAACATTGGTGAAATCATTAGGATCTTCAAGGATGGGGAACTGTAGAAAAAAATCAGAACTAGCCCCTGAAACTGAGCAAATTTCCTGTCTATTCTACAACATTTTATATGTAATTTCCTTTTAAAATTAAAGCTATTAAAAAGCCCCAAAATAGGCATTAGCAGAGCTGGAATTTCCTATTAAGTTGTGAAGGACTTTTCTGTAGGGACTTTGGCAGGTAAACTGCAACATCTGAAAGCTTTGGCTCTGGCATATGATGGACTGAGGGGCAGCGAGAGCATCCTCCCTGGAAGGTCTGTAGCAGTATCCCCTATTCCAGTTTCTGCAAATGAAACAACCTAAGCCAGGCTCTGATTCAGCAACGTGTTCACTACGGCCTCAAATCAGTCTCTGTAGAATCTCACTTCTGAGTCTTGTTGAAGTTACTGAAAATGAGGCACATGGTGGAAGTGAATTACTTGCTTAAGCAGTGCTTTGCTGTGCCAGACCTAGGCCTGACCCTAAAATCAAAGTGTAGCTTTTCACTGCTTCCCATGGGCCCCCAGGCAGGTGCTATGTCAGCATCTCCCCCTTACTAGAATACATAACATGTTATCCTACCCATTGGTTTTCTTGTGGGATGCAGAAGTGAGTGTAGCTTAAGGCTGAAGACATACGCATAAGCGAGATAAGGATCATATATGGAAATCTGGCGTGAGACTGCCCCAGTTTATGCAGCTGAAGATCTAATCCTGGCTATCTAATTAAACAGTTAATCTTCAAAATGTTTTTGGTAGACTGTGGAAAATGAGCCCCAAACTGACAATTATCTCTGTTTTTAAAATACACCAGGCGTACATTTTAAATATCTGCACATAATTCTGGGAAAATGATTCATAGTGATGCAGGGAGACCTGAGGTGAACAACATCTCAGAATAAATTGGACAGATTATGGCATACATTAGTTCCTTTTAGGAACAGGAACCCAAGATTTATTGAAACCCCAGATAAGGAAGTGTCATGGTTTACCCTAGACTGTGACTGAGTACCATCCAGTCACTCGGTCACTACCCCTAGCCCTGATGGGATGGGGAGGAGAATCACAGAAAGCTAAAACTCATGGCTTGATATAAGAATAGTTTAATAATCAAAATAAAGTTAAAAATTAAAATAATATTGAAAAGAGAGATAGCAAAGAGAGGCATAAAACCCAAGAAAGACAAGTGATGACCATCCACTGACCAATGCCTAGGCAGTCCCTGAGCAGCGTTTGACCCCTCCCGGCCAGTTTATATACTCAGCATGACATTCTATGTTGTGGAATATACCTTTGGCCCGTTCAGGTCAGATATTAAGGCCATGCTCCCTCCTGTCTTCTCATGCACCTACTCCCTGACAGAACATGGGACACCGAGAATTCCTTGACTCAGGGCAAGCCTTGCTTTGCAGCAACCAAAACACCAGTGTGTTGTCAATGCATAATGAAACCGAAACACAGCTCTGCACCAGCTAGGAAGAAAGTTTCTATCTCAGGCGAAACTAGGAGAGGAAACTTCTTGTTTATATGAAAATCTTACCAGAACCAAGTGGGATCACATGCTGTAGTAGAGACTCATCAGTGAGTTTCTCCTGCCCCTGGATGCAGTGCTGCATATGGAACCATACACTGTACAGTGATGGTTACTGAAATATGCTTAAATTGGCTGCAATGTGTTATCTGATTTATTAAGCTGTGATGAGGCATATGCATAATTAATTGAAAGATATTTAATTTTAATGAAGCTTTAAATAAGCCCAAGGAGCAGACTACAGATGCAAATTTACCTAGTGTTTGGAATAGTCTGTTTTCTGGTATAAGAAGCACTGTGTAATGTTTGTGGAGTGGTTTTGCTTTGGCTTTCTCTTCAGGCTGTTCATACGTCCGGTGTGTGACGAGTCTGAAGGCACCGGTGCAGGCAGAGCAAGCGGGAAATGTGGAAGGAGACGTCATGATCACTGGCACATCCCCTTGCTGACATCACTGGCGGGAGGCCGAGGAATTGCTGCATCCCAGCAGGGCTGCGCTGGAAACACCTGCGCTCCCCACCTCTGTCTCCTTCCTCGCGTGTAGGAAGCCGGGCTGGGGCGGGAAGGTGGGCGGTGGGCGGTGCAGGGCGATGTTTAGCAGATGGGCGGGCGTGTACAGAGATCCCCGCACCGCTGGCTGCAGCAGATGCAGCGGATGTGAACTTGCTGAATAGACTCATGCTCAGATTAGTAATGGCTTCAGATCAAGCAGTGATTGCTCTTCCCAGAACATCAGCCCTACAAAGTTCTCCCCCACCGCTGGCATTTTGGAATAGCTCTTTCAGTAGCAGAAGTCCTCAATTAACCTGAATGTACTGAAGATATTTAATGTCTATTTTGACCAATCAATTAAATACTGCTAAGGGGTTTTCCAAAGCTCTGGAACTTGTCTGCCCTCTTATATTGTTAGAAAAGGCCCCATCACAGGAACTAGCATGGATCAGCCACCTCTCTTAGTAGGCAATTTAGAAGATATTACAGTGTTCTGGAGAGCAAAAAATCTTAGAAGTACAGGTGCAGGCTATTCTAAACTGCTTGGCCTCAGTGCCAGAGAAGAGACCTAGGCATGTTTAATTCGCTGTTAGATGTGCAGCAGCTGGATCTCCTGGCACATATGTATCCCCTGGAGAACATCTAATGAGAAGCCCTGGAAGGGCATTGCTTGCAGGTGGGCGTAGGAAACACCCCCACCGCATGGCTAATGGGGACTGGGGACATAATTCAGCCTCACAAGGGCTTCCGCATCACTCACACATGATCTCCGATTCTGGAGCCTCTGGCTTGGGGTGGGACACTGAAAGAGGACACATTTCAGTGTAAAGGCACAGAACATCCTCTCTGCAATGGCTTCAAGCAGTGTCACTAAATGAACCTGACAGAGGTCTGGGTGCAAGGGTAGCATGAGCACATTTCCTGTGAGAGAGCTATTGTGGGGCTTCATGCTGTGCTTCAGGGCAGCAGCAAGGACATAAAGTCTGGCAGGCAAAGCCACTGCAAAGAGGTGAGCAGCTCATCCTGGCACCTGTGGAACACACGCTTTCTGCTGGTGCAAACCTTGTGAGAGTGCTGGGGTTTAGCCAGGCCCTTTTGATCCGGAACCAAAGGTCGAACAATGTCACCCAAGCCTGTTTGCAAGCTCAGGCAGCATCACTTGTTTAGTTTTTGTTTCTGCTTTTGGGGGATTAGTGAGGATTTGTCATGGAGAGTGGCACTAGTCTCTCTTGAACTGTCTGGATATGCACCAGCCGACACAAACCATGTCTCATGAGCCTTTCAGGTCATTGCACAGCCACATCAGAACAAGACAGAGACTTTCCCCTTGATGGACAATCTTCTGTGAGGGACTGAGTGCTCCCAAATAAATAGGAGCTTGGGATCATGAGCTACCTCTGGGTGCTCTGTGCTGTGTTCCTTCCCTTTCTCCATCACTCCCCATCTCCTCTCTCACTATCCTTGCTCTCCCCCTGCAAGACTGTGCTCCAGTGCAGTAGCTGTCTGTGAGTAAACCAATGAAAGATTTTGTTTTTAATTAGGGTTTGATACTAATTGCCTTCAATGAGGCTATTTTCACATCACAGCTGACCAAAGCCAGAAGACGTTAAGTCTGCCTCCCTAATAAATCATTCCTCCTGCTCCGCAGGGTTGGAAATGAAGAGTGAATAGTCAGTGTACACAGCATCAGCCTAATTGTCTCCTAAAATATGCAGGCAACTCCCACAGCAGTCAACAGAAAGGCACGTGTGCATCTGAGGAGGCCTTGTGTTATTACTGATCCTCTCACACCAAGGGAGCCATTGTTTGCTCCCCCATCCCTCCCCAGCCCTGGCACAAAAGTCTCTGTGTCTGCAAACCAGGAGGATGAGCTGGAAGCAGATGAAGAGGAGAGGGTATCTCTTTAAAGTCAGACAAAAGAAACCTCAGCCCTCCCCTTGCTTCCCCTCAGCCCTAAAATAAAGGCTGGGCATAAATCTTCCATTTCTACTGACTGGCCAGGTTTGGGAAGAGATGCCAGCTAGAAATCTCTGACACAATTAAAAAATCCAAAGGCTTCTGTGGATAAACACAGGTTTGGCACTGCAGCCTGACAAATCCTTCCTTAATCCCTATGAAATTCCCAAACCAGGCATAAAAATGCCCAGGGGAAGTTAGCTGTTCTGAATTCATCCACCATCATCACTGCATGTAGCTGTACTCTACTGGGAGCTCCTGGTCACCCCCTACATAACTCCAACCCCCTGAAGCCCAGATTTGTTCTCAAAATTCTGTCTGAACTGAGCCACACAGCCCTCTGAGCCCTCTGCTCCTGCAAGACATTACTTGGCCCTGCCTGGTATAGTTTGTACCAACAGGGAAAACCTGATTCCTTGTTAAATAACAGACATCAGAAAAATCGAGCAGGAAGGAACTCTAAAGCACTGTCTGGTCTCTCTCTGTTGCTGCTGGTTACCATCAGTGAGAGCTTCCCTTCTCCTGGCAGATCTGTGCCCAGTGCCACTGAGGCACTGCCCCTTTGAGCTGAGCTGAGCAAACACCTTCCCTTTTGGCAGCTTGTGCAGCTGATGGGTTTCTCCCTGCTTTGTGATGGGTTTCTCCCGGCTTTGTGATAAATGTATTTTTCATCTCTGAGCACGTGTGATAATTAATAAAGGCTGAGGGCCAGATCCCCACCGAGTATGAGCTGGCAGAGCTCTGAGGAAGGCAGCAGAGCTCCACTCATTTAGGTCAAACAAGAGGCTGACTGTGCTCCTGAAATCCATGCAAGCCATTTGAGCTCGTGCTGTTCCAAGCTTTGCTGGGGCATCCATAGAAATTGATTGTTCCACGGTCCCCAAGGAGGAAGAGCATGTTAGGCATTTAACAGCACAGCTGATGCGATGCTTCACCTTGGAGCAGAATAGGATTAAGGCAGGGAAATCAAGGAGAACGCTTCTTTTCCCAGTCTACCCATTTACAAAAAATAAACCTCCTTATTACAGAGACGAAGGTTAAACGCACTCACACACACAAACACACAGAAAAGAGAAATATTAAAAATACCTTTACATTTTCTCAACAGTGGGGTTAGGTTTCTGATTCTCTTATTTCACAACACTGCAGAGGATCTTTAAAGGGATTGATGGCTCTGTAAGGCAGAGGTTGTGCCTCTATTTTCTTTGGAAAGTACCTTACTGGCTGTTGGTTCTCACTACCAGAGAGAAATAACAAAAAGCTGAAGGAATAAGACAAATATGCTCCTTCAAGAGTTTCTAATAAAATGATAACGTTCAACAAGGCTGCCAGTACGTTCTGTGTCCAGATGCACTGCAGCAGAAGGGAAGAATTTAACATGTTTTGAAAATGCCAATTGCCTATTGCCCAAGATGCATATGATCCCACTGCCAGCAGGGTAGGTGGCAGGGATTAAGATGTCAGAGAAGACGTCTTTCTACTTAGGCAAGGTTGATTTCACCAAAGAAGACAATGCAGAGATGGCCCTGTTTCCTGCAAGGAAGATTCCTTTTTTCCCTCATGGTTTTCTCTGAATTATCCATGGTGGTAATGTTATTTTTGCAGGAGACCTTTTTGCTCCCTGGATTGTTTTTATAGTGACAGCTACCAGGATATAGGATGTAGGTACTTTTCCATTTACAAGAGGGACTTCTGTGGCCTCACATGTCTGAGAGCATTTCCTGGTTCTCTACTGTCACAACGGAGGTTGGGTCAGATATTAGAGTCACCCTGTTGAATTGAGAATGCAGCCCAAAATCATGCCCAAAGCATGAGTCAAAACAACAAATATATCTTGTGAGTCCAGGACTGGTTTCCCCAGCATCCACTTGCTTGTTAGCAGAATGTCCATGTCGGAGTGGTGAAGCCCAACAAGTCATCAGCTCCTGGCTGTTCTGCTGCATCTTGGGGAGGTGTTGTTGCCATATTTTGTGGTTGGGATCAAACTGAGCTTTTATTTCTGGCCTTCAGAAGTGTCTCCATATGATTTTGCTGTTTTCTCCTGACTTTTTCTTCCCTTGTGGATCTTCCTGGCATGTTTGGTAGCAATTGGGTGCAAGTTTGGATTCCTAGTCTGGTCAGTCTAGACTCCAGAGGCCTTTCTGTAACCCCTGCCCCAGTTCAGAGGTTTTAAACATATGTCTAAATCCCTCCCTACTGGGGCAAGCATTAACCACATGCTTAACCTGAAACATGTGATTAGAAACCATATTTCAGTGGGAGTTAAGCATATGCTTCAATTCTGCTCTGTTCTAAATGGATACTTTCTTGAACTGGAGCCTACATTTTTTTTGTATGATCCATCTTTGCTCCTCCACATACCTTTACTGCAAATTATTCTGCAATACACATACGGCTTAGTAAGTGTATTGCTCTGTGGCTTTTATGCAAAAAGCCCAATTGATACATAACATACTTAACCTCTTGAACAAAGGAGTTAACTTTACAGGATCAATTTACAAGGAGGGGCCAAAGATTTTGGATGGAAACTAGCTGTCATGTGGTTTGCAGTTGAAAGAGCGAACAGCTTATTCATTATCATAGCACTGGATTCAGAAACAAAACACAGACGGCAGAAAGAGCCTGCCTGGATTTCCAAACATATCGCCTGTCCCTTCACGAAAGCATGTTTATTTAAACCCTCTCTCTGAGCATACAGTCAGTTGTTTGACTTAACCCCCAATTTCCTCATGTTAAGAGTTTTGAATGGGGCCCTACTGCTCACACGGTGCTCTCCATCACGTATGGGCAGCTTGTACCACAGCAAGCAGGAACTGCTCTTCTGTCTCAGCAGCACAGCTTTGACAGCAGTGCCCAGTTGGAAATCAAGCACTGAGCTTATCTGTTAGTATAGCATGTTTGTGAAAGAGCACATGCCACTCATCCCCATGTTTGAGCATGGCTCTTTGAACAAGTCCTATCCTTTTCACTTTACTCACTAAGTTGTCTGCCTTTATTTCCTCCCTTTATTAATCACTCTCATGTCCAGGCACCCAAATGTGCTCATTTCACTTTCAGTATAATGGATGCACAGGCTATTAAGATGATGCTTTAAGTCTGTTAGTGCTTGGCCATGGAAACTTAACCCCTGTCGGCAAATGCACGGTCACAGAAATGGTCTCATCAATCTGCTACTGCTGCCTGCAAGTCCTTGTTCTGTAAAACTCATGTATGCTAATCCTGCAGGATCTGATCCAAAATTTATTGAAGTGAGTGGGAGTTCTTCTACCAATTTATTGGGCTTGGCACCAGGATTTCATGGGAAAAAAAAAGCATTATAAGAATGAATTCAACTGCTTTAGGCAAGCACTATTTATACTGTATCATGACATCATTCGTTGCCTCCAAATTCAATTCAGTAAGACACCTACAATTTTTTGCATGTCCACCTACAGTAGTATCAATTGGAAATACAAACCCAGAAATAAATTGACTTCAGTAGGTTATTTTCCAGTTTTTTGAAGTTGGATTTAGGGGGATTTCTATCCATTTCCTTTGCCATGTCCCTGGTTTTGTGTTACTGATTGGTACTGCTCTGTAGGGATGTGTTGGCTTGCACTCAGGTGTTCAGCCCCACATTTAGGGCTGTACTGTGAGTCATCAGGAGTCATGGCCACAGTCAGGCTGCAACAAGGAGGGGGCCACAGCCGGGTGAAGCGAGCACATGAGCAGCAAGGAGGAAGCAACAAAATAGGGAAAACATGTTTTATATCAAAATCAGTCATCTGGGCCCACTGCCTGTCCAGTGGAAATGGTCTGTAAGTGGGACAGTATGCCGTCTCCAGGCTCCCTTACTAATGACATGGGAATTCAGGTCCCTTGGGGAATTTCCATTTTAGACTCACAGGCTCATGGCAACCCACAGCAGTGAGAAAAGTCAGCTTTGGATTCCTTAGTCCAAAGGGCTTGAGTGCTGAGTCAACCCTTTTGGCTACACATAGCTGAACAGGGCCAGGGCACAGGCAGAAGACCCTCCTGTTAATTATTAATCCCTCAAGAATTTCAGCCTGCCTCAACCACTGTTGCCACAGATGCTGTGGCACAGCTCTGAGGATAGCAGAGCCAGCAGGTAGCGAGGATGAAGCTGTTCTGGTTTGGGAATGTAGAGTTCAACAGGAGTGAGCGGTCCTTAAGATATGCTGAAGAAGATGCAAAGTGTCCTGTCTTGTTTCATTCACCAATACAAGTTTTTCCTTTGACCCAAGCATCCTTTTTTACATCTAGGCTACATGAGAACACTGCTTCTAGCTGATACAGTAGGGGCTGCTTGTCCATCCATGCACATTAGCAGGAACACCCCTTAGCAAGGAGACTGCTGCACCCTTTGGCCATGCCACCCCCCTACTTGCTGTGGTCATCATTTGCCTGCAGAGTCAAAGCCCTGGCACTGTTCCTGCTCATAATAAAGGCCATGAGTCAGGCAGTTTGCCTGGTAAAGCAGACCTGGGTAGGGAATGGGCTTTCTGTTCTGGGGTGTAAGGCCGTAGGGACAAATTAGCTGGCTGGGTTCTTCCAGTAACGGAGCTCAGGATCATCACTAACAGATGGAAAACAGCTCAAGATGCATCGAGCTGCATTCTCTTGAATGCTAGATGAATATTTATCCATAACTGTACCTTGTTCTGTTTTGGGATTTTCCTCCCACAGAACACGAACAAGCATCTCTGCAGTAATTTTGGCACTAAGCCTACATACATCTTGCCCTGGGCCAAGTGGCATCTCACACAGGTCAGTTCACAGCATGCATGAGAGCATCTTTGCTGCACTGTGTAGGGAGAGAGCATCTTTTATTACGAGTAGTCATAACTAAAGGAATTAGCTATCCTTTCTTCCTGTAAAACTTCAAGAGGTAGGCTTCTAACCCCCTTAAACACCTTTGAAAATCCCAGCCATGGTACTCAACAGCCCCACTTCAAGCACCACTTGTAGCCACAGAGTGGTGGTGAAAGGTCAAATCTCCCTGGACTGGGAAATGCTACAGACGTCATCAAAAGCAAAATAATTGCATTAGCTGTGCTAAAAGGCATACGGACACGTAGTGCAGAGAGACACTGCGCTCTCTGCATGAAGGGCAGCCTTGCCTTGCAATTTCTGAAATGCTGCAGGAAGTAATGGGGGAGGGAAGAAGGAAACCACCTCAGAAAACCAGACTTTTGTGGCCAAGAATGGACAGAGAAGTGTTTTGGGTCTTGCCCAGGTGGGGATCTGCTGTGGTAGGCTCATGCAGTTAACGTTTGTGCTCAGGGGTGTGAGCTCTGTGTGGTACATGGCAAGTGGGAGCCTGCTCAGTGTGCTCAGCATCTGTGTGGGATGCTGACCCCCAGCTTTAATTGCAGCATTGCCCCAGTCATCTTCCTCTGCATGTGGTCTTGTGACTCAGTATTTCTGAGAGCTAACAGCTCATGTACTGCCCCATTCCCTTGTTCCTTTTCCTCTGCCCTGCTGGAGACACCTCTCCCTGCCAAGGTCTGCTGCATGTCAGTGCAGAGATAAAACCAGGGCATGAGCAGGCTGTTGTGGTTTCTGATTTGCTTGCCTATATATTCAGAAACTATCAATATGTTCTGAGAAGATAAACGTGGCTGTAATGATTAGGAAAGAAAAGTAACAAACTCCAGTCATTAAATGCTAATCACACAGTTACTATATTACATAGTCAGGCCTGGCAATGATATATCCATCTCACTGCCTGCAAAGAAATCACCAAATCAATTTTTTGAATTAACATTTTATCCCATGCTAGACATTTCTTCAGCTTGTTTATACTCACGCCACATGGCCACGAGCTGTGTATTATTAGTAATAAATGAGGGGAGACATTTATCTTTAGAAACTTAGGCCAAGCCAAAAAGCTGATCCCTTGTTTTTGTGGAAGAATAACACATGTGAGATTTACTCAGATAAATCCCACCAGTGGTAATGGGGTTGCCTATGTTAATTGCCCACATAATAAATTCCAATAACAGCAGCTAGGGGTTTACACTATGCAGTGGGTTTTTAGCATTCCATAATTGATGATGCCAGCAATGCAGGGAAGGACAGTGTCATGACATCTCTCTAAACAGAGGCAGGTCTGAGAGCTGGGTTCAGCCTCTTGGACACCAACTTCTAATAGCACCTTCTGCTGATTTCCTCTGAGCTCGAGCAGTGGGCTCACAGTCACACTGTAACTTCCCTGCCTGAGCACCTCAGTACCTCCTGGTGTCAGGGTCCCTTCAAAAAGAAAGGGTGAGAGTTTTAGCCGTTCCCACCTCCTCCTCACAAACCACAGCAATGCTTAAACCCACCACAAAGGCAGCCAAGAGAGGCTGCTTCCAGGGGTGACAAAGAGCATGGTGCTGTGATTGTTGAAGCATGCTAACCTTCATCCTTTTCTTTTTTTTTTTCCTTGTCTTGCTATTTTTGGTTCAATCCAGTGCACCTGGGAGGTGATGGCCTGCATAGCCAGATGTGTGGCACACATGTGCCGTGCCCTGTGACAGCCTGCTTGCCTAGGTAAGAGCAAGATTTCAGCAATTTCATGTGTAAACTGCTGATAAACAGGCTGTGCTTCTGATGCCCTTCCCCCTTTCCTTTCTGCTATATCCACAGAAGCAGCTCCCAGGATGGTTTTTCCCTTCTTATCGGGCTTGGCTTCCTTGTTTACTTCTCCAGTTCCATCCCGTGCAAAAGACAACTGCACTGGCACGGAGCAAAAGGAGCTGAGTACATGTCGAAGTCTGAAGCTTACACAGAAAATGGGTTATGCATTTTTCCCTCTCTAAGCTGCTTAAACCTTACAGGAACAAAACATTCCAGAAACTTTTTTGGAATAAAATCCTGTGATTGAGATAAAGCAGAGCTAGCCGTTTGCGCTCACAGCCCCCTGTATTATCTCCTGGCATGGAAAAGGGTGGAATTGAGCCCTCCAGAGCCAAGGTGTGTCCAGAGGCACACATTTCTCCTCTTCTTACAGCTAAGAGCAGCTAATTTAAAATTTATTTTCCTGAAAGTCACCATTCTCACAAACACAACCAGGTGCCCATTCTATGATGAATCTATTTATATCTCCAGCCTGAGTAAAATGAAGCTACTGTTCTAAAATCTATAAGGGTAAATGGATCCAATACTCACATGGACATGATCCTTTTCTGCTGGCAAGCCCTTACACAGAGAAACACTAACAGGATTTACAAAATCCATCTGTTTGCAACACCAGCATCTCGGAGTGCAGTCAGTGCATTCAGACTGTAAGTCACAGCAGGTGCACAAACTGTGGCTGACTCATGCAGCATACAGATAGCCTAGTGCTGCTCCCCGTTTCCTCTCTCTGACAAAGAGCACATTTTTACTCACTGAATCATTGAGAAAAGCCGATTCCAATTTGCCGAGTCAGAAAATTCAGAACTCAAATTATTGGAATCGGTGGATGCAGTAGGGAAATATGGAAAGTTGAAGTGCAGCAACAAGATGCAAAACATTTCCGCCGGTGTTTCCAGGGGCCTTTATAGCTGAGGATCAATAATTATAGATATTAATGACTTAAAGCTACGACATTTCTGAGTGGTGGGTGATTTTATTATCCCCTCTCATAAGAGGAAAACTGACACACACACAGAAAAAGTGGCTGGGCTGTGGTTTGTCTGCTCAGCTGCTGGAGGAGGAGGCACTGGGACTTCAGCACAAACCAGATGGGAGTGGCATTACAAGAAAATCTGTTGCCTGTTTCAGGGAATGGGACTGGTGTCTAGCGAGTAGTTCTCTCTTGGACATAATACAACATATTTCACTTTTTAATGCTACCAGAGGTCTTCTCTCTCCCCCTTACTGGGGTTCCCAAAGGATCACAGTGGCAGGGCAGCTGGGACAAGTTTGCTCACTATGAACTCCTCAGAAAGGAGTAAGGAGGGAGGACCTCACTTAAGGGATAGCTGGTATTTATTTGAACTTAATTCTGGTATGGGACAAATAGGACCCTTTTCATGTATTGAGCACTCCAGAACTGGCCAGGGAATTTATCTTTGCAAACACAACTGTGAAAAGCTTAGGCCTGCCAAGGCGGTTTCATTTTGCTGTTTTATTGAACAGTGTTTTATTTCCACCATTGTTTCTTTCATCTAGGTTTTTTTAATGTCAGATTTTGAGTGGATGTCTCATGCCAGCCCCAATAAAGGGGAGGAAACCCCTTTGCCTCAAGAAATAAAATAATGCAAAAAGTTAACGTGTCAGAAGAACTGGGAAATTATAAAAACAAAACAAATCTGATCAGTTGAGCAGCATGTTTCAATCCTCCAATTCTTTGTTGCCTTTGATTTAAATGGATTTAAATGGAAATTTGGCGTTTGGCTGCATTTTGGGAATCAGCAAACCTGGACCTGGGTATCAGGGATCTCCTGGACCAGCTATATTGCACCATATGCCAGCATGTGGAAACGGAAATCAACTCCTCCTTTTTAACATCTGCAGCTTGTCAAGTGGCCTCCCCGCATCCCCCATAGGGAGATATCAGCCCTCTACCATAGGGAGATATCAGCCCTAGACCTGCTACCTGCTTTAGAAGGGGGGTGAATTGTTGCCTCCAACTGCTGATTTCTCGCAATTCATTACTAGAGGAGATTCAGTGATGGCCTCAGATGCACTTTTCTGTATTTTATTTACCTTTTTCTGTTCAGATGAATCCCACCCTTCCTTTCCACACAAATGCCTGACTAAACCAGGGGCAAAATTTTAATGTACTGGCAGAAATGGTACTGGGGACATGTGGCTCTTCGTGACTGCTGCTCATGTGAGGGCTGCAGGCAGGCAGCTGGGGCTTGGCAGAGGTATTCAGCTGAGTTTAACTTAGTGACTAGCAGGACACAAGCTGTAGGGACACAAAGCTCGAAAACTCCCGCTCTCTCAAATGGTTTTTGCAGGTCACTAAGATGTGTGTTGCATGAATATGGCCTGACAGATATTGCAGTAACAGCAGTTTTCTGGATGTTGTCCTGGATTCGCTGTCCTCTTGCAAACACACTGCACCAAGATGCTGTCTGTATTTCCAAGACTTCTTCATGATAACCTCATGTGACAATTTTGTAGATTTTTAGAGCTGTCTGTAACAGTTGTTTTTATGACTTCAGGGTTTGCTCAATTTTTCTGATGTGTTTCTGTTGTTTTCTTCTTGTTCTTCTTGCTGTACTTTTTTTTTTTTTTCTTTTTTTCTTAGTCTGGGAGAGAGATCTGTGAAGAAGGTGAGTCATGTGCCATGCATGAAGGGGAAGGGTCTTGCTTCTGTTTTCCTGTCAGGAGGGGTTGAGTCAAGAGGAAGATTTTGTCTGGAAATGTTTTGTCACCAGCAGAGCTGTGTCAGTGAATTGTGAATGGAGAGGCTGCCAAAGCAAAAGCAGATTCTTCAATTGCCACCTGAAATGGACTGGAAACAGCAGACCACTGGGGTAGCAGCAGTGACACAATATGAATGGTCATTGGCTTAACTGGCAGCCAGTTTGCTTCTCCATCTTTTAATTGTCACAATCCCGCACTTGGGGTCCTCTATCTCATGTTCCCCTGAGAACTGGTGTTGTGGACACATTTAACATCTGTGTCATGATGTGACATGGTCTGGTCCAATGGCTGGGATGCTGTATGCTGGTGTCATAGCAGAAAAAAACAGATAGTGTTTGTGTGAAACCAATGTGTTTTCTTTCTGGCCATGCCAATGTGTGCATCCTGATGGAAACATCACCAGGACCTCTCCTGCTCTCAGAGTGACCCGTCTTCCCATGTGAGGTGATCTGGAATGATTTCTGGATGGGCTGAAGATGGCTGGGCCGGATTCTTAGTGCTGCCCTGTGGCCTGGCAGGATGGGTCCAGTTCCCAGATGGTCTCATAATGGTCTGCTAGACATCAGGGGAGAGGCAGATGCCCTTGATGGGGGTAGTAGCCCTGTCTAGTCTGTGCCCTGCCTATCTGGATTCATGTTGAAGAAGCTGTGTTTCATCTCACCATGGGCTCTGTGATTCTTTACATGCTGTACTTTTTGGATTAAATAGGTGAAACACGAAACTCAAAAAAAGAACTAGTGAAAGCCTCCCTCATTTTCTATAGCTCTCTACTAGATGCAAATTAGTTCTTTTGGGAGAGCGCATCACCTCAGTTCTCAGCAGATGATTTCCCAGGGACTGCAAGGGGAGAGATGCAAATTCAAAGTCTGTAGACCTTTTCCCCAGCCTCTAAGCACTGTCTGTCATTGTACCCCTACAAAAATGGCTCAGCCTCTGTGTCCTCTCCTCACATCAGTGCCTGGAAGTACCACAGACTCCTACGATGCTAAATAACATCTGAGGCCTTGCCCACATCTCAGAGAGACTTGACCTAGTTTCTCCATCAAAACACCTGCATTACTGACTTACCTAAGCAGCACATCACAGACTCAGCAGAATCAAAGACATTAGGGGTTTTTCTTTTTTCCTCCTCAGAATTATTATTTTTTTTTAATGTGGTTGCCAAATAGAGTCTTATTTCATTTTGATTTATTCTGAGCTGACCTAAATATTTTGCTTTTGTCTTCTGTTGGGTGCAGTATTTTTTACTGCAGGCTCATGACAACATTGCAGAGATCTGGGGGAGACAGATTTCTGGATGTGTGAATGCAATGAGAAGAGATTGGGTGCTGTGGAATATGCCCTTGATAATAATAACTACTGTGAGATTTCTGTGAAGTTGGACCACACAGAAAGGATTAACAGAAATGACATTTATGTTAGATGTTGTGATTAAGGTGTCCAGTGTAATTTAAAGATTGATAGCAGGGAGATTAGAGGAGGAGAAAATATCCCATCTGAATACAGGGTATCCTTGAATGAAACAGGTTTATATGTGACATGTGTTTTTATTTTTATTTCCACTGCTTGGCTTAGAAACTTGATTTCTTTAAAAAGGTCAAACTTTGATACTGAAATCCAGGTCCACAATTTGGTATTTTCTGATGATGTCCCAGGCCTGGGAAGTACAGAGCAATGAAGACAGCAGGGCACACTTTGTTCCCTGTTTTCCTGGACTTTATTTCAAACAAAGAAATTAAGTAGTGGCCTGCAAAACAGGGAGCAGAAGAGGCAGTCTGCATGGCTACTTGCAGGGAGGACAGGGACTCATATTTGCATTTCAGTAGGACTTCAGAAATCCAGCACTGCTCTGGTTATCCTTTCAGTTGTGCTGGCCTGAAGGTGATATCATACAGCCCTAATGTTTTCCCTGTGGTTTTACCCCATCAGAAGCACATCCACAATGCTGTCTAGTCACACTGGGGCTGGAAGCAGAGGTTTAGCTGTAGGAATGCTGCTCTCCTGGTCCCTGTTATAAATGCTCTTGCTGGAAAATCTGGTCTTTTAAGGGTAAAGGATGTTTTCCCCAAGAGACCCTTTTTATTATACCAACATAATGCCAATTTGCTGTTAGAGATGCCAGTCCAAGAGGAACTGACCAGCAAAGCAGGATTGAGGTAGAGGGAACCCAAGCCCTGCTTCTCTTACAGCAAGATGCACTGGAGTAGCCTGCTGGGGACACTGACAGATGTTGGATGTGATTGCAAAGGACACAGAGTTGCTCAACCTCAGAGAATTTTTCCTCATGTTCAGCACAGCTTATTTTGGAGCTCATTGCTACCAGGAAGAGCTGCAGTGAGGCTGTAAGTTTTCTTCTACTTCTGCATCTTCTACTAGCATTTTGCTTATCTGATGCAGCACCTGGCATGGATTCTGAGGGCTGTGTTTTTGTGGTCTGGTTATACAGAAGAGCATCAACAGTTATTCCATTTGGTGAAAGGTATATTTTCAGATTAAAATTATGGCTGAGGCAAAGAGTGATGGATTTTTTTTTCCTGTGTGTGTGTGACAATTCTGCTGAAGGCTAGCTGGCCACACTTCACAGCACAGTGGAGAGAACTTCCCTCTCACTCGCAAAGTCATCTGGTTGTCCAAGTTCTTGTTTTGTCCCAAGCTCAAATGCTTTCTTTTGTCTTTTAAGGCAGGAAGACTTGCACTTGCCAATTCCCCACATGCATGTGCTGACATGAGCACAGAGAAACCACTATTTAATACTCACACACATTACATTTAACAGCTGTACAATTTTAGCAAAACAGGAGTCAGACCAAAATGTAGTTTTGTTTTGTTTTTAATCAAAGGAATACCAGTCTTGCCAGATGTGGTGTATGTTTTTCCAAATAAACTAAAACTCTGTCCACAGCTGAATATGATATGGTCTTGTGCAATAACATCACTTGTTTTTGCATGCCCATGAATGGCAAGGCACAGACTGGATGAGACAGAATGAACTGGAAGGAAATGGAGCCCAGGTTATTTGCTATACTG
Organism: Sakesphorus luctuosus; assembly: GCA_013396695.1. NCBI lineage: Eukaryota > Metazoa > Chordata > Aves > Passeriformes > Thamnophilidae > Sakesphorus > Sakesphorus luctuosus. The sequence goes on from VWZD01005777.1 coordinate 905,983, forward strand.
TTAACTCTACTACAGCAGTAGCCAGCCCACGGATCAAGGGATGTTTCTCACAACACACACAAACAAGGCTGATGGTCTGTCTCTCTTATAGTGACTACTGTCATATCATACTGACAGATTATGTGATGAAATACAGAGACAAGCTGAACGTGGAAGGTGCAGTTGCGGTTCTGGATAGGATTGCTGTCATTCCTTGCAAACAAGGAAGGTACAGAGACTCAGAAAGGTGTATGAAGCTGAGTTGATCAGAACTTCCCTCAAGCCAAGAGAAGAGCCAGGAAACACAACTGATGCAAGACCAGGTCTCCACCAGGTAGTGTCACACTCTGGTAGTGTCAATGACTGTCCCTTGATCTTTAAGTACCACAGTGCTTTGAAAGCCTTTTCTGCTTGGGCTGCAGGAGACTCCAAAGGTTGCCTTGATGCTGGGTATGATACCTATGTCATTCTGGAGCAAAGTTTGCATCTTCATGTGAAATTTCTCTCCTAGCCCCAAGGATGGATATGCAACTCCTTCTGTGTGACTTTTCTTCCTCCTGCTTTACATCTCCAGCCATTGGCAACATCTGACATCTGGCATTTGCTGGGAGAGAAGAAAAAATAAATTCTTGTAATGCATCACCTCGGAAAATGTAGCTGCAGTCATTCTCTTTCCTGTTTGATGTTGGGATTTTGCTAAATGGAGAGGAAATGAAGGATGTTAGGGTCGAGCAGGCTGCTCCTCCTCCCCAGGCAGTGTGACCCCCATGTTGAGTTGCTTTAAAGCAGTTCTGCACATCACAGAGCAGATGGGTCCTGGAAGGGGGAGTATGTTTAGAGGAAGTATAGGTACTACTGTGCTGTAAACAAACTTCCCTTGTAAACAACTTGCTTCAGTGCTGGCTGTGGATAAACATCATCTTCCTTTAATCACCGACCGTTATGAGAGAAGCAGCACTCACTGCAGCCACTCCGAGTCTTGATCCTGACATCACAAACCCCCCAGATATTTCCTCTCCTTGCTGGTACAGTGCTTTTGATTAAATAACTTCACAGCTTGAGAAGAGATACACTTAATTCACGTATCACTGAGTTTATGATGTCAATATGCTATTCCAATTATTATAATATTTTTTAAAAACTAGTTACCATGAGGGCAGCACAGGCAGACCTGACCACAGCTATTTCAAAGGCAGAGGAGAGGACATCCTAGTTCAAGCAGGAGCTAATTACTTACAGATGGCATCATTGCATCCAGCAGGGTCCTAAATCCTCTGGCTCTCCATGGCTTCTCCGTAGCTCGATTTCTAGGATCAAAATTTGCATTCTGCATTTGTCTGTTAAAGACATTCAGTGGAATAAAAAGAAGGAATATCTCATTTAGCGAGGAGAAGGTCTTTAAAAAAGGGATTTTTAGAGGGAGGTTTGCCTGCTCTGGGCAAAGGCATTGGTTCCACATTTGGCTTGGGTGAGGGACAGGGGATCCCCAGACTGGGAGTCCAGACTCTGTCAGAACCAAGTGATTTCTCATCTGTGGTTTAAATGCTGCTGTTTTATCTGAGATAACACCACTAGGGAAATGCTGTTCCCACACCAGTACTCTGTCAGTGCAGGAGTGACCTGAACTTTCTCAAAGGTGGAACAAAATTGGCTTATAAAAGGCTTGGCTGTTCTCATTGATGCTGAAGTCCATGGAGTTTTCAATTTTCATATTTTTTCCTGTGTCTTCATCATTGTGTCAGTCCAAACATCAGGTTTGCTGTACCAGGGCTCCCTTGAGGTACACTTGAATTCCAGAATGAATGACTCTGCTTTTCAGCCATCTTCAGTTTTATTCTGCAAGCTGAAAAGGCATTATAAGAAGATTTTAATTTGTGTTTAGGGCCTAGAGGAAGATTTTGAAATGAGTTGCATACATGGTTTTCTCCATAGCAACTTATCCATTGTCCAGCTAAGAGCAGCATTTAGCCTTAGGTTGTGTATGTTCCCGTTTTATGGCAATAAAAAGAGGCAGCAGTGTGAAAAGCTCTTCAGAGCTCTTCAGACCAAATGTTTCATAATTGTAGGCCATGACAAAATAAAAGTCACTAAAATATTCAGAATGCACAGTCCACAGCCCAGAACTCAGCAGCTGCCAAACACTGGGAATAAACAACCCCTGCACTGGCAGAGCACTGCTGGGACTGAATGATGACATAAACCTCTTTAGTTTAGCTGCAGACACTGCTCAGTAAAGTTTTTCCTAGTGGGTTTTTTCCCCACTATGTTTTCATTGTCATCATAGGTAATTATCTGATTATTTGCCAACATTTTTCTTACAAATGTACTTCTCTTCAAGGCACAGTACATTTCTGATATTGTTTTCAGAGTCTATGATTATTATTCATCAATCTGTAGGCCCATGGGAATGTCAGGAGGTTTAACAGGACCAAGTGCAAGTTACTGCCTCTGTGGTATCAATACAGGCTGGGGGATCAAGACCAGCCCTGAGGAGAAGGACTTGCAGGTGCTGGTGGATGAGGGGCTGGACATGAGCCATCAATGTGCAATTGCAGCCCAGAAAGCCAAACATGTCCTGGGCTACATGAAAAGCAGAGTGGGCAGCAGGTTGAGGGAAGGGATTCTGCCCCTCTGCTTGACTCTAGTGAGACCTCACCTGCAGTGCTGCTTCCAGCTCTGGGGTCCCCAGCACAGGAAGGACATTGACCTGTTGGAGTGAGTCCAGAGAAGGCCACCAAGATGATCAGAGGGATGGAGCACCTCTCCTATGAGGAAAGGCTGAGAAAACTGTGATTCTTTGTCCTGGAAAAAGAAGCCTTTGGAGGGCCCTAATTGGGGCCTACAAGAAATATGGAGAGAAACTTCTTATAAGGATATGAAGTGAGAGGATAAGGGTCAATGGCTTCAAACTGAAAGAGAGTAGGTTTAGATTAGATGTTAGGAAGAAATTCATTACAGTGAGTCTGTTGATGCACTAGAACAAGTTGTCAGAGGGGTAGTGGATGCCACATTTCTAGAAGTGTTCAAGGCCAGGATGAGCTCAGTCTCTGAGCTACGTGGTCAAATGGAAGGTGTGCCTGCTATGCTGGGGGCTTGAAACTAGATGATTTTTAAAGTCCCTTCCAATGCAAACCATTCTATGATTATATAAATTTTTCACCCAGAAGACCACCTGTCTTTGGTTCAGTCCTGAAGTGGATCTGTGCATTTCAAGAATATTCTGTATCTTCTTTGTGTATAATTCTTCATAAACATTTAATTTATGGAAACACTGTAGGAGAAATGGGCCATCATTCTTAGGCACTGAACATGCAAGGGGGGGGAAATATGGCAAGGATATCACTGTTGTTCAAATAAAACACATGCATGTCTCTCTAAGAAGCCACACTGATGTCAATACTTCAGGCATTTTCACAGCAAGTGCACAAATGCATAGTTCTTCTAAAGAGTATAAGAAAGCAAAACTTGAAAAAATTCCAAGGAAAATGTATATAGAATGAAATGGAGGTCTGCAAAGAACCAAACCCAAGCTCCAGCACTTGAAGAAATGCATTGCTTGAGAGGTAATTTGTAATACTACAGTTAAAGACTAGGCCATCTCTCTTATGAACCTTGGACAGAGCTAAGGATGTGCAGCTAAGCTTTGATTTTATTGGAGTCCTAAGGCAGTTATTTTTAATTATCTAGATTATTAGCTCATTATTTAGAATAGAGTTAAGTATTTTTAGTTTCTTCTGATTTTACACCACCTACTCACAGAGCTTTCTTGCAATTAAAAATCTGTACAGAGTTTTTGTAGCAGAAAGAACAAATAAAAAGATGATGTTAAAACTCATGCAAAAGATCTTGGAGCCCCTACTGACAGCTCTCTGAAATTGTTGACTTAAGTGGAAACAAAAAACATCAATAAAATGCTGGAGCTCCTCAGGAAGGATGTTGCAGTCAGGACAAAGCGTCTTTTTCCTGCTACATTTTTTGGTTCTTCCATGCTCTGATTCTGGTGTGTGATCTGAGTTTCTGCATCTCAAGGACATGAAAGGGGAAATGGTGAGAAAAGTCATCCAAATAACTTAGAGAATGGAGAAGTTGCCTTATGAGAGCACTAGAAAGGCTGGGTCTCTTCTGGCTGAAAGGAAAACTGAAGGGGAGGTATGGTTAGGATTGGCACCCTCAAGGAGGTGCTGGGCAGTTGTGACTGTAGATCAGTTACTGACCACATCCCTCAATGCTGGAACTGCAAGCACATGAAACAACTCCTGCCATTGCTGCTACAGGAGTCAGTGAAACAGGCCATGAGAAGCACGCAGAGAGAACTTGAACAACCCCATTTCAGCAAGTGTCTGTGCTGGGGGAGTGTGTGAGAAATAAACCACAAATAGTATCTGGGCTTCTCTCTAAATAGCATCTCTGGCTGTCACTGGTGGAATAGATGGATGATGGATCTAACAGAGCAGGGCATTTCTAATGAGCTTATGCTGTTATGCAGAGACACCTGATTCATTTTGACTTCTGAAGAAAATCAGGGAAAACTTCAGCTACATGGAGAGAATTTCAGGGAGAATTTCAAGGAGATATTGATGATTTCAAATAACAGCTTAATGCAAAAAAAAATTGGGCATCTTTAAACATCATATTACCTCCTAATAGACATTCTACCTAACATACATTTCATTTTTATTTATCGTAGAACTACAGAGTAACTGGAGCTGGCAGAGACCTCTTAAGGTCTCTCAAAGCAGGGTCAACTTCAAAATTAGATCAAGTTGCCTATTTATCCCTTTGCAGTACGCCCCTGAGAAGTCTGGCTTCATCTTCTCTGCAATGGTCCTTTTAGGAATATAATAATTCAGTGAGCAGTATAGAAGTGATGTGAAATTTTTTCCATGTGTATTTCAGCATTGAGCTGTAACCTTGTATTAATACAAGTGTCCTGTGAATAGATATATTTTCTATGAGTGTTCCTTTCCCATCTCTCTTCCCCACAGGACTGTGTCAGCACAAGTGTTGAGTGAATAACTCATTTCCTTGGAAAATGCACACACCATTTTATAGGAAATTCCTACAGTAACTTAAAGGGGAACCTCACTTCTCGAACTGCTTCCTCTTTTCTCCCAGACTTCTGCTAAAAAGGTGGTGAGAAAACAAAGCCTGATTCTGATTCGCTCTGTACTTTCCTCCTCTTTGTCCTGGAAACAGTGATGAATGTGCACTGGCTGGTTCATAGAATATGTAGGAGGGAATACTGCCAAGGTTATTCTTTTAAATAATGTCCTGACAAGGAAGGAGTGGAGCTGCAGCTTCCCAGGGCCTTGCCAGGATATCAGTGTGTAAAGGAGTTCGAGGCAGCTGGAATACAGGGAACATGCCAGTTAAACACAGATCGTGCCTCTTGAGTGTAGGACAGGAGGGGCAGACACTGATTTCCTCTCTGTGGTGACCAGTGACAGGACCTGAGGGAATGGCCTGAAGTTGTGTCCAGGGAGGTTTAGGTTGGATAGTAAAAAAGGGTTCTTCACCCAGAGGGTGGCTGGGCATTGGAACAGGTTCCCCAGGGAAGTGGTCACAGCACCAAGCACCTTCAAGAAGCATTTGGATTATACTCTCAGGCACATAGTGTGACTCTTGGGGATGGTCCTGTCCAGGGCTAAGAATTGGACTCGATGAACCTTGTGGGTTCCTTCCAACTGAGCATATTCTGTAATTCTGTGATTATAGCTGACTTTTCAGTAAAACAGGCTAGGAAAGGGAAAGGCTTTTTATGGCCTTCTACTGTAAAAGGACACATGTGGACTTCTCAATACAAGACAGCATTGTCCTAAGGACTGTGGAAAAATACACCAGTTACTCTGCATTGTGGGCCTCATTAGCCACCGCTGGGTGTAGCGAGAAGCAGGTACTGTTGACCTTGAAGTCCTGCTTTCTATGGCAAGGCACTCTGCAGGGAGCCACCACCGTGCCAGAATCCATACATTCCTGTGTGAATATAGGATAGCCATCACGGCAACATTTTAGTATTGCTGGGTGCTGTGGCTATATGATTTCCATGGGGATGATTATATAGGGTCCAACTGCACAGGAAATTGAAGATGGAAGAACAAAAGCACTTTAGGCAGTTAAGCTGGGTAACAGGAGTAGTGAGGCAGGATTTGATGTATGCTAGCAGCAAATTAGGATTTGTCCCTTGAGGGCTCCTAGTTAGTCTGTCAGTGTGCATGAAACACTGTACCACCACGTGGGGTTTGCTGGTCATGTTCATGCTTGCTGGAGTGGGCCAGTATCTACAACTCTATGGAGAAATGCCACGTGCTGAAGCAGAGGGCAGGACATTGCTTTGAGGAATGTGGAGACATTGCAGAAGCAAAGTGGCCACTTGCATTCACTGGAGAGTGGTGCTGCTGGAAGCAATAACAGTTAGCACTGACACAGCACTTCACCCAGCATTGAGTAATTAATCTGCAAAGCAGCAGGAGATGCTCTTTGAAACTGGTTCTGTAAGCACAAGTAAAGGACTACAGTGGAGAGAGCTATTAAAAGCCATGCGGACATCCAAATTGTCCCTTGGCAACTAAAGAAAAACCTCCAGAACTTACCATGTCCCTTTGTTTTATCAGTCCTCTTAATACTCAAATGAAGAGAAAGTTTTCCAGAGCTGATCCTCAGCCTGCTCAGCTTGCAGAAGCTTAGTGGACTTCAAAGGAGCTGCAACAATTTATTGTGGTTCTTACACCAGACATTTTGTGAGGATGGCTCATATTCTAGCTGGAAAATAGTTCACTTATAAAGATTACAATATATCCTAGTTAGCAGAACCCTATAGATTGTCTGTTTTTCTAGATTTACCCCTTCCCTTCCTAGATCCTTCATCGTTTAAAAGTTGGGAAACAGTACTGCTTTTGCTACTGGGTTAGTTTTCCAGTTAGTGAGCACTGACAGCTTTTTTCCCCTCCCCAGTGAAGCTGCACAAGAGCAGACGTGGGAGGAAGGAAGGAGAGTTTTGTGGTTACAGCTCAGATTTGGAAGCCGCAATGCTAGAGCTCTGCTGCCAGTCCTGCCCTCTGTTTCCATGCGACTCCAAGCAAATCATGTAACTTGCTTTCCAAAGTGCTCTGTAGTACTTGGTGCAACCGTGTCACGGCATCCTGTGACTGCATTCTCTGACTGGTATCAAACAAATGATTTTCACTGTTTTTATGTAAACTTCTGCAAATGACCACACCTATGTTTTGAAGGTAAAACATGCAGGGAGGGTAATTATTTGGCCTCCTGTGGAAATTTTGGCTTCTCATCCTGGTAAGGATGCTTCCTCAAGAGTCTGAGGTTTAATTCTCAGGGGCAAAATCCAGTCTATTTTAGGTCCAAATCCTCAGCATCCATGGGTCATGGGTGACTCCTATTGTGCATTTAGAGCTGTGGTCACATGGTACAGTAGCTGTAGAAGCCCTTGGTTTAGGTACTCCAGCTTTTCATAGTGTGTGGTCAGGTATGGAGAACCATCTCCAGGAGCAAGGTTTCTCTTAGGGTCTTGATTCTTAATATCACCCTCTTCAGTTTAACTATTTTTTAGGCTCCACCCTGAACCTGCTATTTCCTTCTATCTGTACCCATTACAACTTTGTGGACTTAGTGAAGCCTTTTCTGTAACTCTGCTTGGGGAAGATATTTAGAGATACTAATGATCATAAGTTAGTCCCTTTAGATCCCTCGGTGTTGCTGCAATTTTCCAAATTTAACTCTCTTTTATCAACATTCCTTTTGTCTATTACAGCTTTAATCATATTTAGCACATATATCAACTAGCAGAATAATTCAGAAGTGGTTGCTTCCTCCTTTTATCACTAAACCTGAAGTAGAAAGATGCCTTCCCAAAGGGTTTCCTGGCAAAAATATGGGGTAGTAAAGCACAAAGTGCTGCACACACCATAATGAGTGGTCCAACTGCTTAACTAACAGCTATTGATGTGGCAGAGAGGAGGTCACTGAGCTGCATAAAAATGATAATCTCTGAAGAAGATATCGAGAAATGAAGATCATTGACCATAGAGGGAAAAGGAAGATGGAGAAGAGCCGGGGTTGTGGTCAAGACACAAATTGGATAGGTGTTTGGGCAGGTGTAGTGAAGCACAGGCAAACTACCTTTTTTTTTTTCTTGTTGGAAATCAATATGAGAGAAAAAAGCCTGGCCCCAGGGTGTTGGTGAGGGAACTGGGACAGGCTCAGCTGGGTGAGGTGAGGAGGTGCATAGATAGGTGACCCCCAAACAGGTCAGGTTTTTACTTTGCTTCTCTTGCTCTATTTGCCTTTTTCCCATAGTACATTCAGGGTTGCAACCAATGTCTGTCACATGCAGTTTCCGCACTCCTGCTCCCTGTGGGGACAGTGCTACATTCCTGAGAGCCGAGTTTGTTTTGGTGGAACTCCTGATGTCCATATACGGGTTGATTTTTATCCCTTTAAACTTCTCATTTTCTGTTAGTAGCTGTTTCTTTAAGAAAAAAAGCTATCTCTGTGGTTGCCATGGAAAGCCCTGCATATCTCGTGAGACTAAACCACGGAATATATACTGCAGCCTCAGAAAATATCTGGAATTATGTTTGCTGGAGAGCTGTAGTCCTCAGGAGTTTGGCTGCCTTGTAAATGGAGATGCCCCAGCTGGGAAAGGGAATTTCTTTTCCCTAGGCAGCTAATGTGGGCATTGGGATTGGATGATGCCTCTGTTAGGGGGGCAGGGGAGTTCTCGGGAGCAGCTCAGGGGTGTTGGTGTGGCACAATGCCATCACTGCCATGGGAGCCGGCAGCAGGGCAAGGTCCAGGCTGGCGTGTGAGGGCACCAGTGCCTCCTTATCCTGCTCACCTCTGCTTGGTGACAACTTCTGAAGGCTGACAACAAAAATGCACACAAACAACATGCTCAAGCCCTGCTACTCCAGCAGCTTGCTAAAGAACTGATTCCCACTCCATCCTCTAATCTAAAAACCACAGTTTCCCCTCACTTCAGCTGCCAAAACCTACAAGCTCCCCCACAACTTCCTTAACACAATGTTGTGCTTCATACTGAAGTGAAACTTGGAAGTGAAAATCAATTGGGATGAATATTGAATTAAATATAGGGCATTGACTGAACTACCCACTTTCATTTATTTATTTTTTGAAGGGCCCATGAAGAATGCCTCCATCAATGATAAGATTAGTGAGTCTGGAAGAGAACTGAGACCAAGTACCACTTTAAGGCTCTCAAACTGTCCTCTCTTTCTGCCAATTATTTTTTTAAGTAAACACTACTGGCTTATTTTTCCAATCCAAGAGTTTAAGGAAAAGTTCAGGCATTAAAAAAGTGAAGGAGAAAAAAAGGCCAAACATTCACATCTCAGCAATCTCTTTCTGAGGATGGAATCATTAATATTCTGGAGTCTCTGTGGTCAATGGCAAACAAAATGTCATTTTAATACACAAATATGCCCAAGTAAAGTTTGGGGTCACTGAATCCCTTCCCTGGTTTGTGAGCAGGAGCTGCAGGACTCACAGGACTCAGGGATCAAGCAGACTTACAGTCTTCTTCCATCCTTGCAGTGCAGCTGCCACTGACCATGCTGCATCTCAGGTTACCAAACATTTCCACTATAGGTCTCTGCTTTTAAAATACAGTAGTTTTTGTTGAGAATCTCTCAAAATCAGTATTTTCTAAGGGAGTTTTAACTAAGGTAGTTCTGCTGCTCCAAGGAGTGAGGCTGGAGACACATGGCACAACCTGGATTCACTTTGCACAGATATCTAGCCCCTGGAAATTGCTCAGGATATCTCATGTGCCCATAGATGGTGAGGCATGAACCAGGGCTCTACGGGGAACAGCTTTGTTGGGGCCAGCTTCTGGGCCTTTCATGCACACAGGAAGGTCACATTGTGTCTTAGCATCTCCTCAGCCCCAATCAGCTCCTGCCCCAGTTCTCCTCAAGAGCTATAGCAAATGCTTTGGTGAAAAGCAAACCCTTCTCACTCTTAAGCCAAGGTGACCGAGCTTTTCTACTGGTGCTTCTGCCATGCTCCTACATCCACATATATCTCATACATGCTGTTGTTGGCCCTAAATGCCCTGATGTCCCTCAACCTGCCTTGCAGCTCCCTCTTTGGCTCACACCATGTCATTGGGAAGGCTTGTTCCAGCTTCTGAACATGAAATAGCTGGTTTTGTCTGCAGTTTTAATTATCTGGTTTATTCTCCAGATGGTTTACAGAGTCCTAATTTCTTCTTCAGGCCTTTCTCCCACGCTGAGCAGTAGATGGTTCCCACTAGACCTAAGCAGATACAGCCATCAGCTCTATCCAGGTCCAAGGCAAAGTCTCTCTGCACAAATCCCTTCCCTGTACTTACTCCAGGACCATTCTGATCTGCATCAGGCTCTCTACTACAAGTGAATATCTATCACATTAGCAAGAAAGCAGAGGTTTTTTATGGACATAGGAGAAAGGATGATAAAGCTCCTCTTGTAATATTTGGTCCTGCTGTTATGTGCTGCCTCAACTCTGTCCTGAGCCCAACCCCAGCAGCTGGGAAAAGAGTGAGTGGGCACAGAGGGGCCTTGACAATGCTGCCACTAACAAGGATGAGTTGGTGCAGTGACACACTAATTTACTATCCTCAGGTTTGGGAAAGTTTAGGAAAGAATGAGTGCTCTGAAGTTGGCTTTTTGACTTTCAGTTTACAATTTATTTTCAGTTTCTGTAGAGTTTCATCAACAAAATACATCTTGCTGAACTTGGCAATATGACTACCTGGATGACACCTGAAACCATTTTCAGAAAAGTTTTAATACCAGTTTAAGAGGAAAATGAAACAATGCAAATATTTTGCAAATAACATAATCAAGTTCTTTGTAAGTGCTCTGCATACAGAACGTGTTTTATGTTTTGAGGCCAAAGGCTTTGTAGCTGGAGATACATGCACACACAGCATGATGCACAGGTTTGCCATTTGCAGGTACAGGCTCAGGCTGGAACATTTTGCAAATCAAGTATTTTCCTTATTTCACATTTCTGTTAAATCCCCTCCATGTCTACATCTGGATTGGAGAGTGCTCATGGCCATCACATGTGCATCAGAAATTCCCCCTGCTAGAAGCCTTTTGCTGATGGTTAACCTGTGACTGCCCTAGAAGCTATTGCACCAACTTGCAAGCCACTCTCTCCCTTTAGTAGCCCTGAAACCATCTGAGTACTGGCGCTGGGCTGTCCCACTCCGAGGTTAGACAACAGCACTACCAGAAGCACCCTGCACTGTGGAATTCAGCAAAAGTGCTCCATATGTTTTATGCAAAAGAAAACATTACTTTTGGCACAATGTTTTGCACCAGAAGCCAATTGCCACCAGAATACAGACACAGAACTTGCCAGAACAAACCTAATTGCAATACTTGGGAGGTGTTTTGTATTTTTCTTCCTAACTGTGTCCAGGTGTGTTGAATTGTTTGAGGGAAATTCATGGTGTTGGGAAATAAAAGGCTAACTGTTTAGCTAATGATGGCAAAAATACATTCTGCTGATCCTGAATCTCAGAACTCATTTTTCGTTTTGTTGTTTCTACTTAAATTGCATACAGCCAAATAAACAGTATTACTTGTAACAGCTACTTCTGAGAGGCTGGCTACTGGAATTTATGGATACATTAATATATGAGCTTATGGATTATTTTTGAGTAAGAACTAATAGGCAAAAAGAAAAATAAGGGAAAATAAGATAAAGATTAAATGAAAAATTTCCAAATATTTTAAATAAGGCTTTAAATCAAGCCCAAATATTTATAGGATTTTTTATCCATAAAGTATTTTAATTATTTTCACTCTTTGTCTTGGTTCAGTATATTTTTATGAATTAATGAAAATATTTGAGTGAAACAAAAGCATTCTCTTCTCAGTTGTAACGAGTTATTACAAATAAGATATATTCCTCCAAAATCCTTCTCCTATAGTAGCTTCTTCATTGAGAACATGGAGATAACCACTTTTTCCATTGCCAAATATTTTGTGATTTGCCAGCATATACAGAGCTTAACTTAAAAATAGAAAAGTACTGTTGCTACCAGCAATACCTGAAGAATAAAGAGAAGAAAATGTTGTAGAATAGGCAAAAAGAAATAGTCAAGGGAAGCATGGAAGGTAGCTGGTTTATTTGTGTGTGGATACACAGAGGCTGTGCATACACAGGCACTTTTCACAACATCTGTTAAATCATGTGAAAAATTCACTGGTCTCAATAGCTCATTTCAGTGTCATTTGCTAACAAAAATGCATGTGTGCATCTCCCTAGGATGGCCTCTATTAAATAGGCATTGTGATTTTTAAATGGATGATTCTCTTTATTTGTCTGTGAAATGCTGTTTGCAGGTGGGGCTGAAATACAATCCGGCCCCACACATGCACATGAACTTGATCTCAGAAATAGCTTTTCTCCCTGACAAGCAAAACAAGACAAACCCAACAACTTCCAACATTAAGACACTGAATGCAGAGAGCTGGAAAAGCTAAATATTTTTAAGGGCAGTGAGGAACCTGTGTTTCCTCAGGCATTGGGGTGGGTTTGGTTGGATGCTGCAGGCAGAGAGATTGTTTGCAAATAAAGCCACGGGCTTCAGCAGAGAGGCAGGTAATTGCCTATAGGGTTTCAGATTTTCTGGTTTCACAAAACAAGCTATGTTACCACAGGGAGGTAAGAAAGAGGAAAATTGCAGGCAAAACCAGTTAAAAGGCTTGTTTGAGTGAAGAGGGATCTTCCACAGCTGCTGGCTGCAGTGCTCCCATAGCCCAGCTGCTGGGGCACAGTGAGTTGGATGCCAGGGAGGAAGATTTCACTCCATGCAATGTCAGGGAGGTGGCACATTGCCAGCTGATACCAACCTGGGTTTCATACCTGAATTTTCAGGGCAGGAAAACCAAATTGCTGAGGGACTGTAGCAACTTGGCACGCTGCTGCAATAGAGACCTGAGGCAAAGTGAATTAAAGTATTGTGGTGATAATGATTGCCTCTTATTTGGCATTGGTTCACTTTATCTTTCTAAAGCATTCATGGGAAAAAAAAATAATTTCACCTCCTTCACACCCCAGATAGAGGTAGCAAAGCATAGAGACCACAGTTGCACTCTGGGGACTGTGCCCAGCAGCAAGTGTGAGACCAAGTGTAGAAAAATAAGTCTGAGAACCACTTTTCCATGGAATTAGCTGAGCACTCACCATGAAGTTCAGGCTGGCTCTGTGTTTTCATGCTAGGTTTAAGCTTGACTTTGGAATAACAGAGGTATGTCATCAGGTTAAGAAGTGGAAGCCAGTGATAACTTTTTCCAGCCTGAAACCTGACAGTGTGAAGTCAACCTGCCCACAGGTCTTGAACAAATTTGAGATGGCTGACAAGTGTTTTATATTATGAAGCTGCAGTGGTCTTTATTTGGTACTGGATGTCCTAACACTGGAATTACAGTATGGTCAAGCCTTGCTTTCACAGATTTTGGTGTCATTTGTAGTTTTTCCTTGTAGTTCAGACACTTTGGATTTCTCTGAAAGCCAAATCAAACCGCTGGTCCAAGTAAAAGACAATCAATTTCATCTGGGTAGCTCTTACTGTAGTGGCTCCAGCGTGGCTTGGGAAATGACATGGCAAACTGATTAGTTCAGGATTATGTTTGGTAGAAGCTGTGTTAGGAGGATCTATGCCTGTGATGACAATTTCTGTGGTGAGATGGAAGGTTTTCAATTGCAAGGCTTCCTCTGCTATGTTTCTGTCATTAAGTCACGTAAAAAGACAAGCAAAATATTGCTTCCAATCTTTTCCTAAATACAGTTGGTGCATTTATCATAACATTTGCCTTTTCCTCGGATTTGATTTTGTTCCATGCCTCTCTTGGTTGCGTGGGTTGCTGCATTTTTATGGGCTGTCCTTTGACTAGTGCTGTCACAAAAACTGCAGCTCATTCCTCCTTCAAGAAAAGCTTCAAATATTTATGCCATAAGACAAAATCTTTGTTTTATGTTCCAGTTACTGCATGCCTGGTGCCATTTTTGCCTGATGTGCATGGTTTTGAATCAAAGAATGAAGATATTAGTATTTTCATTAGACATTCTGTGCAGCTATATAAAGCAGAAGCTTTTTTATTTTTAGTACTTTTTTTTAACCTTTCTGCTTCAAACCAGCATTTCCTTTCCATATTAACAAGAAAACTCTCTAGAAGAAGGTGAACAGAAACCCACCTACCTTCTGTTTTAGCTTGAAGGGGCTAAAATACTGTGGTATTTCAGCAGCTGATACCATGGTAACTACAAGGATGATGTCAGGATCTAGGCAGACTGAGACAGACCACATAATTTTCCATCTAGATCGCTCTTTGGGACTCCTTGCTTCCAAAGAGCTTGATAAGGGATGGCCATTGAATTATGAAGGCCAGTGATGGGCCCCCACTGGTGTAAAGGCACAGGCAATGCTCCAGACCGTGTTCCCATTAGAGTGGTGTGCAAGCCACCTTGTAGATCCACACTATACCTCAAGGAGGCTGCTGTGATCTCTCGTTATTGACTGTGCAGACAATAAGAAACAGAGAAAACCAAAGTAGAACTATCCACAGAAACATGAGATCTCATTGAGAATGTTAGAGAAAAGGACCATGATGAGACATGCACCCATTTATGAGACTGGTAGATGTTTCTCAAGGATACATCTTTATGTTTTGTTCTGTATCTGACAAATCCCTGAAGCTAACAAGTTTCCTCTGTCACTCACACTGAGTAAAGCAGATTGGATCATTGCTTTGCTTTGTTTTTTTTTTTCTTTCATGCTTTTTTATCAATTATTGGAGAATATGTTGAAAGGACCTAATGTTCATAGTGCTGCCCAGACTTAGCATCCAAGATATGAAGACAAGCAGGCTGGATATTGACTGACTTTTTGCAACCAGCCTGTAATGATTTTTTGGGTGTGCAATTTGCATGTTCAGATCCAGATCCTCTCTTTTACCACTTTAGAATGCCCAAGTAAAACTATTCAACACTGGCTTAAAGAGAGGGCCAGGCCTGGGGTGACAAAGTCACTAGGAGTGACAGAACAAGAGGTGCTGGTCCCTGGAGTTACTGTCTGCAATCCTCCTCCCCACTTCCTTTCATTTATCCCAGTGGCTCCAGAAAACGGGGTGCTGGAATGGGTTGGAATAAACCAAGTCAGGTCTTGGAAATATAGGCACAGTCATTTGTACTTACTGGGCTTCTAACTCTGACTCCAAATGGCTCTTTGAAAGCAAGTAGCTACCTTATGATCAGAAAAGATGCACCTAAATCCTTCTTCTGCCTTGAGGTTTTACTGGCATTTATCTCTTGATGCTGGTTCAAGTGTTAAAGAGGTCTCTCTCCTGTGTCCAGCAAGGGATGATCTTACTTTGCAGCCTTGTCTTTAGCTGAGTCTCTCCCTTCTTATGTGGCTAATGATGCTGTCACTTTGGGATGTCTGGCCATCTCTCAGATTTGGTTGAGAGTGGCCTGTGGGCTCAGGGGACGCACACAGAGACATGTACAGAGAGTGAGTCCAAGCAAAGTCATGTCTTCTGAAAATCCAGGGGTAGTTGTTAAACAGAGCTGGTTGATACAGCAATGCCAAAGCCCACTGGCTCTGCCGGGTTCTACAAGAAAATGCAATAAAACTGGGTGTTAATGGGGAAACTAATGGATAAAACCAACCTGAACGTATGGGTGGAGGAAGGGATGATGCAGGAGCAGGACAGGAAAGGACATGTTGAGGATGGGTGCTGAGATCTTGGGCTATGGTCTCTTCCCTCACTACTGCTATCTTCTGCCTTGACATCTGGTCGCCATCTCCATGGCACATCTTGCTCTCTCCCTGAGGTCCAGAGAGCCCCAAAAGCCAACAAAGAGGGGGAGGAGAAACTGGGGCATATCAGCAATGTGAAAGAAGGGTATGAGCCCACGCTAGGGAACAAGGAAGATGCACCAGGAGTTAGGGCAGTGTTTGATGAAGGGAGGCAGGAGGACAAAGCTGTGTGACCTGTAAAGGGCTCCTGAATCAAACTGCCTTGTCATTTGCATCACTGTTGATGTGACAAAATGTGAATGACACAAAAATGACACCACCTGGGGTAATGTCCTGATCTGTACTTTACACTCTGAAAAACCTTTCCATTTGGGGTTGAGAGGGATGTGCAAGCCTGGGAGATATTAATTTCTCTACAGCTGTAATCATACTTAGTGGAAAAATGATGACCAAGTGCTCCTTTGGCTCAGTGGGTTGAAGAGTACAGGAATACATCTGTGAAATAACATGCCAGAAAAATGACAAAGCCATGGACAAGACAATGTCTGGGGCCACCTTTCAGCAACTGCACTAAGAGAAAACACGCATGACAAAAAAAAAGGACATCCTCTGGCATTGTGTGACCCAGAAAGATTGAAAATAGAGAGAGAAACATAATGGAGACAAAAAATAGCAATGATTTTGAAGATACTCATTAATGGTGACTTTGGATGATAGTTTTGAGCTGCAGGTGGGCCTGTGCTCACCTGACTGGGAGCAGAGGCTGCTTTGGGAGACACACACAGCTGCTCCCAGACTATTTTCCAGTTCATGGTTCTGCTGTTTTCCCGTGGTGCTCAGAGGCCCAGATCACCACTTTGGGAAGCAGGTCTGCTGCCTTGAGGACATGGGACTGGAAAGGGATTTGCTTGCATGGGACAGCAGGCATCTGACTAATCTGTTCCAGTTCACAGGCTGGTACCTCTTGCTGGGAGTGTCTTTGAGCATCCTGGTTATGCAGCTTGCAAAGGGCTCCTGAGCAAGCCTCTGGCCACGTGCTACGTTTCCTCCCTTGCTCAACATTCCTCCTTGGCCCCAGCTTGCTTTGCCACCTACCAGCCAGCCAAATCAGACACCAAATCTTTAATGCTGCAGTGACTTCAAAGAACCAGATATGTGAGTGTCTTGGGTTGAGCTGGCAAAATGCCAACTGCCCAAGAACAGAGAAAAAGGGTTCCTCCCCGTCCCCAACCAGCCAAGAGAAAAAGAAGAGGGAGAGGAAAAAAAACCTTCTAAACCAGGTTTATGCTGAAAGTAACTACATGTATTTATACAGAAAAGAGAAAATTAAGAGAAAACTACAATATAATACACACACTTACACAAGTTATGCATAACTTGAAATAACCTCCCACTCCTCAGTTAATACAAAGTGTATTACTCTAGATTCATAACCACTCTAAGAGACACCTAGCAAGAAACAGAAAGAGTAACAACAGAATGTTTCTACTTTCCTGAACTCAAACAAAAGCCAAGAAGCAGCAGCCGAAGCAGGGCCTAGCACATTAGGAGAGCTGCAAGACGTTCTCCTCTTAGTTCAGCCATGATGGAACTGAACTAACACCTCCCACTGCTGCCCCATATCTTAAGTTTGCGTCATCTGGTATGAAATACTTCCTTGGTTACCCAGTCAGGTGATAGCTGTCTCTACCAATCCACATAGATGCTCTGAGCCTGCTAATCTGAGGCCTAGCTAAAACCACTACAGTGAGTGGCAGGATCTGGCCCTGCAGGAACAATAGAAGGTGCTCAATTTTCTTTCCCTTAAGTCAGCCATGCTCTTGGCATCTTCAGACCCATCTCTCGTGGCCATCTTTATACGGTGATTTAACACATCATGTAGTGCTTACCATGGTGCCTTGGGAGACATGGATTTCATAATTGATCATTGTGGTAATAAAGCAAAGCAGAGCAGCCTCCTTGCTCCCCTCTCCAAGGCTTTATGTGCTGCTGGTAATTCAGCAGGGACCAAGAATATTTGTGGGAGAGCTGTGATGTGGGCAGAGAGACTGAGGAAAGCTCTCTGCCTGAAATGCAGGGACAGGGATTGCTTCTGTGCAATTGCTGATCACACATTATTCTGAGCAGGAATTGAGAACTGCTTCTGTGGAGTTTAGGCATTGTGATTGTCAGGCAATTCAGAAAAGCAGAAATTTCTCCAATTGCATATGCTAGAGTGAAAGTTTTGTCAAGGGAAGGGTGAAGTTTCTGCTACATTTCAAGCAAATTATGGTGTTGAGTATAAGAGCTCATAGATGTAACCACAAGGACTAGAAGGAACATTTCAAGCCCTTTTATCCCAGGGCAGTAGAGGCTTGAGGGACATGCTTTCATATGATTTGTGCCAGTTTCTTTGTGAGGAGATATCTTATTTTTGTCAGAAGCCAGCCAGTTTGCACAGCACAACCATACCAGAGCCATACCTCTGCTCTGTCTGCTGGAACCAAGCCCTGGCGCACTCCAAAGCCAAATGGCACATCTGGCTGTCTCCTCTCCCTCTCTGCTGCCTCTGAAATGGAAATGCTGGTCTTTCTTGAAAATGTTGGCCTCATCCCAGAAAGGCACATAGAAAGTGACAGCAGTGGTATAGATTGTGACAAACAGTCACTTTCTAGATCACCATATCAGAAATCTTTAGAAAGAAGCAGCTCTTTCACTGGTACCATCAATGGCCATGAGCACGAGGTGGCTGGTGGACGTGGAGTCTGGAGACCCTGGCCCCTGGCCCTGCCAGCGAGGATTGCAAGCAAAGTACCAGGCACATCAGCACTCTGTCAAAACCAGAAAAATCTTGAGTTAGTCACAGCAGGAAGACAGACAGCAGCAACATCAGAGCACACTGTTGCATCCAAGTGGTTGGTGACTGTGAAAGACTTGAAAGTCTTCCAGAGCAAAAAGCTGTATGCAGCAATAGTGCAAGCCGAGGACAAGGAAAGCAGATGTTTATGTCTCCTCCTCCATCCTTGCTCCCATATGTTGCCTAAGTAGGTTTTGTAAAACAGAACATGCTGTCAATCAGAGGTGGGCAGGGTTCACTCGTCAGTTTAAGTGTGGCTTTTAAGGGTGCGCAAGTGAACCTCTTTCATTTTGTCATTTGCACATAAGGAAACTACTGCTTTAAGCTTTCCCTGGAGCTATGTGGCATTTACGTGGAATAGCTTGCTCTTCAAAGTCCTTGCTCTTTCAGGACTATTTATATGTAATCCACATTTTCTTGCATTACCTGTGCACAGTGATCCCAGGTCAGAGTCATCTGAACAAGAAGATTCTCAGCTAAAAAATCGTTAAACCTGCCCATCTTGTCCTTTGTGCTCAGGAATTCCACGGCTTCCAGTGCTACTTTTTTACAGGATTACATGCTGTCATTTTTGACAATTTATCACCAAATAATAGGGCATGCTGCTGTGATTTTTGGGAAAGCCAGATTAAAACCAGAATTTGAATATGGATGTACTCTTAGGATTTGTACATTTCTCTCTCTCAAAATTGACAGTTTACACTGCACAATTTACAGTTTACACTGCAAAATTGACAGTTTACATGGTTTGCAGAAGACCGAGTTCTGATTGTCTAGGGATTTTGGAACAACAGGAAGTATTCCCAAGCATCCTGAAGTGTCTGTTAAAAAAGGGGATTTAGTCATACTTTCAGTGTTCATGAACCTGCTTCTTCTCACACACATCACTTTAAGTCTTTAGGTTCCTGGCAAGCTGTATCACTCTGCAGCTTGGCCCTTCCTCAGTGTCAGCTCCATCTCTGTGGCTGCAGCAGGGGAAATCCCACCCATGAGGGACAGACAGGGAGAACCCCATCAGGCTGCTCCTGACTTCATGCAAAGATCTTCCACAGCCTTAAGTCCTGTTCTCATAATAGACTTGTGTGGATATGATGTTGGAAACCCACAGTCTGGTCTTGCAAATCATGGACTTGAAAAAACTTCCTCCTTCTAATGCATTGTCTCAATTGCTTTATTAAGATTTATAATCCTGAAATGAATCTGTAATTAGCAGTTGAAAGACAACTTCATAAAATCAATATACTTTAATGTACTTCACGTTTTATACAGCCTTTTAGCTATATATTGATTTTCCTCCTTATGAATGTTTTATCATTTGTATTTCCCCTTTTCACAGTTTAATTAAGAAATTAGAAACTTTAAAAATTAAAATTTGCTATGGAAGGAGAATCTTTTTTTTGGAAAAATGAGCTTGAAATCTTCCAGTATACCTTTATTTTCTGATGGCTCAACTGGAAAAAAACCCAAACCTCCTGTCCTACTAAAAAAGGTACCTGTTAATTTACAGGTGTCACATTCAACAAAATGTATCACTCAAAAGAGCTTGAATGAAAACATGCTTGGAAGGAATTATTTTAGTCAGAACAACTTATTTTTTAACTAATACATTTTCATGAAGAGCTGAGCAATACTAATACTTCAAAGTGACTGGAATTAGGGGAAACAACAAAATAAAATGAATTTTTACCTGTGTTTTAGTGAAAATTTCTGAAGTCTTGTTTTTTTCTTTCATTTCAAAATGGAACTAGCTGCTGAGTCTCATGAAATGGGATATCCATTTCTATGCCCAATTTAGTATAAAAATTCTTTCTTTTACTTGCAACAGGGCAATAGAAATTTTTATTTATAGCAGACATTTTATTGCACTTAAATTAACGTAAATTCTCATTGCATAAACACATCAGTGATATTTTAAATGGTGAATAAGCATTCCTTTACTATCTTAATATCCCTCAAATCACAGCCATTGATTGAGAAACTGAGAAACCTTCTCTCTTCAACTGGTTGCAAGCAGTATCAGAAACACTGTCCACACTGACTTGGAAGTTGTTGCTAGACAATAAAATGGCCTATTATTCCTTGAATAAGCCAATTTTTAAGGGTTTATTTTTAAGGTTTTAAAAGCCTATTCACAGCTGAGGCACCTGCCCACGCACTGGTGTCTAATTTGTTCACCACCAACATCAGTATGAGGATCAAACATTTTGGCCTGCCTGACCAGAGGACTTTGATGTCTTGACGGTTTGTGCTGCAAGGCCTGAAGTTTGGATGTGAATTCACAGGTAGGGCAGGGATCCCACAGAGGTGAGAGATGCTCCTTCACCAGGACACAAGTCAGCTGGCATGTGAGAGATGGATGCCCAAATCAGATGTAGGAATTGCCCCATCCTGGGTAGTGTCTGAAGTTGTTACACACTTGGGTAAATTGAGGAAGTTTTAGGCTCAACACACTTCTCTGTTTTGGTATCGGTATTACAGTTTTTCCTCTGGGAAACAAGAGAGTTGGTGAACCTAAGCTCTGGAATGGTGGAAGACTTGCCCAAGAGCAGAACACATTGGCTGGAGACCTGCAGTGATACTAAGCATCAGTATCTGGTGTATCATGGTCTGTAAAAAAAGTGAAATATGCTTTTGCCTCCATCCTGGGCATATGGGTAGGAATTCAGGCTTCCTCATGATGGGATCCTTCCTTCAGTCCCCACAGCATTGCTGAAGTATCATCCCAGTCTCCTGCAGGAACCTATCTAAATTCTGACCCCAGACCCAAGCCCCAGGGGCTGCTATTTTAAACCTGACCATGGGCCTTGTGACATGCCAAAGGAGAAAAAAATCCATTTCTGATAATGAATCTTGTTATTTTCCTAAACTCAGAGGAAATCTGCAGCACAGCTGGTGGTCCTGGAGGAGAGTGAAGGAATACTGCTTAATGAGAACCTGGTGGGTTAATTAGTCTGTTGTATGATGTGGTTAGTCAATAGGAAAGAAACACTAGGAAATTTTGAACGACATAATCATGATTGACCTTAAGGTAGCAGTGGCCTAATAAGCAGTTAAATGCATCTGAGCAAGAGGGGATGTTTGAGCAAGAGGGGATTAGGAGGAATATTGCTGATGAGTTCTGCACAGTTTGAAGCTGAAGAACTGCAAAAAGGGAAGGTCTGACTGAGGATTTTAGTAGCGGAGGAGAGACTGCATCATTCCCAGCTCAATATGTGATGTGTCCTTGGTGTACAGGCTCACAGAGTCTGTGGGTGCATGCAGAGGGGCAGTACAGGGAATAGGGGAAGAAAAAAATAGATAGGGATCTGAGCTTCAGGCTTATGTTTCCTTTTGACCTTCTCAGAGTCCTAAAAGGGTTTTGTCTTCCTCTCTCTGGCTCAGCACCCTGCTCTTGTGCACCCAGGCTGCCTCCTCCAGTGACCCTTTCAAAATGTATGCTCTTACAACGTGTGCTTCTCCTTTTGGCTTTAAGACAGATGATACGATGATACAGTAACTACTCTGTTGTGTTTTGTTTTTTTTTTAAAGGATTTAAAATTCCACATATATGGTTATTTCTTTCACGACCAGTTTGCTGTGACCTACTAGGTTGTGTAGCCCTTCTCATGTGCAGGTCTCTGAAGAAGAAGTCTGCCACTACCAGCATGTGCTTCCTGCTCAGTGCACCCTTCCTTAGGGTTTTCTCCTCTCCCAGCTCCCATCGCCTCTGACTCAGCCTATTGCTGGGAGCCTTGCAGCCATTTCCTGGCCTTGGCCTCGGTTCTACGAGTGCTCCAGCTCCCTGCCATTATTCTCTTATTGCTACTGGTTTCATTTCATCTGCTGTCCCAAGCCTGTTGCTATTTCATATAAGCCTGCCAGATTTGCCTGCATGATTGTTCTTTTGTCCAGATGGATGTTTAGCACAGGCTATTTAGTGCTGATCTGGTTTTTCTATTGCTTTGTGTGTACCCAGGGGAAGAGGTTTTGTATTAAAATTCTCCTGGAGTGCTGAGTCACTTGAACTCTGCTACTGTGTCATGTGCTCGATTGTCTGAGTGCAGGACCTGGTTATGTCATATCTTGCAAAATGTGTTTTCTGTTTCCCCATTGGAGTTTTGCCTGAATGGCTTCCAAGTTATCCACCTACTAGAAGCTGGGAAAGTTCTCTCTCATGATGCAATTCTCCTCTTAAGTTTGTTTTGATCTTTTCCAAGAACCTGTCTGGGATTTGATAGCTGAGATTTTTTTTTTTTTTGCATGCTTTGTTCTTTCTGTGAATTTCTGAAAATTCAGGAGGATTTACTCCCTGTGACTTGACCAGCTATGTAATTCCCAAATGCCAACTGTTTGTACATTTGGCCCGTCAGATTATAGGCACTTTACAGTGTTCTCAGAGAGGTTCCTCAAATCCAGCAAACTCTTGATTGCACCCTGAAAAACGTGTAAATGCTGCTGGTTGGGCTTCCACTAGTGATTCAACATTCGGCAGCCCCTTCCTGGGCCTCCCAGAGCAAGGCCAGAGAAATTCGTTATGCACAGCACTTCCCCAAAATACTCATCTCAATTATCAGCAGGCAGTTTTGCCTTAAACAACACAAGCACCCTGGCTTCGCTCACTGGGAATCAGCCATGACACTATTTTTGTTGCGATTCTATTTGGTGCTTTGGGGTCAGTGCAGATACCCAAGTACCTGTCAGACTTTCAGTGCTGTTAGAGGCAGCCTGTGCTAGTTTCCTGAGGTCTAACAATCCATTTTCTTTGCAAGCTTGGGACTTCCTTCCTCAGTGACTACAGAGTGCATTTCTCATGCCTCATTGGCTCCAGAGAAGCTTATTTATAGCTTCAGTTCCTCCTCTTGTGCCCCTGTCCATTAGAGTGCTGACCTGCAGTGGCTGCTGCCTTACCCCAAGGACAATCTCTGGCTCTGCTTTACCAGATCAGGGTATGCATCGTCCTGCCTTGTGCTGGGTCCTATAAACGCCAGGCAACAGTTTTTGTGAGAGTTTCTCATGGAGAGTTTGTATTCACCTGATGCTTTTGGAATGGTTTCATGGCTTTTTGCATCTCACCAACCGACATACAGTCATATTTTTGTAGCCTTACGCTGATGTTTATTGTTGCTGGGATGAGCTCTGCAGCTGACTCTGCTGTTTGCATGGAAATGAATCAGTTGTTGATCCTGCAGCCTCGTGGCGGGGGCAGACTGGGTGCATGGCTGGCAGCTGCTTTTCCAGGCAGCATGAGGCTACGTCAGGCAATTGAATTGACTCAGGTTGTGCTGTGTTTCTCAGGTAGCATTAACTGTAACCTGTCTTTGCTGATCTTGTGACTTCTACTGTCTGGTCTTCTCCCTTTACCCAGATCAGCAGCACTCACAAAATTTCAAGAATTGCCCCAGATTTAGATTTATTCCCCCAAACTTCTGTTTCCTTAGGATAACTTCATCTCAAGAGTAAAACACTTAAATGTACCTGGAGGAGTCTACATATGCATGAGATGTCAAATGTAACATTTTAGTCAATGAAGGTCAAGTCCAGAGAGATAAAAGAACTCAACCAGCCAACTTTGGGTGCCTACTCTGAGGCAAAACAGCTGAGTAGCTCTCATTGAAATTTACATTGCCTGTAGTGACAAGGGGGTAATGCTGTTGTTTAAAACATGTCTAGTGCTGTTTGAGACCCCCTAGGATATCGGGACATCTGCAGTGAATTGGCCAATATAGAATCATAAAATCTCTAGGTCTGGAAAAGACTTCCATTATCATGAAATCCAACCTCTTGTTGAATACCACCATGCCCACTAAACCATATTACATCACAATAAGACAGAGTGTCATGTGGAGACCAGAAAGTCATACAATCATAATAATTTAGGTTGGAAAAACCTCTAAGATACTAAAAGGCAGATACTTCATGGAACCTAAAATAACACTGGACACATCAGCCTCCACATACAGGACTTTATACACCTACCCCACATGTAGGCACATAAGATTGGCTGTCTCACTATCAAAAAGTATCTGGGGCTACTTGGGATGCCCCTGGATGGCCTACTTGGCCTTTAGTTGCTGTTCGTGGCTGTCTCATGGGGCACCCAGTTTGGGCAGTTACATTTGTCTCATCGTATTTACAAAGTGCCAGAGCATCCTCTCCTCTGATTAATCTGTCACCTATCTCCACAAACACTGTTGTTTCTGTAGCATATTGTTTCTTCCCTTCCCCCTAGGGAGATAATAAGGGAGTGTTCCATTCTTTTCTCACCAGTACTCAACAGTCAGGTCTGAACACAGAGTCATTACCAGCTTTCACTCTTTTCATGCTTATTTCTTCATTATGCCTTTGTATTTTCTTTCTAGAGGTCAAAGTTTCCCCTGTATTTTCCTGTTTATTTCTCATTTTCTCCCTGTTCAAAATGAAATGGCCAACAAAACCTTATCTTTTTGTTTTGTGTTGCAACTAATAACATTTAGGCTTCCATAGTTCTGCTACTGAGATTTGTTTGCAAGCTCTTAATAGCAGAACTGTCTAAGAGTGCAATTCATATCCTACAACATGTACTTAGAGAGTGTTAGGGATACATCCTGCAGACTTCTTCTTCCTGTCTGTACTTCATCTTTCAAGGTTCAAATGCATTTATGAAGAGGCAAGGTAGAAATGTTTTTATTATGCTAGAGAAGAGAGGATGCTGGCAAATATCCTGATAGCCATATTCATGAGGATTATTTCTCACTGTTGATACTGTGGCTCCAGATTGCATGAAAACAAATATTTCTTATTTGCAGCATTTAGAAAACATAAGAATAAATGTGTATATACAGTGGTTAAACTCTCAAGTATTTTATTTGATTTTCAGTTGTGTCAAATAGAGGACCTAATTGCTCCAGCCACCCCCTTTAGTCTCTGACTCATGTTTATGACAGGAACTGCATTAAAACATACAAAAGTAAAACACAGGAATGGTTTTAGACAGCTTTTCCTCGTTTTTATCTGATGAATAAGAGACTGTTTCTGAATTAGAGGCAAGTATCACCCAAGCCCAGATTTTCAGTAGGCCTAAATATGGCTCACAAAAAAGAGGGTTGAAGGACATCAGGTAAAGGCAACAGCCCCCCCACCCCCGTCCTCCCCAATCCACTCATTTATGTTAATTTAAGCAAAGCAAACATTAGTAAAAGAAAGCTGTCCAGCTAGAAATGTTGAGAACATGTTTTCCTTGTTGCAGCACAGCCAAAAGAGACAGAGTTCCCTTTACACAGTATCACATTTTGCCAAATTAACAGTAACAGTACTATTAATATTTAATATTTATATGACGCTGTCATCAAGAGGCTAGTTGGGTCTGATCCCTGCTGTGTCTCATGTGCAGATACCAAAAATGATCTAGATTATTTTTATTTATGTTGAAGGATTATTGTAATGTGCTGCAAGCCTATGGAGCCTGCCAAGATGTAGGCCCCATCTCCAAAATCATGGGTGCATTTTTAGAACCATTTTCTTTTATAAGCTAGAGTTTCAAGTAAAATTCTTCCTTTGCATTTTTTGCCATATTATTAAAAGCTGAGTTTAAATGTCTAATTAGAAAATTATGGGATCTGGTTCTGTTAACACTTTTTCAGGATGTCACTGAGTAGTTGAAAAGGTCATTTCCCATGGTTAGGATAGAGCTACAGAGGAAAAAGTGTACGTATTTTTGTTTTGACGTGGAAAATTTGAGCATCATGGAGTTACATTTTTGTATATGGGTATAAAAACATGCATTCAAACCTCCCATGAAGTTGGTGAGATGCTTTGGTTTACCAAAGCTGTGTGAATTTTCCTAAGGCTTTGCTTAGGAAATGAGGCTTCCTGGATATTGTCCTATGTGGCTCTTCCATGTCCCTCAGTTTAGGCATTGCAAGGTGTGTGTTGCTTGCCAAGGTATGAACCGGGTTCTTCTGCACAACCACCAAATATGTAAAGATCACAGTAGTACTTCTACTGCCACCACCAATCTGCCATCAGACATTTCTCAGATCAATATGCTTAGCTTAAATTTTTCTGTCTTCTCTTTCAATACACATCGGTTTGATTTGAGGTTCATCCTGACATTAACTGATGAGGAAAGTTAATCTCCTGCTGGCTGGGATGGTTGAACCCCCAGCTCCATGTGGCTGTGTAGTCCTAGCAGATTATCCAAATTGCTTCTTCAGTACGGTGAAGTGACTCCTGAGTTGGTGTTATTTTGGTGGAGCCTCAAACACTGCCATGACAGAGGCATCCAGGATGGCTCACAGCTACCATGGGACCTGCACCACCCAGGCTGTTATGCCCTCTGCAGTCCTGGCTTTGGTGGCTTGGAAAAGTCTTGGCTTTTATTCACCACTGTGAGGAAGAGGCTTGAAGACTTCTATGAAGCACATGGTTTTCTGAGGCAACAGTAGAGAAATGATGGGTTTGGAACCAGGAATATGCAAGCTTTTAGCTTCAAGCTTCGTGCTTTTGACTCTCTTGGTTGCCTCCATTCTCCAATTTTGATTTGCATCACTTGGCTCAGAGTGCTTGAGCGAGATCCAGCCAAATGTTGTGCTCCAGGCAACCAGGCACCTAACGTGCTCCAACAATCAATGGCAGCTCTGTCCTGAGGACCAGATTAGAGTTGTCCTGAAGAGAAACCACATGAGGCCTGTGATGTATTTGCTGAGTGCTTGGCACAGTTGGCTTTGTGGCTGTTGAAATGTGCAGTAGGATAATCTGGTGCTTCTACTGCACCACCTCATTTGTGAATGCAGATGCAGCCTGAATCAGTGTGCCTCTGTAAGGAGCACATACACTCATGCAAGATCATTGCCTCTATGTGACAGCCTGTCTCCAAGAGCATCGACGATTCCCGTGGTACCCAGGAGTCTGGGGATTCTTCTTTGGTGAATAAATTGCAGTAGGAAGATGTGTTTGAAATTTCTATCATCTAGGATCCTTAGCAAACTCTCCTGTGACAACTGTACTGACGAAAAGTAGGTGGATATATGTGGAAAGTGTTTCTTGAAGCTATGTGCAATGACAGCTCACTGCATTTATGTCATTCCTTGAAGAGTTATTTCACTTGTATTACTTCCAGAATGCTTGCTACAGAACAAATCCAGGCAAAATAAATAATGTAAATAATATAATACCACACAGAGATTTTCCAAACATTATTTTTTCTTAGCCAGCTAAAGGAATATTCTCAGCTCTGAGGAGAACGGAAGAAATTTTGTTCTGATCTAAGCATGCCTATCATTCAGAACCTGGAAAGTTAAAGCTTTGAACATCCAAAGTCTCATCAGTTCCAGTTCTTCCCTGGCTTTACCCATGCCTCTACATATACTGTGATACTGTATAGGCATAAGAGCAAATTTCACAATCAAATTAAATGGTTGGCCTAAATTCTTCTCTCTCAGGCTGCCTACACTTAGGTAGGAAAGGAGCTACATTTCATATAGCTCGTGAAGAAATATCATGCTGTGCCTCCAGACTGGACTCAGACATAAATCAGGAAGCCTTGTTCAACAGAGCATGCTGGGGGTTTTTTGTGTTTTGTTTTCTTGTGGGTGGTTTTTTTTAGATAAAAATGTAATTGTGGTTAGGACTCTTTTTTTAGGCACTTCACTAGAATTTTACTTGAGCTACCAATCCTATGACTTTAATATGGACAAAGCATGCACAAATTCCAGTCTTTGGTGCAGTTCATAGTAACTTTCAATTTTAAGCTGTAAAGCTGTAGCATAGAAATCAGATCAGTGTATTTTCTTAAGTGTCAATACTAATAGATCTGTCTACTTACAGGGAGATGTAATTGGGTTCCTATGCACCTTTTTCATTCCCTCCAATCCATCTATCTACTTCACCAAATCAGAGATTTCCATATCTAAATGGAAATGATCACCTACCAGAAACCCCTTCTGGACAATTTATTCTACTAGTTTGCTAACCCCACCTGCAGTGCACAGTCAGATATAAAGGCAAGAAATTGTCCAAGTGTGAGGAGGTGTAGAAAGAAGATGAAACATAGTTTGTGTAATGCTTGAGATGAACTTAAAGCTGTGAAAAACATAAATATCATCAAATATGCTCAGATTTGAGTAAGCTTTCGTTGTTAAGTGTTTTGCCCAAAAGAGGCATTTCAGTGGGCTTAGAACTGTTCCAAAAGTCAGGATAAGCTTGTCATTTTTGAAGGTGAAAGGGAGAAAAGACAAAGAGATACATAAAGACAGATTACTTTACTTAAAAGCCACCTGTCTCCTTTGTTTCAATAGTTCATCTGGCATGGGACTCATTCAAAATGCAGAAAAGAAGGCTTTAGTTTCCTCACCTGCTAAAGGAGATTTGAGCCCATCCCAATTTCCCAGGAAGAGCCCTTAATCACCAGGATGTTCAGTATCCCCTAGTGCAGGATGGAGAGAAAGGAAAGGTTGTTTCTGTTTTTTTTTCAATACCTCTGATAGAATATGTTCTACTTTGTTTACAATATTAAAATATTCATGAGAGTGATGTCCTGCCTCTCCACTGCAGAGCCTAAACACCATGATATAGAATTTTTCTCTCGGGCTTAATGAATATTTCAATATTCTATATAGAGTGGAACAACATCAACAGGGGTAAAAACCCAAAACACTAAGTATTTCCCAGCAGAGTATTCCCCTGTGCAATAACAGTAACCTCCTTCTCTGGGTTCTGATCTCTGCAAGGGAATTGAGAACTGAACCCCAACCTTCTACCTACTGGCTGAACTCTGCAACCATTGAATAAAGAGGTGATAGTTGCTGTTTGGGGCATTTAAAAAAACATGTTCTATCAATTTTTATTTTTTTCCCCTAGGAAAGAGGTCAAAGTAGAAATGTAGGGCTTTATTATTTTCTTTTAATCATGAAAACCTGTAAATGTTTCATATTAGTTCATTGGGACTTGCCAGGTTTTGTCCCCAGATTCAAAAATTTGTTACTTTACATGATTTCTGACTTATAATTGGTGGGAAAGTACCAGGGAAAGGCAAGATAAATTTGCAGCTTTCTAATATGAAGACCAAAAAGCACTGTTTAGAAAGATGATGTTGGCAGTTTTGTACTCCTGATGATATAAGATCAAATACAGTAGGATTTTTTTTTTTGAGTATGAGTTTTCTTTTCCATTTAGTGGTAGGTACAGAAATTTCACATGAAAGTTGTTTGGTCTGTGAACATGGGGAGCCGACCTTTCAAATAAGGACTATTTCTGAACAAATGCTTCTCAGGCTGTTGCTTCTGTTTTAGAAGTGACTTTCTGGATTTACTTCAAACCTTAACATTAAAATATCTCTCCTGGCTGTTCACCAAAGTACCTGAAATTTCAGCCTGTTGGGGGTTGTTCTGCCTCTATTTTTTGATCAAAGTGGGAGTAAGAGGTTCACCAACTGGTTTGTTAAGAACAATATCTTAACAGCTTTAAATGTAACCCTCTTAGGTTTTTTACCATTTTACCTTTCTGGTTAAGACTAGTTGCAATTCATGCCAAAAAATGCCCTGCTAGCACTGAGGCTCTTGTTTCACTGCTTTATTAGAGCTTGAGCTACATGATTACCCTGAGGGATAGATTCACAAATAACAGCTGCTCAGCTGGGGTGTTTCCTTAATCCATGCCTCTCCCTTTCAGAATCAAAGCCATACTGAGGTAGGAGAAAATTATCTCTGCCCTACGGAGCTCCATGGAGTGACTGGGGAAGGGAATAAATGGGCACGTCTCTACTGGAAATCTTGTAGAGGTTAAGATGAGACAACTGCACTTTGCTGATGGAACTACTTTCTGTTGACACATTTAATCTAAAATATTTTTTTAATCTTTATGCAACAAACTTAAACTGTCTGGGGCATTGGAAAAAGCAAGCCACAAAAAGTAGCTGTAAGCAAGCTGCTGTGTGAGCAGTACCTTGGAAATGCTGAGAATGTTTTTAGGTCTAGTTATTGTGCATAATATAATTAATTTATCTTCCTGTTTAGAAAATCCTGTGAATGTGCTGCATTCATCCATTCCTACCTCTCTGAAACTTTTTTCATATATCCTTAGTAATATTTTTCATAAGAAGTATAATAAAATATAAAATATGGAACTTGATTGTTTCCTTATTTACTATGGTACAAATAGCAGTAGTTTCACTGGGCCCAGGAAACCTAAACCTCAATTGATGAAATCACTCTGGAGTTACTGGTTGCAGTAGAAACTTACTGATTTATATTAGTTGAAAAACTGGTTAAGTGAAACTGAAGTGGTATGAAACTATAGTAAATGAGAAGAAAATCAGTACCATTTGTATGTTTTCATACCTACTGTGATTTTCTTATACTGCTATGTGAAATAATTCAATGAGTATCTTACAGTCAACAAAGTTTAATCTGATGGGGAAAAAAGTTCTGTTTTCTAGCTGTAATGAACAAAATTCCTTTAATGCTAAGACCTCTCTTTTCTATCTGAAACTTTTTGGATGTGTTTGGGATATATTTTGAGACAATAAGAACTATTGTGCTAGTTACAGAAAGACTTTCTGTCCCTTCACCAGCTGGGATTTTGAACTCAGGTCCATACGGTAAGTAGGGCTGCATGAAGGGGTGAAATATGAAATTTAAAGGAAGAAAAACTTGACTTAATTCTTGGGCTATGGGACTCATGGGTATATTTACCCTTCCTGCACACAAGTGTGTTGGTACATAACTGAAGCTTGAGAGGAAGTTGAGGCAGCAAATGCAAGATAAATGGTTCCTATAGGAGCAATATATCCAGTACTATTTTTTGAATTTTAAAGCATCTGTCCTCCAAACAAATTGTTATTTTTATTGTCCCTTTCTTACTCTAGATGTCTGTTTCCTTCAAGAATTCAGAATACAATATGCCACTGCTAGTGACATAAATAGTGTTTTGTTTCTGCTAACTGTGCAGAACAGTATTTAGGGAGAGAGAATCAGGATTCTGCCCTTCCTTTTGCATCGTGGAGGGAACATCTGACTTGTTTTCCACCAAGACTTCACTCTGTATAGCTATAAAAGTGGTGGAATTACAGTTGTATTTCATTTATAGTGCTTTGAAGCTTTGCACAGCTCTGTCAGGCCATACCCTCCATCAGCTCGAAGGGAGGAGGGTAAGAGCTGGCACATATCTGTAGGTCTGAGATGTGCTTGCAGGGTCCATGAAAGGCAACTGCAGAGGTTCACAGACCTGAAAGGATAGCCCACCAGTCTGACTCCCTTTTACCCCTTATACTTACTGGTTTTATAAAAGATATAGCTTCTGCCTATGCACCTCTCAGTGTCACTTGTCTTCATGGTAGATACATGGGTATATCTTTTCTTCCTCAAGATATATTACAATTTTAATAGCTGACTTATTGATAATTTTTTCTCATTATATTCTACTGTTCCTCATTAATTGCACGGTTTGGGTTTTTTTAGTTTGAAGTTGGTTGGAGGTTTTTTGCTGTGTTCCTGTCTCAGGAGCAAATGCAGTGTTGTAATAATGCCAAAGTCATGGGTTCAATCCCCTATATGGGCCATTGACTTAAGAGTTGGACTCGATGATCCTTATGGATCCCTTCCAACTCAGAATAGTCTGTGATTCAGTGATTCGCTGTCTGTGATTCTGTTTGCCTGTTTGTCTTCTGGTGCTCCGTTACTTTGGTTTTCACATCTTCATGCTCAGAGATATATATATGCCTCACTGTCTGTGGGTGATACTCCTTCAGCTAATTGCTTCTCCTCTGACTGAAAGGAGAGCTTTAGGTAACTAAGTGCTGCCTCAGAGATGCAAACATTAAGAGCTGAGGTCATTCTATTTTTAAAATTTCATTGCTCTGAATTGGCGCACTGAAACTGAGGAGTCTGAAAGCGACGCTCTGGGCTCACTGATGACAGTGGGAATTTTCACATTGCTGTTAAGAAGGTTCAA
This sequence comes from Sakesphorus luctuosus, assembly GCA_013396695.1. Taxonomy (NCBI): domain Eukaryota; kingdom Metazoa; phylum Chordata; class Aves; order Passeriformes; family Thamnophilidae; genus Sakesphorus; species Sakesphorus luctuosus. The sequence goes on from VWZD01005777.1 coordinate 938,496, forward strand.
GACTCCTTCTCTGATTGCTCAGAAGGATTGCTCTGATTGCTGGATTTCAGGTACTTACCCAATGAGGCCTTGTTTAAATATAGATCTGTTCTCTAAGTACCATTTGTTATAGTCAGGCATTAACAACAGAGAGACATGGAGCTGTCGCGCAGCTTACAGAATGCAGCTCCCCCCTGCCCTGCAGCAGCCCCCTGGGGGTCTGGATGGGCATATGGCAAGAGATTGTGTTCTTCAGTGAAGCTGATTCACCTAATCCTTAAGTGAAATAACACCACACAGAGCAGCCTTGTTTAAGCTGCATATTTGTTTTTTACTTTACAGCTTACAATTATGGTGGAGCATATGGCAATGCAGATGAGCAGTCAAGGTCCAGACCCCTGGGATGAGTGTAGCTGCAGTCCTACGTCGGGGAAACCAAATGACTTATGCCAGAGATGACTGTGGTCCCAGGAGCCATCTGCTTCCTTACTGGGGAAAGCTGTGTTGGCTGCACAGAGCTGGCTGATCAGAGAAGCAGAGCCCAGCCCAGACACATAGCCAGATTGGAAATGTTTGGAAATGCTTGGAAATGCAGGGAGTAGCACCACCAGATCTGCTTTTGAATGCCTGCAGTAGAGCCTAGAAGTAGTTGAATCCAGGCTATAAATCATTAGTTTGCTGCAATATCCTGGGGCAAGGGAATGAAGGAAAACAATACTGTTACCAGAATGGTCACATTTCCTTGCACTTCTACTAAGAGATCTTTCCCTCTTGCTCAATGTGCTGCCATCCCATCTGGTGTAGGAGTAGCATGACAATAACAATAATAATAATAGTAAAAAAACCTCAGATCTATGCTCTGGCTGGTCAAATTTGCATAGACAATTTGCATTTCAAAGCATGTTTGCTCTAATACGTACCTTTCAAAGATCCACCTTTGGAATGGTATGCACCATAAAACTCATACCAGGTGAAAAAACATGACATGGGTTGTCTGCCTGCTTTTGCTGCCTGAAAGAACTGTCTGTTAGCTCATTTTCTAGGGACAGCTCCTTAGTCTGCCATGGTTTTGATCACCAGAGCTGTTTCTTTGTCCCCTGTTCACTCTTGCTACAGACATCACTCTCCTACCAGTATTTAATTCCTATGCAGTCGATGGACCGTGCCTTGCCCCAGGGGGTGGCAGGGGACACCAGTTGTGTCAGTGTGCTGCCACTGTTGTTCAGGGAAACTCCATATTCCCGGTCTCAGGGTCCGACTTTCTCCACCTCGTGAGGTGGGGAAAGGAAGGGCCCTCAGGTGTTTCTTCTGCACTGTATATGGCCTTACTACTACTTTACTCAGTGCAAGTGGTTGGTAAGATGCAGGATAGTGTGACTGAGTGCAGCTGCTTTGAGGGGGGGCATTACTGTATGGAATTTATCCTGTGTTTATCTAAATGGCAGCAACTGCTCAATGTTACTAAAGGACAGAGAGTGTAATTTTCAAAGGAGAAGGATGGAACAACTATAAATCCTATGGAATAATGGGATTTGTATGGGGGAAGTGTCTAATCCCCTTCATAATAAACAGGTTTATGAATGACAGATGTGGATAAATAATGAATACTTCCAATTCACTATCAAGGATTGAATGGGCAGAAGAAAATGCGGTTGCAGCTCTGACTGAATTTTAAACACTACTTAAAATCTCAGAGTTCAGCATGAAGAAGACCTATTTTATTCTTTGCTTCAGTTTATGCTCTTTACTTCATTAGTTTTAAATACTTATAATTCTGAAAACACAACTAAAAGCAGAGGTGGGCTGAGAACAAAGAAAGGCAAACAACTAATTAGATTTCATGCTTTATCCAAAGTGTTCTTTAAAGCTGTTTCACTACGAACATTCAAGCACAAACAGTTAAGTGTTAATTGAGTTGAATTGAGTGTGAATGCACATATCAGTCTCCCCAGCAGCAGCAGCAAGGCCAAAGAGACCACAGGAATATTATAACCAGAGAGAAAATTAGTTTGAGAGTCACCCTGGGCTGGACGAGGTCTCCAATTCATATAATATGCTTGGGATTTGGGCACATCTGCTAAAGTCAGAAATTAAAAAAGGAACTAAATTTTTCTTATTAGGTCATCTACTCAATCTCCTTGTCAGCGTAGCATCTTTCTCTGAGATATTCCCTTCAGGGTTAACATTTCAGTGTTTTATTAATTCTAATTTGGGGATTTTATCTGCACTGACACAGTGAATAATTAACTCAAGGAAATCCTTGCTGAAGGTTAGCCTTGGAGCAAAGTGCCCAGTAGTGTTTAAAAGGGCCTGGATGCATTTGTTAAAAGCATCTGCACCTGCGCTACTGGCAAATGGAACAGGGACTATCAATCTGGCACTACCTAGTCTCAAGACAATTATCTTAATGGTATGTTATAGCTGGATTATAAGGCATTTGTATCAGTGTCTAAAGCATCTCTCAGTTCACTAAGAGGCAGGAAATCAGGTTTTCTAACCGAGCTAATGTATGAGGTTTTCTAGGGTATCCATCAGCAGTCTAGCTAAACTGTCTGTGTCAGTGCAGCAATAAATATGAATGCAATCATGTTAAAGGTTGCACAGCGTGATTAAACCCGCTGCATGCTCAGCACAAAAGATGTCCTCAGACCAGTCGCACAGTAGATAGGTCACATCTGCCATGTGCTGCAGCAGGGAATTATAGAGAGGATCCCTGATCGGGGTGAGCTGCTCCCGACCGTGTGCCTCACCATAGCCACGGCAAGGTGAAGGGCTGTCCTCACATCAGTAATTTAAATGGTGTCAGGGAGCTATTCTACAAACTGGAACTTGATCATTTGTGCTGTGAAAATACTAGTCCTTGTCACTGTTATGGCTTGGCTCAAATGAGCTGTCTCCTAAATCTCCCTTGGGTGTGATTTGGGGAACAGCATGGGACAGGATCCTCCTTCACAGGTGGTTTCAATGTGGCCACTCTACTCTGCAGGGCAAACCCAGGTTATTCTCCAAAGGCTGAGAAACCACTCTGGGCACATGGACATGGTGATACAGGTGTGGTTTAGGGTGCACCATCCCCAAACCTGCAAACAGAGAACTCTGGGCTTGGGTCCAGCTCTTGCACTGCTCGCAGCAGGTTTGGAGCATCCAGGAGCAGAGTGTGTAAGAAGCAAAGCTTATGAGAGTTCATAGGAGGATTTTTGGATGTGCTTGCTGTCAGGACAATGTTGCTACCCTCGCACGCAAGGTCCCATGTGGCTGGTTCCTGCCTCTTTGTCTTTTCACAGAGCTTTTCACACTTGCTTGCCTGCCACAGCAATCCACATCACCCTCTCTAATCTCTGGGTTTGTACCCATACAGATCTCTGTACCAAAGAAAACTATAGCATTGTTCCTTTGCTTTTTTCTATAGCCATACCTGAAATTCACCCCTTCCAAAAGGCAGCACGGTTCCCATACAGAAGAGTGTAACTCAGTAGTGAATCACATAAAAATAATTAATTACAAAATATATGGTCTGTGTATTTGTGTATGGATATGAATATATGTGTGCATGTACCTCCTCTTCTCTCTCTCCACATATGTAGACTGAGAAAAACATAAATCAAAAGGGAAAACCTAACAAAATATTTGAGGTGCTTCCATGGCCTTCCTCTCCCGTAACAACTGAAGTCCTAAAAGATTTTGTGTCATTATCCCAACAATTCTTCTGTGGCATAAGGAGAGGCAACAGGTAGGAAGAAATACAAATTGATGAACGAATGAGAGTAGATCCAGCTTGCCCAAAGCCTGCTCACCAAATCATTCGAGTGGTGTGGGATTGACTCACATACTCCTGGGTATTGTAACCGAATAAACAGTTATAATTAAAAAAAAGCCACACATCCAGAAGATAATATTTTACAGTTCATTTCAAGGGATTATATTTGAGATTTTTGTTGAATTAAACCCCCTCAAACCTAATGTCATATAGACTGATGTGTAGGACTCAGAAAAACAGTTACCACTGAAGTGAATTAGGGTTAGTAACCCAGACCACCTACAATTACTGGGCTGAAAAATGTCCAAGTTCAGTTTTCAAAATGCTTCTCTTAGAGTAGTCTGCATGCCATATGTCTGCAAATATTGCCTTCTACAGTACATACAAGGAAATCCAACAGCCTTGGAAAGCTCATATTTCATTTGATGCTGCTGCTGTGTTTATAAGAAACAGAAGAAAAATAAGGATCTGATGGCAGAATATGATTTATAGCTTTATGTGCAGGAGTGGGATGAAAACCCTGCCTCCTGGCAGACAGTTCCTTGTCCTGCATCTTTCCAGTCGATTTCAACTCGGAGACAAACATCTAAAACTAGTGGAGCTAGAGTTGACTGAGTTTTCCATTTAGTAAATTGGCCAGATAACCTAAAAATGAGTTTTGACTGAAGAATCTAGGAGCAGACAGAAGCATTTCTGTTAGCCTTTTGCATTTAACTACATTTGGGTTATGTTTTAGGCTGCAATCGCTGACTTTCTGCAGGTCTGGCAGAGATGCAAATTCAAACCAGCACCCTGGATTGGACACTTCGCATGTGAAACTGGAATAAAGTCTCAGTAAGAAGCAATCACAGAGAATTGGGAGTTGCAAACAGTGACAATACAAGCCTCTAGAATTCACTGAGGTCTGCAGCCTTGAATCTCTGTCCAGGACTGAGACCAGCTTACACCAAATGTGATATACAAACCATCAGAGGGGCTTTATTTCCAGTTTTCCAATGGAAAAAGTGTGAGATACATAATTTTATATGAAATGCCCAGTCTTGTTCTCAGCAGGATGATGTTAATTAAATGGTTTCAGACAGGGCAAGTCACTTGCAAGCCTGATTTTTGCCTTGACATGAGATTTAAGGTCTAGCACCTCCAAAGTTAAGTTTTTAAGTATCTAAGACATTCAGAACACAACTGCCTTCAAATTACTTCAGTGGGAGTTACATACTCACCTGCATTTAAAGATCAGGCTGAAGTGATATACAGAAATGGGATTTCAGTTCTGAAAGTTTTTCAAATTTTTAAAATCTATTTCTTTTTCAAACTGTGAACCATGTAAATGTGGTTTGGCAAAACTTTGTCATAAAATGAAATACAAGGATAAATTTGGATTTTATTTTTTCATACTTTCCAGCATCAGTGGTAACCTTGGTAATTGGATATGGTTTGGCCCCATTCCTAATTCTGACACAAAGCAGAAGATACAAACCCATGAACATTTTTAGATATTATGAAAGAAATCAGCTACACCAGTGGCTGCTGTACAGCAGAAAGCACTGAAGGGTCTTTTACAAAACTATGTCAGGTTTGGAGGAGGGAGACATGTTTTCATGACTTGTAATCCCAATTACTGAAAGATGAGAATTTCCTTTACATTTTTTGTTCAGGGCCAGAATCAGTGACTCTCACATGACCGTGAACATGAACAACTACCAGTGGGTGAATCGGATGGTTCCAGAGCATCAGCTGAACTGATCTCTGTAGTCTGTGGTACAGTCAATGCTTCCCTAAAGTACAAGAATGAGAAGTTTCCTTCTGAAAGTAGTTCCCCAAACTGACTCAGGGACACAAAAAGCCCCTCATAGCATTGTCAAAACAGTATTGAAATTAACTGCTCAACCAACCCAGACACCATTTATCTTTAATATTGGTGCTCCTGGTGCCTCGAGCCCCAGGTGCAGCTGTGTATAAGATGCAAAGTACAAGGCCTTGTCCTGTCCTTATACAATGCAAGTAATCAACGTTTCAAGATCATCAGTCACCAGAAGTCTCTGTTGTCAACTAAATCTGACCCTGCTTCACAGATGATGTTGTTGATGGTAGCTGATCTCTGGTAAACCTCTGCCTAAATGACAGATGCAGTTATGCCTAGTGGTGTAAGCCACAAAACCAAAGACGTAAATGACTTGAAGATAGAATTGTTATTTTCCTATACTGTGGTGTTTTCTGTAGGTCAGGGCGAGGGCGTGTCAGCATGGACACCATGGGTCAACCTCAAGCTCACTAAGAGGCAGTTTATGCTGTAGCAAAACCCATGTATAAGGTTGACTGGTGCAGAGTATGGGGAGATGTTTCCACAAATGTTGAAAACCCTATTCCCACCATCCAAAATCCTCCTACATGCAAGCAAGCAAAACAGGGGCAAAATAAAAGTAACTAATGTTTAATGTTTTGTCTATTTTTTTATTCATTTAGAAATAGAAAAAGATTGCTCTAACATTGCAACAAACTTTCTGTAAATATTTTCCTTTGTTTATTTTGCATTTTGTTTCCAGACAAACAGTACACCCTTTAATTAACAAGGGTGGGAAACACTGTCCTGAGGTCAAAGCAGCGATAAAAAGTGCACAGCTCTGGATTCTGTGATGAGACACAAGTCCATCTGCCAAAAACTATGTGTGATATTTGGCAATTTGCTTTGCAACTCCCTGATATGTATAGTTATTTTTCTTCTGCAGTGTTTTGTATATATACTTGGAGCATCAGAGGAGCAATGAATTGCAAGCACAGTCTCATGTTTAAATAGCTGCAAAAAGATTAATGCCTGGCATTTGAGCCACTGGTCTGAAGTCAGATAGGTCCAGCTTTTTAACATTAACCTAGTTCAGCAAGCCAGGACCAGCTTTTAATAGAGAACCTTTGAAAATATAGATAATGATTTTTAAGAAGAAGTTTTTGTGCGGATAAACTATAATTGATTGCTCCTGGCCTTGAGCTTGTTGAACTTTTGAGGGTGTCTTCAATAATTACCAAAGGTAAAATACTGTCCAAAAACACAGTTCAAGAAACAATGTCACCATGAAAATGACAATATCTGATTATATGACTAAGTGGTTCAACTCAGACCAGAAATGGCCTGAAAATGAAATAAATAAATAAATAATAAAAATAAGGAAGAAAGAAAATATCTCAAATTTTCTTACTGCTGTTGGAACGTGTCTCATCTTTTTGGTTTAACACAAGACCTCTCTGCCCCTGGAAGATTCCAGCATCACCCACTGGCGTTACTGAAGTGAAGGTCAAGCCTGCCTTTCCGTTAAAAATCTCTCTGCCTCCCTCCCTTCTCGGTTTCCCAGCCTTTTTCTGCCCTGAGTTTTATTACTCAGCTGTAAGAAATTGCTTCTGGCTGAAACTTGGCAGCTAAAGTCTGATTTCAGGCCAGGAATGATCCCCCTCCCCTTTTGATTTTCAAACCCCTTTTCTTTTGGTCAGATTTGAGGCACAGAAGAGCAGAGCGGAGGGGGAGGCGGCGTGGAGCGTTGGGCACGGGAGCTGGCTGGCTATGGCTGCTTTCATCATGCTTCAGCAGTTCTTTATTTTTCCAGCTGAAATAAGGGTGATTTCTGCATAATGTGGCAGGGATATTTTCGTGTGTGTGTTTGTATTTAAGCATAAAATGGCTGAGTCATTTCTTCTCAAAAGCAATGTTACTGTGTGAGCCTCCTGCTTCCTTTCTGGTTCTCCTTCATTTTATTTTGTGTTAAAGTTAAAAAGGAAGGTCCAAAATAACACACTCCTCTTTGGGTCAGCAGAAACAGCTTCACAAATACTTGTGTGTGCATCCAGAGTGCTCCTGTACTGCTGGAGCTGAACAGAAGTATTGAAATGAGGGTACTGATACTGTTGCAACAGCAGTGACATACTAAAGACCTTGGAGTACTTTAGATGGTTTTCTTTGGATTGCAAGAGTGTTTAAAACCCCAGACTAAAATCACATCTCATTGTGTGAAAAGGCAGTGAGAATAAGTTCTAATTTAAAGTCACCAGTCTAAAAAAAACCCCAAGAGACAAAATACAAGGTGAGAAGATTCAGGGTCTCAGAATGACCTCCATAAGGTCACCCAGTGGCTGTTTGCACCTTTAAGCCCCACTGCAGCAACATGGGAGGCACTATGTTGGTATGTATTTTGTGTTAATGTTATATTCATGACTATAGTGTTACAGGAACGTGGCCGTTTCTGGGAGGTGCTCACACAAGGAGAGGCAACATGGATGTTAAAGATGTCTGTGCAGCCTCTTCTCAAACACTGCATGTGTGTGTGCTGATTCTATGCCAACCCCCAGCAGCTGGTTTTTCTGCTCTGAGCAGTTTGTGACCCCAGTACTGAATGTGCACATCCAGCCTTCATGTGACTTGAAAATGCCACTTTCCTCTGGTGCTTCTTGGAGGGTTTACTAGAAGGACATAATTGTCCAAAGCCTGTTGTAACATAGAGCAGGGTCCTTGAGGATCAGCCTCATGTGTCAGGTTGGTCCATAGTGTAGTAACTGCTGACCTCAAGTTCACATGTTACTCTCTAGACCTGGGAGTATTAATCATAGAATCACAGAATGATGTGGGTTGGAAGAGACCCTAAAGATCATCCAGTTCCAACCTACCTACCATGAGAGGGATGGCACCCAGTAGTTCAAGACCCCATGCAACCTAGCCTTGAACACTTCCATTAAGCTATATATCCAAATAAATTGCCAATTAATGACCAGTTGTGAAAATATAGGAAACAGTGATTTCCTACATGGTGTCAGAGGACAAGGGACAAGCCCTGCTTTGCTGGATCTATGGTTGTACTTTCCACAACTGTGAAAGTATCTTTGCTGCTGCTTGCCCAGCTCTGTCCTGTTGTCTCTGCAGCTGTTTCCTGACATATGAGTGGGACCGCTGGGGCATCAGCCTTTGTGCCCAAACCTACACCTACTCCCTGCACTGAAAATGATCTCTAGGGGCCCCATGAAAAAAATAGTATGTGGTTATCTAATTAAAGCTTATGCACAGTGGGGCCAATTATGGTTGCCCTGGCAACTTTGGTTCTGGTATTCCCAAACTTCAGGCTTTGGGTCTTGGGGTTTGTTTGTTTGCATCTGTTTGTTTCCCTGTGCCTGTAATCACATCGTCTTTCTTCTCCTAAACATCTCCATGGCTTCTGCAACCTCTTTTTTTCTCAACTCCCACACCTTCTCCTCCCTGACACTTGGGCATGGAGATACATGTGGTTCTTGTTTCCAGTCTTTTGAGCCATAAATATCTGGAGTGGAACTGGAGAGAATAGTTTGGTCAACTCCTGCATGTGCTGCCCAGGGCACAGCCTGTGTGGAAGGACCCACTGCTGAATCCAGCTGACACAGCAGCTGTGAGAGGAGTGTGTGCAAAAGGAGATCTCAGAGATTTTCATGGAAAGCAGCAGAAAACATATTGTTGCTCTCTTAGTGGACTCTGAGTCAAAGACTCTGCTTCTTGCTGTGAGGGGGGCTGCATATCCCTCAAACCACAACCATAGCTTGTGGTTTGAAATACCCAATTAAAGGGACTTTTTTAAAGGCACTTCTGTATGAAGGCCTGTATGTAAATTTTCCCATATATTTGTTAATGCATATCTGAAAGAATCTATTAACCTTTTCTCTGTGTAGCAACAAAATCTCCTGCAGACGCAAGGATGAATGTAGCAGATATTTTAGTCCATATATCATGCTTTGAAAAATGAGATATGTATGAAGGGAAGCAGATTATCTCCACTCTCCTGTGAGTAGGCTCAGGGAGCAATTTCTTAGAGCTGTCTCTTAGTTGCAGGATCACTCCATGATTGCAGTAAAGATCTCTAAAGTCCTTGCTTTTGGAAGAGGGAACTGTTGAAGACATGAGGATTCAGCCTGGATCTATCCAGCCTGAGTTTAGGCACTTTATTAATACATTACAGTCATGGTCATCAATGAAGGCTTCCTCTGCAGACAGTGGAAGTATCCTCAGAAAGTCATTGGATTTACATCCTGAAGAGACCTCTGTCTTCTCTTTAATGGTTGCACAGCTTCAGCAGCTGATTCAAGTGCATTTGTTAAATACTTACAGAGTCCTCCTGCACAGCCTATGTGCTTGGACAGTGAAGGGGAAGGCAGCCTGGAGGGAAGCTTTGAGCAGACACAGCCGGACAATTGATTTCAAAGCATGAAGGGAGTCATCCATGTGGACTGACATTCCTCACAGGTGATACTTTGTTCATTTTGCCACTTGCTCAGAACTGTTTGGCTTCTTGCTAGCAGACGTTCCCATCTTGGAAAGCCGGACTGCCAGCCTTGGGCCCTCAGTCATAGTGAGTCAGGTATCAGAACAATTGTGTGAGTTTTAAAAGCAAGTGTTTAAAAAAAAAGCCCAAAAATCAAAAAAAAAACAAGAAAAGAGAGTAGTGGTTGTGTGTTCCTGAGTTTCCTTCTGGTTTCTGAGGCTTTTTGGGTTTGACTATGGCTCATGTTTTCCAAGCCTTGTCTTGCAACAGTGAGATCTGGAAACTTCATTTTTTCCAAGAGAAAGCTGAGATTCTTGTGCAATGAATGTTTTCAGGAGCAGGGTCTTTAAGAAAAAAATGCAATAATGTGAGATGTAATAAAAAACTTTGAGGTTGGCAGTCTTGCAGGAGAGATGTCAGGCTGTGGATCTGTGAGAGCAACAATAATGAGCGAAGCATAGTGTGTTGGTCTGAACTTGAACTCTTGTGCTTATACTAAGTTGAGCAATGTATCTCACGCCAGACTGGGTCCATAAGAATGCTGAATTTTCTCTTTTTCTATGTGTTTAAGCTCATGAATTTTCCTTCACATCCCATCCAGAAATCTCAACAGTGTTTTTGATTACTTAAAGGAGAAAAAATTGTCACTAAACCAGTGCTGCCCTACGTGGGCAACTCAAAACTATTCCTTCTCCCTTATTAATTGGCACTGGCATTGTATTTATTGGATGTGGTTTTAATATCCTTTTCCCTTTTCTTTTTTTTTTCCACTAGAAGTGGCCAAATGAGCTATCCTCACTCAGCTCCTGTGTCACTTGTGGGTGGAAATTACAGCTTCTGAGGCTGAGACACTGGCAGAAGAATGTCGAGATGTCACTAAGAGATCATCCTCATAGGAACTGCTCTGATCCCCAGAGCAGAACCAGAACTGTCCCCACATGTGACCTGCTCACCTTTATCCTTAGCCTGCTGCAGGCTGAATTCCTGGTGGAAGGAGAATAAAAGCAAGAAAATGTAGCAGTTTAATGGGATTTAATCCTTCCATCAGCAGTGGTCAGTGCAGTCAGACAGGAGAGGCAGTGATGCTGCACAGACCCCATGAAGTTTGCATCTGTGTCCACCCCTACAATGCAGTACATCTCTATTAGCATCCCTTCCCTGGCCTCTCTCAAGCTGTAATTGGTAAAGAGCACTTTAAACGTGCTCCAACTGGCAGTATAATTCTACTTTTAAAATATTGGATGATGCAGCTCATTTGTGTATTTTGAACAATAGTACACATGAAATTGTAGATGCTTTTGAGAAAAATTACATTGTGAAAAAGCCTCAGAGAATCTCTTCATGATCATTAGGGTTGAATTGTGGAAGGCAGAAGAGGGTAAAAAGGGAAGGACAGTAAGTAATGGATTGTTATCATGTTATGACTCATGTTGCCTCAGAGGTTTTGTTTTCAGCTGGTGTTGTGTTTATCATTATTAAGTTATTTTATTATTAAATTTGGAATGACTTCTTATGGTGAATTTGGGCTCAAAAATTATCAGCCTGGTACCCATGAGATATGTATAAAACATGCAAAATATTAAGGAAAAAAGATCCAGTAATGAGAATAGAAATGTTAAACTAAGGTAGAGGTATTTTTTACCTATGTTAAACCTAAAGATAGAAAAAGTCTTGGGAATTTACTTAAAAAAAAAAAAATCTCATTACCTAAAAGACAAGATGCCTCGCCTGAAGAACATTAAAAATTAAAAAGGAACAGATTTGGAACTTCTAAAGGAATAAAAAAGCCTCAAATCCCAAATAACACACATAGAAAACCAAAACCAAAACAAAATACCCCCCCAAAATAACTACCTCTTCCCCAAAATCCCCCACAAAACAACAAACCAAAATAAACCCAAACAACCAAGGAAAAACATGCTCCGAAAATTAAGAATGCTCAAATGTAAAGTCCTATTTCAGCCTAGATTTATGAGAAATTCTTTGCACTCTTACCACTTTTTCCCTCCCTCTACCTCATTTCTGATCTTAAAGCAAAGTTTTTTCTCTCTCAAAGAATCTAATTTTGTGTCCTTCTTTATTATTTCACAGCATGTATCTCCCATTCTTTGGTCTCCCCTCTGGAACGTCGCCTGTAAATTTTTTTTGGAAAGGGGCTGTCTCTCATTATGTGCTATACAGACTTGAGTACCACAGACCTCTAAAGGGTCTAATTCCCAGGGAAAGTTCCTGCCAGATTCTTTGCTGGTGGCCCCCTTCTGATTTCAGTTTTCAGCTCAGGACTTCATTTCTTATTGTAAATCCACCTTCTGAAACTATCCTCAGGCTTTCTGGGAGTTTTGCAGCCCCACTGATGAGGGGTGAAGGTCAGACTACAGACAAATGGGAATGAGAGAAGGGAAAAAGCTGGAACAGTGCCATGGGAGAGGCTGTAAAAGCTGTACAAAGGGGATGGGAGGAGTGAAAATGGCAGATCTTCCACATGGGACATGATGTTCTTGTCCATCCTTTTCCCTGCTTAGTAGAAACTACCACCTCTAGCACCTCCCAGATCCTTCTTGGATACAGCAAGCAATGACAGTAGTAGTAGTAGCAGAAGCAGTAACAGCAGTAGTAGCAACTATTAACAATTATTAGCAAGTATTAACAATTAGTAGCAAGTATTAAAAATAAGAATCATTTCTCTTATTTTCTCCTTGGGTGAACCCAAGTGGACTCTCACTGTTGTGCCTTCTGAGGACCTTCTTTATATTGTCTTTACAATAAGTCTTTGTGACCCATCTTGTCTGTCAGTCTGTCAAGCAAAGGCTGCATCAATGCTAATAACAAGGTTGAAAGTAAAGAGGGGAGCAATAGCTCAATTATCATTCCAGGCACGTGGTGTAATTGTGCTGTTGGCTGCCAGCCATGTGGCTCTGGTGGTAGCAAACAGTGCTTTCCCTCAGCAGCCCCAGCCGCCCTGTTTTCATTCGGGCTGAGAAGGTCAGAAAAATCAATTAGCAATATGGGATGTTAACGAAAGCAAAGCCCAAATACAACTTCAGAAACACTTTTCTGAAAGATTAGTGTATCTTTAAAAAATAAACGGACATCTGTGTCATTTTTCAGAGCTGCTTGTGTTTGCTGCTTCTACCAGAAAAAGCCAATGTTCTCACTCTGTTCAGCAACACTGTCTCTTGGCTGTCATATAGTCATACGTCAGATGGGGATTGCTGAACTTCATGTTGTCCATACAAAATCAACAAAAATTATTTCATTTCCAGCTGAGATGGAGTTTAAGAAGCAAACAGACACATCAAGTTGGCTGGAGACAGAAACAGAAAGAAGAAACAAGGTGTGAGTTCAGAAGTCATCCCCCATAGACACTGTGATGTGCAGGTCTGCCAGCACTGCCAGACCCCAGGGTAAGTGAGGGACCAGACTGACACAGTTCAGGTTTTGTAGTTAGACCAGTGAATAAACCTCAGAATTCTGAGGTTTATGAGTTCAATTTAGTGCTACCTTGGGCAAGCCACCTTCCTTTTAGTGATCTCTATTAGCAATCCGTGACAGAGGTATTGTAAAATTTAATGAAGTGCTTCACTATCCTACTGTTACAGATGCCGAAAACTATAAAGTGTTGTTAAATTAATTGTCATCTGGCATATCACTCTTTAAATGGTTTAATCTAAATTACATTTCTTCTTTCTAATCTAAATATTTTATTTCTTTTATGCAGGAACATACGAAGTAAAATATAACCTAGCTGCCCACAAACCTTATTTAAAATCATACACATATATTAGATATTCATACTCTTTTCCTCACTGTTTCCTTTTCTTATTATAAGGGAAATGATTTAGAACTTCAAAAGACACTTGAATTGTCCCCTGGGCCCATCTCTATATTTACGTACCTAGTTGTATCATTCAATTAGAGTTCTGCTTTTTAATAGATGTTTTATATTTTAATGCCATGAACACTAACAAAACCACACTGGGCAAAATGACGATTTCTGATGACTCTCTGAGAAAACAACACTACTTTTCCTAGGCTGGGAACATGGTGGGTACACAAACCATGTCCACTCGAATGACATCTGCGCCACTTGCAGATCATGCTGTGCAACAAAGGCAAGAAATTTGCCACCCAGCTGATGTGCTCCTTCTTCCTAATACCCTGCAAACACAGGAAAAAAAATCACTTCAGTAATTTCTGTGATTTATTGAAGTAGATGGGAGTATTATTTCTAGTGAAATGATAAAGGAAAGATCATGTATGTGAATCATGGACCCATGAGGACCCAAACACAAACCACAACCTTTTAGGTCCCATCAGGCTGAGCAATGGTTGGAAGTGCCCATATGAGAAGGAACCTTGTTCTCAAATGTGGGGCCAACAAGCATCCTAGAATGGCCTAGAAGAAACTTGGTTAGGGGAGAGTTTCATAGGAAAATAATTAACAGTTATCATTATGTGGAGGTTACGAGTATTGTGTCTGCTTGGAAATCTTTTTCAAAAGGATTCTTTCCCCTCATATTTTTATCAAGGAAGTACAGGGGGGAGGAAAAAAAATAAAAAAGGTTTCCCATGTCTTTGAACCTCTTGATTATCATTATTCAAATAGATCACTGTCTCAAGATGCTCAACAAGAGCAAAGCTGTTTTCTAACTCAGAGGCCAGAAAATGATCATTAGGAACATAGCTCATTTCTGTAAGGTAGGGACAGCCATGATAATTTCTTTAAAATGATGGTATTATGGCTGGGGAATAAGCAAAAACCTGTATGTGACAGCTAATTATCTTAACAGCATTTGAAGTTAAACTATTGTTTCTTACCAATCACACAAATGCAAAGAGAGATCATCAGACTAGGGAAAGAAATGCAGCTATAACTGAAAAGAAAAAAGGAGGAGAAAGAATTATACCATTTTCACCCAGTAGAGTACAGATTGTATTCTTTGGCAACCACGGTGCAATTTGGTTTTGGTAAGTCCAGTAAAACAATTGTTCCTTTAACTATAGCAAAGAGCAATGTACCATTATCTGTTTCCTAAAAGCATTGTATGCTGAGTATCCTGTTCCATTTCCTGTCAGATATTCACATGCAATTAGATACAAGCAATGGGAATGTAATGTAAAATGGGTATTTTGTTCTGAAACATGGCACTGTGCCTGTGCTCTTCTCCATCTTCTTGAGCAAAGTTCAAGCGCCAAAATGAAAAGCATATTTAATGCCAAAGGTGATTCAAGTTCAGGCCAAAAATAATTCCAGACAACTCAATTCTGAATTATTTTCCTTCTAAACATTTTTTTTTAGGGGGAAATGGAAATACTGCCAGGTGTTTGAGGCTGAGATGCTAACAGCAAAACCTCTTGCAAGCTTTACAAATATCAGCTGCTGCTGTGTACAAAGTCCTCCCTATAACTGTGGAATTTGGAAGAGGAAGCCAACAGAACAGCCAGATTTACAATGTACTTGTGGAATTTTCCAGAAGATTTAGTTTTCTTTAAAAAATTTTAAAAATGCTGTTAGAATGTTCTTTTCTTCTAATATTTTTGCCTGACTTCCAGGAAACAGGTCACAGACAGAAAATGTATTTACTGATATTAGGTTTTGCATGATTGCTACTTCAGGAAGACAGCCTGGGTAGCTTAAACTTGAAGTTAAGAAAGTATAAGTTAAAAATTTGTATGAAATTATGTATACAGAAAATCAACATTTGTATATTTGAAGAATCTTGCTTTTCTTGTATAGCATTGCAGAACACCCCTAAACCTTTTCTCTCTTCCTTTCTTTTTTTTCTTTTTCCATTGTTAGACAGCATCCAGTTATTTCAAATGGCTTCTAAGGTAAAGTAGTTGCTCACAATGATAATATTTTGGACAACATGTGCAATAGAGATGAAACATGAAGCCACGGACTGACTTCCCAGCCCATTCAGTGTGAATTCTTGGATAAGTCCTTCCATCTGAATAGACTCTAACAACAGAATGGCCTTGGAGGCAGGAATGTGATATGTGATATAAGTTAACCCTGGTCCTTGGAGGGCCTTCAAAATCAGATTTGATAGCACTGTGTTGGAGTAATGAAAAGGAGTGACATGCCAGTGGTTTTGGCCTTAAGTGCTAAAGAAAGTCCCTTATGAAGGTGATACATTTGAAGTTTTCTGACCAATTTGTTTGAGCTCTGTGCAATGGAATATTTCAGTACAAAAGCGGCAGGGAGAGAAGAAAATAAAAAAGACTTTTTTAACAGATTCTTCTCTGGAAGGGAAAAGTGAAGTCTTTTGTTCACATGAAAAGGCTGCTACACATTTTGTCTGAAATGCAGGAATATCCAGAATCCAAAGACTGCACTTCTTGATTACAGACAAGTATGGAAATGAAAGGTCACAGAATTGTAATGGATAAATTACTCCTCCCAAGGCCTTTGAAGACAAATGTACTTGCAGGCTTCTTGGAAAAGGGTAAATAAAGGAGCCAGAAGATCAAATACAAAATACAAATGAACATAAACTAGGAATGAATGGAAGGTATAAGGGCAGCATGAAAAACGTGTTCTTGGAGTAACCACACCTTACAGAAAAAAGCGGTCATGGTTACAGTCTACACAAGGCTGTTTGAAAAAAGTGAGGCCTGAAAGCAGCTCCAGATATTATACAGTTGTGAAGAGTAAGAAGACAGTGGGGATTTCCACCTGCTGATACCTCAGAGCCCCAGGATTGGCACCAGGAATCCTAAAGGAGGCAGCTGCAAGGACAGTCACTTCCTAGAGGAATCTGTCTCTGAGGAGAAAGCCATGGGGTGCAGCTGTGTGATAGCACAGACAGGTACTCATTCTGATTGTCTTCTGAGACAGCTGCACCTGACCTATCCCCATCAAGATGTGGGGCTCTGTTTCATGCTGTGCTGAGCCAGGGAGAAGATGTAATATTGAGCACTTGGGGTCCCAACAGCCCCAGTGGAACCAGCCAATTTGTTGGATCCAGCTTGTCTCTGCCTGGGTACTGTGAGTATTTCTACTTCTCTGAGATTTACTGTCAAAGAGTCTCAGTAGGGAGACCTGTGAGAAAGCTTTATAAAAAATGATACATGAAAGAAAGGTAGAAATCTATTCACCAAAATGGAATAGTGAGCATGAAACCAAAATTCATTAAAAATGTATGACCAGAGTAATAGGACTAGCTTTGTTTTGGCATTGGCAGCCTGCAGAAAAAAGAGGAGGGAGAGAATCATATTACATAGATGAAAAGGAAAGAAGGCAGAAACTAGATTAAATAGATAGCTATACACTTTAGTTCTAAGGATTATCACTGAATACCATACAAATCTAAGAACATTAAAAACCACAAATGCCAAAAGAGGCAGTTGGATGATGCAGAATTAATTAAGCAGAGAGAAAGACAAGGAGAGAAAAAAACACTTCATAGGAAACAGAAATATGAGTGTGAAATCTGCTGACTTCAGTGAAATCAGCATCTGGATCTCTTTGCTAAGAGAGAAGAGATATGAGCAACTATATGGAGACTCTACATGGAATACATTGCACTGTTATTTTCAAACTACTCTTGCACAGTCCTGAGAATTGTTTCCCAGACTTTTGAGAGCTGAGGCCCCCTTCAGAAAGATGCAGCCACCCACATCCCCACCTTGTAGCTCTGGCAGGTGTTGTGCCAGATGTTTTCCTATTGCCATCTGCACTACCCACTCTTTCCTTCCTGTTGTGAGAAGGGCTGGTGAATTGGTAAAAGTACTTCAAAATTGTGGCACATGCTCTGATATATTTGGGGCAAGCAAACAACTAATTTTGTTTGTTTGTTTGTTTGTTTGTGGCTTTTTTAAAGAAATTTTAAAATAGTCACCCATATTTCCTAGATGGGAAGGCCTCCTCTGGCCTGACCTGGAGCATGCTAAAAGCCATGAAACATCACCATTTCTTCACTAAGCACAACACATCTCTCAGTGCCAACTGGCATTTCCCATTTGTTTTCTGTCTCCTGTTTGCTTCTGCCTGTCAGTACAGTGGAGCAGAATCACTCTACATGGCAAAAAGTCAGCTCAGAAGGAATTGGCCATTAAACCTGGATTATACCTACTGCCAGCTGGTGGCTTCGGGATAACTTCTTTGGCCACAGTCGCTATTAGTTTGTCATGCTCCCTGGTGCTTTGGATAAAGCAGAGGATTAGAGGGAGGCATCTGTGAAGAACTCAAGGCATCCTTTCGTGTCAATCTCTGATAACGTGTTGGGCAGAGCAGCCTCCCCTCCCTCCGGGATGCCTCTCAGCTTCCCAAACTGGGAGTATCCTGGGACAGGTGAACCATCCAGCAGCAAAGGTGGAAGTGATCACACACCCTATGTGAGAGTTGCAACCTCCACTCACTCGAGTAAGCCCAAAATATATGAGGTCATGGCATTAAATGATCTGGAAAAATAGTGTCTATCCTCCTCTTTTATGCCTCAGCAGAATGTAGCACCCCTGTGCCCTTTGCTGTCCTCTCCTTCACACAGCTCCATTTACTTTTGAGCTTTGTCAGGATGGTAGATGATTATTTTCTTAATTAAATTGGAGCCAAACCTCAACTTTGTTCACATGGACAGAGAAGATTAAAAAGAACAATTGAGGTTAACAACACATTACCTCAGTGTGAACTTCAGAAATGAGCTATCTTGATTCCAAAATACCTTGGTAATTCTTTGAATGGATTACAGCTTCCTTTTAGGAGAGAAAACAAACCCAAATATTCCTTGGCTAGGTTTAACCATGTGTCACATTCTGCAGGTTCATGTTGAGCCAAAACCCCCACGTTCACTCCAGACATATTATAGAAACTAGTTAAATTTGGAGCTGGAGCTGAAGTCACTGTATGACTTTGAGCTGGTACTCAAGTAGCCGAAGGATGAGGAGTGGAAGCAAGGCAAGTTTTAAAAGCTGCAGCAGAAGTGAGTTGTGAATCCAAGGATAACAGCACCCGTCCTCAGATCCCCTCCGCCGATGTTTGCCCCACTGTATGCAAGGCCAAAGTTAAGTTATCCGCCAAAGTATTCTCAGTGAAAGATTTTTGGCCTGGCATGGACTGCTTGGAGGCCGATAGAAGCGTTGCATGAGATTTTTCTGCAATAAAAGTTCCTAGAGTCTGTATCTGGACAGAAAAAACAGAGATGGGCTGAGCTTTAGGTATGTAAATGCCTAGGGACTCCGATGGTAATCCTAGCATAGCCAACACCCAGCTTGATGTAACATGCTCAGCGTGTTTTAAGAAGAGCAGACTCCTTAGGGTCAACTCCAATCTTCATCTTTATCCTTGAAACAGAGAAGTAACATCCTTAGTCTTTCCTTGCAGTGAGTCCTTGTGATGAAGTGGCCCCTGCAGCCTTGTCTGGCTGGGAGATGTTTCCAGCCTGTACTCCACCTGTTGCCAGTGTGGCTCCCACAGCAGCAGAGACACTCAAGAGTCTCTGCATGGAACTCATCATGCACAACAGGGTCAGTGGTCAGACTGATGGTTGGCAACAGTCAGAAATACATGCACAAGGACATGATTGTTTACAACATAGCACAGGTCAGAAGCTGCCATCCAAACCTTGCTCCTGTTTAGCTCCATACACAAGGATAGATAATGTTTTTATTTTATAGAGTTCACTACTGAAATAAACAAGACAGGTAAACAGTGGGGAACCCAGATTTGATTTTATTCCATAAGTTAGGAATGACTGATCCTATTGGTTATCACATTTATTCCAAACCATTTCCCAAGATGTAAGGCCTCAGTACAATGCAGTAATTATTTTTGTTCCGCTTTTGCCCATATAAATGTCCCAAAATATTTCCAGAAAAAAAATCAGTAGGCTTCCTTGTTAAGTTTATATTTTGATGAAATTACTTTTTTTTTTCAACAAATTACTCTGCACTCCAAGCATCACTTTGAAAAGTTTCCCAGAATTCTGAACTCCTCTGTTCCTGCTCTGCCTCTCTGGTGCATGGCATCCTGGGAAAAGCACGTCTGTTCTCCAGGAAGTTTTAGCTAAATAAGACTAGGCAATCTGAGGCAGAACTATGGAAAATTAGACTATCATAAACTAACCCAAATATTTTATATATATGTGTGTGTGTATGTATGTATGTATATGTATATATGTATATATATGTATGTACATATAGATACATACACATAGAAACACACACATATATATGTAGCTATATATATATATATAGCTATATATAAAATATTTGCTTCATTCCTACTTGAAAACTTTGCCTATTCACCCAGGAGGCTAAATGATTCATTTTGATGCAATCTGCAGCAAATACTTGAACCTCTGAGAACTTCTTAAAAACTTAGTGGTATTTACAAACTTTTTCATAGATCAGTACTTGTGCTGTTTGTACTTGCTGCTGGGATCTCTGGTGGAATTTGTACATTCTGATAGATAAAGTGCTTTGAAGCTCCAGTTTCTGCAAATCTTAGACTTACATAGAAATTGAATGTACTGTACCTAAAGTCTGACACTGATGCCACTCACGTAAATTTTATAGCCATGTTTGAAATCAATGAAATTAATGCTGATTTATTTTCATACCTGTGAAACAATAGCCAGGCATTTAGTTATTTAATCTTTGAAGCAAGTAACTATTTAATCAGATCTTGCTGTGATCAAGTAGGGAGTCAGGGAAAGAAGGACTGTGTTTAATTTTCTGTTGCAATGGCAGCAATTAGAGACAGAGGCTCATGAATAAATAAAAATTTACTGCTGAGCTTTCATATACATATTTAAGACCCTTTTACGATTTAAAAGAAGCAGTTTAGACCTAAATTAGAGTCTGTATTTTGACCATATCTGAAATATCTGCAATAAATGTTAAGCTCTACTCCAATGTGCAAAGCAACTAACCACAATTTAAATTTTATATTGTCTTAATTCAAAACACTTGCCTACGTGTCAACAACCTTATCTAAACAAACACTTTTTCCCTTTTTTTATGACTTTTCAGAAAAAGAGAAGGAGAAAGACTCAGTTTTCTGAAGAAAAGCAGTGTGTTGAATTTGGTACTGCTTAGTGACAATAATCTGAGCTGTTGCCCTTCCTCTGAGTTGTCATATTCCCAGGTGGGATTCTGGGCCTCCAGGTGTGGCTGCAGTCTGCTAGGAAGAGAGGAAAATGATTTTGCTTGCACTTTTGGGACTGAGCCAGATGGCAGAGTGACATGTGGGTCAGGCATGATGTGACAGCTCATGGTGCCTTGCAGCCCCTTAACCTGCCTCAACAGCTTGGCCAGTCAGGGACTTGAGGACATGCTTAACTCTGCTGTTAAAAGTACAATTTAGGCATGTCCTTAGCTGTTCTGTTAACCTGTTTTGGATTTCATCATATGTTTTGCTAAATTAGTGTCTAAGATCTTTTGATTGTTGTTGGTAAGACAGTGTCTGTAAGCTGTGCAACAGAGACCCTGTCCTCTGAAACTCTTGTTACACTCCCTTCAAAATGATTAAAGGAAGTAACAAATGTCCAGACTTCTCCAGGACTGGGATTTTAATAATTCTTTTTGTTTGTTTTATGTGTGTATTCTATTAGATATTTGAAAATGTATTGAAATTAATATAGCATGTGACTGTACCATAATGATCAAGCCATAAATATTCAAGATGTAGAAGACATTCAGCATGGTGGTGGAATTGCAGTCAATTTTTATTTCAGTACAGGCTGACTTGAAACTGATGACATGTTGAGGATAGATGTTCACCTTATATTCCATAGATTGCCCCAAATTATTGCTTTAAAGTGAGCTGTTTGCTAGATAAATCTTTCCCATCTCCTTGTTTTGACAATATTACTTCAATGCTCCATCTGTCTGTCCTCTATTAAATTTACCAATGGAAAAAAAAATCAGTAATCTATTACTCTCCTGAAGACCCTGTTGTTGCATTAGAAGGAAAAGCATAATTGCCTAAATACGTAAGGGGTGAGGAGGATGTGAATTTGAGATTTCAAAACTGCCAAGTGCCAACCTAGGGTAACTTGTGCCATGTATGGAACATAGAATTCATCCTTTAAGGAAAAAAACAAAATAGCAGTCACACTGTGACAGTGAAAAATTACGGTGTCAATAACCAGTGTTTTAGTTAGTCTTTACTTGCAGGGTTGTGGTAGGCATCTCTGGCAGCTGTTAGTAAGGAAAGTGTAGTTTTCCCACAAAGACTTCCCCTTCGGTTGTTTTCTATCCCTTCCTCCACTTTTACCAGTACCCTTCACTCTCAGAACTTTGTCTGAGCAAACCCCAATGCTCTGCCCACAGCTCAGCTCTCTGGCAACGCCCACTGTGGGGCAGAGGCAGCCTCAGTGCAGCTTCTATCTGGCACTGTCATCTCGTGACTGGGGGCATGTGAAGCAGTGTAACTGGAAATCAGACTGGCAAAACGACTGTTCCAGTCTTTACACTTCCCCTTCCTCCTCTGCTAAACCTACTCTTTCTGACTCAGCAGCAGTGAGAACCCTATAACTGGGTATATAAATACACTTCTTCTGCCTCGATTCAACACATGAGGCAGTGGGAAACAGAATGTAAAAGTTTCAGATACTGTAAGCTTTCTATGTCCCCTTTCCTACATAAACCAAAGCACTGGGTCTGTAGATAAGAAAAGAGCCTGCTGGGATCATGGTAAAAAGTATTCTGTTCATGCTGCTGTTCGCTACGATACCTCACAGAACCTGATGGATCATGTACTTGCAAATAATGTTTACTCCACCAATTACTGCCCACAATGTGGTTACTTCAGTAGCTCTGGGTATAATGAAATGGATCTTGGTTAAAAAAAAAGAAAAAGAAAAAGATCTGTGGTCTTTGTCTGCTCCGATTACATTAAGAATGTAAAACTTTGGAAATTTACCCACCAAAAAAGTCAGAATTTCACTCAGCTGGAGACATTAGAAATGTGCCAAACTCAAAAGCTGATTATCTAGCACCCCTCACTGAATGAAAATACATAAGAATTCTCTGAATTTCAGCTAATCCATATAAGTATGTGGATTCAAACCCTCACAGGTGTCTTCCACTCTGTTCTGTGTCTTTAACTCCAGTAGGTCAATGGCTGCATTTTCTGTCTTCATTGAGATGGCCATTAGTCTGCATCTTAGACCAGACCCATCACTGGACCTTCACTAGTGTCCTAGTTGGTTTCAGGTGGAGCTGGGATATGCCCACCAGAGCATGTAGAATCATGTAGCAACATTTTGGGTCACATGTTGTTGCCCAGGACTTTTTAATCAATGCACAAGCTGCAGGGTATGCACAAGGTTGCTGTGTGGTGGAAGGCAAACTAGAAATGGATATAAACATGGACACATCTACAACACTTTCAGTGTTCCATAGCCTCAATTAATGACATCTGGGGGCACACACTAAGGCTAAGTGAGGAATAGCTACTCATTCCAATGACTACATTCCTAATGAATAAATAATATTTGTCCAGGAAAGGAGAAGGAGCTTGGCTGAGTCTCAAGTCTTGTTGTTTGGACTAGGGTTCATATTCCTACACCAATAATTATAGAGAGAATGCAGAATAGCTCTTATAGAAGATACTAAAACATGGTCAGCTGAGAACAGCAAATGGGCTGCTAAGGTAGTCAACCAGATAACTGGGAAACCAGGTCCAAATATGTACTCTGGGTATGGATTTGGGGCTGAATGTCCTGACCTCAGCAGGTGCCCCAACAATAGCCTATTGGCTTTCCTAGAGAAGGGAAAACATCTCTCTTTCTCTTTGGCATTTTGACCAGAAATCCTATCCTACCATGGAAACCTTTCTTATGAAAATTTCATCAAAACTGGCGTATTCCCAAGAGAAGTCTCCATTTCAACAAATGCATTTTCCAGTGATAAACCATGTTTCTGGAAAATGGCCAAATAACTCTACTGCTTGGCACCTGTTTAAGTTGCTAAATATTGGATCAAGTGATTCACATCACCATGGAGCACCATAGATTTTTTTCATTATATGATACTTGGAAAAAAGGCTCTCTTTTACAGTACCAAAGAGCACTCAGGGCAGGGTGAAAGCTCAGGGGTGATCAGGCCATTAAACACATGAAACTCCCACTGTATGATCAAAACTCTAAGGCTTAGGTTTCCCAAGATGAAGCACTGGCAACAATGCCACCACCCCAAGGTGCATCTATCCCTTTCCGCTCGCATTCCCACATTACCCTTGACAAGTTTCTGCACACTGTCTGGGAACTGCACTAGGGAACTTAAACTGGTTTTAGAAAAACAATCCAACCTGTTTATGTGAAAGTGGGCTTGGTCATCGTGGCTTCACAGACAGCTCTGCTCACACAGCTGAGAAAGTCTAACAAGAGGTCAGGATCAAATGCAAGTGGGAAAAGGGGCAAAGCAGACTTGCGGGGGCCTTGTGACTGAAAGGCAAACAGCAAGCCTGTGGGGCAGAAGACCAAAGCTAAAAATTGTGACATTGCTTCTACCCGAAGCAAGTATTTGGTGTAAAGATCTGATTCAGCCTCTTTTTGCAGGCTGGATTAAAAACTCAGCAATGCTCACAGAAATCCCTTTTACTGACTTCAGGGGTTCTGGTCTCTAACTTATTCTGTATTCTACTCTATCAGTAAGAGCCAAACCAAATTATGTTTGCTTTTAGTAGGACAGAAATAGCAAAGCCCTGAGGATATTTTCTTTTCTTCAGAGATTATGAAGATTTCTCACTCAGATGGAAACCTCAATGGTAACATTCATCCTAATTTTATGTATCTAATGTCTTTACATAACTAATGATCAGGCATGATTCATCTCAGTTACCTGAGATGTCTGCTTTGGGATGAGACGAAAGGCACTCCAGGCAACATTGATTCTGTTGATTATCTCTCATCTGACCATTACAGATGAATCCTCTCTCAAGTGCTGGAAGGGGAAAACAACATCTCTTCACAGGCATGTTAACATTTGTGCCATGATGTTCTTAAAAATACCTTGAGGACTCAGATGGCATATCTTTGAAGGGATGGAGCATGGCTAGCCTGAAATGCTTATTGTCTCTCTGTTTATGCACACATATACACACAGAGCTACTTAAAACACATAAATGCTGAAAGTCCTTTTTCTTCCATAGTTACTAGATGCTTCACTACAAAGACTCAACTCTTTGAGCCTGACACCCTGTAGGGTCACTTACGTGACTGCAAAGTGAATGCTTCCTCCTGTTGTGAGCTAAACATCTGCTTAGCACAGCTGTGAATGGCCAAATTTAGTACAGGGTGGTGGAGAACTGAGTTCTTAAGAGTTTTGCTCTCTTCGACTGCAGATTTTTTATCCCCTCAGTGCACAGCTGCAGCAAGGAATTTCCAACAGTCAATCAAAACATGTACTTAACCCAATGAAACTCTGAGGAGAAAAACATTCTCTTTGACAGTAAAAAGCATGACTAACTGAGCACAGGTCTGACAAAATCATCAAGAAATCATGAGATATATAAATACTGATGAATTTGCTTCCTCCTTGCTCCCATTACAAAAGATACAAATTAGATGTAAATGGTTATTAAAAAGAAATAATTCTGTGTGGCATTTAGTGACTGCAGGGCCATTGGAAGCTAAAGTTTTTTATTTATTCCCTCAGCATAGGGAAGATAAACAATGTCACGGCAGGATATGGTGCCGTGGAAAGACCCTGTGCCATTTCCAGCTGGTACCCTGAATCAATATAAATTCATTGACCTCTCTGCTATGGCCATGAATGTGACTTCTTGTGACGTGGGTTCCTATTCACTGGAAATGGGGACTCTTCAGGGTGGCAGTCTGTAGTGTTAGGACACCCCACTGAGCAAGAAGTAAATCAGTGGCTTTTCCATAGTTTCGTCTCTCCTTCCCCAGTGGTGGGATAATTATAAATCACTGTTATTACCTTAATGACCTGTTGTTCAGGAGAGGAGGAGAATACTGTGAGGAGATTTATACTGGTCCTGGCAAACAGCAACTGTCTGGTCCACCTCAGGTGCTGGAGGCTGCAGAGACATGGCCTGGCCATTGAGAAAGCCCTCATACTGGTGGACCTTATGGTGGGTGAGTTTCTCATTCTCTCAGAAGTTTTCAGGGGCATCACAAAATGCAGAAGTTAAGGTCTTGTAGATAACGGAAGGCCTTACAGGCTTTTTCTGCTCAAATAGAATGAATACTGAACAACTGAACTATCATTTTGGAACGTTACCACAGAAACCAACAGGTTTTGGGTGTGGGTAGGATAGAGATTTTAAAAGACTTTCTTTCAATGCTTTATCACTCTATTTAAATTTGGGCCAATAAAGTAAGCCCACAGTAGTATGTCTGTAGAAAGCTGTGAGACTGAGATGAACCTTGCGCTCTTCTGCACAAAGGAGACATCATGGGAAAGTAAAAAGCAAAAGGTCATTGAAAAGAAGGCAAGGTTGGGACTTGTGTTGTCTGATTATGAATGTGGCACTTGCCTTACAGAGGTCAACATCTGGGTTTGTCCTTGTGTCCTGACAGATTTACTTTTCAAATCTAATACCTGTTTCCCAGAAGGAATCAACTGCTCTGTTGAAATTCCAGTTTCTTTCCACTACAGAGAGAGGCTAAGCAGTTCACCTGCAGACATCTGCTCTGAAGCCCTGACAGTAGCCAAGGCAGCATTTAACATACCAAGTGAGCCAACAGAAGCAGCTCACTTGGGAAAAGGATCTAAGCTAACACTATTGGCACCAACTCCTTGACAGCACTGTGCTGCAACATCATTTTTTCACAGCAAGAGCTTGTTCCATAAGAATGTCCCACTCTTGCAGCTGAAATAAATCTCTCTATAGCTTTCTGCAATGGTGTTGATCAATATGTCAAATGAAGGAAAAGCTGGAGTCCATGGGGGTCCCAGAGTCAAATGCACGGTTGCTTTCTGCCCATTATTTTCTGCAAAGACTCCAAGCCAGGATTGGCTTATTTCCAATTGGGAATTTGTAGCAGTTGAGTCATTGTTGCTGTGGCTGAGTCTCAACCTGAAGGAAATTTATGGGTTGAGCCAGGTAGGCCTAAATTTAGGCTTTAAAAAAATTCAGATTAGGCCTAGAATTGTCAGCTGACTTAAGCTGGGCTAGGCTGGCTGACAGCTGACTTCTTCTAGCCAATGATGTTGTATTCCATACCATCTTACATCATCTCAATAGCAGTAAAGTCCAGTGTGTGGGTGTGGCTTAGGGCAGTTTCACTTTGGCCGAGGTACAGAGAAGACACCGTGCTGTCCCAGGAGGGATGGAGAGGCCCAAGCCCACAGCACCGGCTCACCATCATGTTATCTTAGGGAAGTAAAATGTTTGTTCTTAGTTCTTCTCTTTTCTTAAGTTTGTCTTTGGGGAATTTACTTTTTTTTAGAATGATTTGTAGTCAGAATGGTAAAATCTGTGCTTATTGGGGAGTGGGAAGTTATATATAACTTGTGTAAGTGTGTGTTATATTGTAGTTTTAATTTTCTCTTTTCTGTATAAATACAATACATGTAGTTAGTTTCAGAAGAAACCTGGTTTGAGGTTTTTTTTCCCTCTCTGTCTTCTTTCTCCCTTTGGCTGGTTGGGGGGAGGAAGAACCCTTTTTCTCTGTTCTTGGGCAGTTGGCATTTTGCCAGCTCAACCCAAGACAAGGAAATTCTTTTGGGAAGGAAATCAGTGTTAGTAACTACTGAAAAACCTCAGTCTCAGCAAAAATGAAATCTAATTTCTGTGAGGAAAGCAAGGGTTAAACACATATGGCTATTGTCATTATTCCTTTGTTACATTACTTTCTTTCAGACTCTAATTTGTCCTGCCCTTGGGAATGGCTGGATGCCTTTTCCTTGGCAAAAGATGTGAAAATATGAGCATAAAATGAAAGGCTCTTCAGTCAAATGCTTAGTTCACAGAGAGAGAGGAGTACGTCCCAAACATATAAATATCAATGAGACCTCCCTAATATGCCTTGATATGCAGTTGTCCAGATCTATCAAAGGTGTTAAAGAGGCAGCTAAAGTGAGAAGGAAAATCCTGAAGTTAAGTAAAGTAAAAGTCACAGATCAAACCTTATTAACACCTGTCACTTAGAACACCCACGTCAGAGGAAGAAATTAGCACCTCTTGACACAAATCCCACTTGTACGAAAAGCAAGTAATGCACAAGAAAAGGCATAAAAAGGGATGAATATTAAAGCAATCATTCAAAGGAAGGATTCATCTCTTGCTCTTAACTACGCATGAAGCAAAAAATAAAATGCCTATAGAGAAATTTTATAGGCAGAAAAGCAGCTGAGTACGCCGGGGACCAGAGTCAAAGCGTGGAAGCTGTGAAGAACAGATGAAGAACTCAGTTTGATCAAATGTGGATGATTAAATATCAGTGAACTGAGAAATAATGAATACTTAGATGAGTAATGGGGCTAAACACTGATTAAGCACCTGTTTAGAAAGAAAACCAATCATTTTAAAGTACCAACAAAAAGAAAGAGACTGAAATCAGAGCAGTGACAAATATTGCTGTGACACAAAGACCCTACAGCACTCTGGTTGGATAGATAACAGAGGTAAATAACTTACAAGTAATGAATTCAAGGGATGTGAGTGTTTGATTCTCTCTCTTCTTTAGTACAGGTCAAAAGGACTGGAGTTTGCAACCATGTTGATGGAAATGAAAGGACCAGAGGAGAGAGAGGGAAAAGGAGAATTGTTCTGTCTAATTTACTGTGTGGTGAGGGAACACACCGTGATGAGCTATATAGTTATCTTTCACTGTTTTGCTGCTCTGTACAGGTGCAGTAGCAATACTGATCTCTGCTTATCCATTAGTTTTTGATGTCTATAAATGTGCAATTGCCCCTTGCTGGCAGCAATGATCAAGTGTCTGAAATCTTCCTGATCTCTAACAAGACTCTGCTGGTCACCCCCCTTTGAATGGCTTATAACCCTCAATATAAGCAGAAATATTGAGTCTGGTGACCCACAGCCTTTGGGAATCCACTTTTCCAGCTTGCCTTATCTACGTTTGCTGGACTTCTCCCTCATCCAGCCTGACAGGGCTCACTTTCTCCTTACCATGTGAGGCCAAGGATGAAAGTCTGTATGCCATGTGTATGTGTCTGTGTAAAGGAAAGGCTGGGACTGTATGTTTTTCTGACAGAGGTACAGATGCCGCAGCCTACTCACTCTCTCTCTTCTCCTCTTATACTCCTACCCTCAGCTGCAGCTAGAAATACTCCAGAGACTGCAATAACCTACACTGGCTGGGAGTGATGCCAAAGTGGCTATTGGCTGAAAGTTGCTGAAGTCTGCTTCAGCCTGGCCTTTCATACCCTCTGTTTGACCCTCCTAAGCCCTGGGGGATTAGTACCCCTCTGAGTCCCATTATACCATCAATCAAAGAGTTCCCTACATGAGGGTAAATCTCAACTGGCCAAGGAGAGCTGGAGGTGAGGCAGCACAAAGACTGTCCTTCACTCCCCGGTGGAAGCTCTTAATTTTTCAGACTGACTGACTGGTTGTATACAGAGTGAAATGCTCAAAGTGACTACTTCCTGGGATTAAGAATTAAAACAAATAAGTAAACAGAGAGGCAATGTTAGCGCTCTTCTGCGCTACTATTAAAAACAGTTTTATGACCTGAAAATGGTACACAACTGATTTTGGCAGGGATCACTCATCTAATCTATTCTGCACATAAATGCATCTGTCTTCTTACTTACAGCATTAGCTGTCACCGTGAGACTCTGTCTTTATTTCCTTCAACAGATTTTTAGTGGGTTCTTTAGCCTAAAAATAAACAAGCTCTCTTGGGTCTGTCTCCTCATATCCCATGTGCAGGTTGCCACATGATTCCTGCTGGCTGTTTGGAGATTTATATTCCAGAGCTCTCTAAAGACCTGCCAAGTGGTAGAATGAGATTGGAAGACAACAGATGAATTACGGAAGTTAGTGGGTGCTTGCAGAAGAAGGAACACTGTCTTCCATAGGAACATGAGACCTGATCTTGCTTATCCTCAGGACCAACTCTGTTGCAAAATATTGTGAAAAAATAAACTGATATGAATCACTCTGTGCACACTTGTATCAAATATGGAAACTCATTCCTTTTTGTATGCACTTTCAGGTCCGTCAGATTCAAAATGTTTGTGCTTGTAAAATATGCTACTAGTTCCACAATAGTCTAGCAAGAGAGTTACTTCACTATTAGAGTCCAACTTATGAATTTAGGCGATTTATTTTTTTAATTACTGCACTTGCAGAATTGGATTACATGAAGAACTCTGAATCACAACATGACAAAAGAAGTCCAGACCAGAAGAGACCTATGGAGACCATCTAGTCCAACCTTCTATTAAAAGCAGGTTTTAGATTAGGTTATCAGGCCCTTGCCAAGTCAAGCCTCTGAAAATGTCCAGTGAGGAAGACTCTGTTGCTGCTTTGGGCACTCTATTTCAATGTTGAATTGTTCTCCCACTGAAGCATATCTTTTGTATCCAAGAGGAATTCCTCCAGAAGCCAACTGCTCCCATTGCCTCCTGTCTTCTCGCTGTGCAACCTTGTGCAGAAAGTACCTTCATCTTCTTTGTAACTACCATCAAGTACTGGAAGATTATGATTGGATTCCCACTAACCTTCCCCTCTCAAGGCTAAACAAACCCACTTCCTTCTTTCTATCCTGCTGATGACTGAGACTGGCTTAGATTTTTTAGCAGCTCCAAGAAAAACTGCCTTTGTCTTCATTTCTGTTCTCATCTTGACACTTACTGGTCATGTAGGGTCAGGCAGAAAACACAGCCATGCATGAATATGCTGCAGAAAATTACCTGTCTCCTGCTTTATATAGCCTGAGGCAGCTTTGCAACAGTGATGTGGTCACAGCTTCTTGGGCTGTAGATCCAGCTCTAAGTCATGTACTCAGGTCTCTGAGGCGGCCAGGCTGGCACACAGCTCATCTGTGCTAAGTAGCGACACACATTCACCCTTAAAGTCCCTCCCTTGGAAAGCTGGTTTAACTGATCTTTTTAGAATGCTTAGGCCATATGGTTCTGATTATTTATATAGATAAGAGTGTGTATTTTTCTCTGTCTAAAAATAACCAGACTTAGGGAAGGAAGATGCTTTTGTGTAAATTATTTAAAAATAGGAAAGCTGCTAATCCCTGGAGAAAACCCTTGCTAGTGTTGGACGCAGATCCAGGAAGCCCCTGAGAGGACAGGACATGGGGCCTGTCTGCTCAACCATGCTTCAACCACCTCATTCTACACCCTCAGTGAGACCACCCTGGCTTCTCCCTTTTGAGTTTGTACACATTCCTGCAGAACATCTGATGAAAGGCAGCTGCAGGATGAATATAACTCATGGCCTTCTCTGTTGTGGCTTCTTTTCTCCCCCTACACTCTGAGTTTTCAACATCTCTTAAACTCTCACTGAATGGGGCTCTAATGAGGCTGGAAGGCTGAAGTCTGACATCTGTGATTACTCAGACTCATCTATTTCATGGATTCATGGATTACCATGGTGGAGGTTGCTCTAAACTGCCCAGCATCCTAGGGCAAGAGGAACAGTGTGGATATTTGTGGTGAGGAAATTCAAGTTTAAGATGGGTGGGTCTATCTGAGGTCTACACTGCTGGATGAGTGGCCGTCTAGTATGGTTGAAGAACCATGCCTCTCTTCTGCTCCCTCTCTATTTTGAGGGTGATGTCTCAAGCAGGGCAAAGTATTACCCACAGCTCCTTGAAGCCACCATGTTTCCTCTCTGTCTCTCCCACCCTTGGCTGGCTGTGCTGCATCTTGGCATAAGCACAGAAGGCAACTAGACCATGGTTGCCTTTAGCTGGGGATGTTTGGCACTTGGCTGTCCTAGAAACTGTGTCCTCCAACTGTACCTATGCCTGTGAAGGATTTCATGAGGTTAAACAAACTAACACTTAACATCTCGGATGCAAGTGTGAGCATGATGGAAAATGTACACGCTGTTCATTCTGGCACAAATAAACAATTAAACTTTGAATTTCTCCTTGGTTATGGCATCATTCCTTGTGACTTTGTCTTTTTGCTGATGCTGAGCAAAAAAACTGTTTATAAGATTTATATTTATAGATAGTTCTCTCCAACAAGGATTTTCTATGGCACAATTCATAACCCTCCTTCACCCCTTTCCATCCCCAGTCTCATTCTGTAAGAAACTGTTTCTTCAGGGTGAAATTGTGAGGTGACCAGCTATTTCTGTCTCCCTGACATTTTTCATTACAATCTTCCTCATTCCCCTAAACAGTTTGTTTCTGAGTGTCAGCATTGCACTATCTCTTTTATGACAGTGGAGGAGATCTGACATTTAGCTGAGCTTTGCATGGGTTATTTGGATGTAACAGAGCAGTGAATTGTTATTATTGATACTATTGTCATTTTCTGAAGTTGCTCTGGGAATGCAAAAAGCCATCATTCTGCATCCATGTTTCTCTCTCATGGTATATGTTATTTTGGAAGACCACTGTCTCATTCTAGCTCTTTCCAGTTTCACAGAGGATCCAGACTTGTGTCCCATTTAAATCTTCAGATCCTACAGGCTTTCGTGGCAGTCACTGCTGCACTATGGGAGCACCTCCCTATTTCATCCTCCCAACAATTCTGTGAAGAAGGGAAAATGCAATTGCACCCATGCTATGCATGGGGACCTGAAACATAAGCAGATCCTATAATTGGTCTTTGATTGCACACTGGAAGTCTGTGAGTCTGTCAAGAGCTTAGCTCACATTTCCCCTTGGAAGCAAGTGGTCTCACCTCTGGAGGACCTCTTCATCTCTGAACTACCTCCTTTCAGCCTACAGGGACCTCATCTTTTGCTTCTGTTTCTCAGTGTTTCAGAATTCAGGTTCAAGAGCTTTTCTCTGGGCTGCAGTACAGACCACTGAACTGGCACAAGGATAGGGAGGTGGCTGCCAAAGAGGGGGGTCCAGAGCCTCTCAGCATCTTGGTGGATGAAAGCCAACCCCAGCCACGTGGCACTTGCTTCCTGTGCTTTGGGAGCAGGGAGGTGGGATTAGTCTTTCCCACCTTACCTTCAAGTGTCCAGCGACATAGAAATAATCTGGCTCATGTCTCATGGGAAACCAGATTCCCTTGTGCATCCCATCAGCTGCCTGGGTTCAGGTCCAGCAGATGAGTGCTGCACCATATCACATGCATAATAATGTTTGAGATGGTGCACAGAAGTTTTTAGATAACAATCCTGGCATGTGGCTTGATCTATGGTAAAAGATGTCAAGAAGTGTTGAATCAAGATTCTTGGTTCATTTGAAAAAGGTTGGTGGGGAAACAGTTCGACTTGCCACCGTCTCTTCCTCTAAAGTGCCCTGTGATTAATTACTGACTGATAGTCAGGAAAGGTTTCTCTGCTGAACAACACCTAGATTCTATTTGTGTGATAGTGGCAGAACTGGTGTTACTGTTTCAAATCCTCCTAAGGTATATATTAATTAGTAGCTATGGTGAATTCCAGAGATCCAGTGTTCATCCCTGACCCATTTCTCCAACAAAAGGATGTCACTGGAATTTCTCTTGGGAGAGTTTAAAAAGCCCCAAACAAACTAAGCCTTCAAAGCAGTGTGTTCCATGTCATAAGGGACAAACATTATTTCTGTGGGAGTCTGAGAGTCAATCTGGGGCTGAAAGAGCATCTCAAAAATAGTTAAAGATATTCCCTTGAGATGTCCTCCTGGTTACCTTCTTCCATCTCAAGTAATTCCTGATTGTCAGAAATTGTCCTTTTTTGTTGTTGCAGTTGATTTCAAGGACTCAGAAGGGTAAGGAATTTTCCTCCAGGCAAAGAAAGGTAGCTGGAGATTTACACATGTTTTCAGTGGAAGTACACTAAATCCGTATGTCTACATTTGGAAGCATTCTCTGTTGTTTTTGGACATGAAAATAATGAAGCTGAGCTTTCTGTTTTGCAAAAAAATAAAGTCTAATGGAAGGAAATCTATTCACGGATCCAATTTTGGATTTTTCTCCATTTTCTACATTTTTTTTAGATTTGAAGAACTATGAAAGGTAGGTTAATTCCAGCCCAGAGAAAATGAAAAACCTGAAAACCTCTTATTCTACTCCCAACTAACTATGAAAAAATATGACTGCCTTGTTTCAGGTTTGTTCCAAATACATTTCCCAAATTCTTGTTTGCTCATATAATTTGCAATATTTTTCTCTCTTGATTTTTTTGTCTGTAGAACTTTTAAAGCCTATCACTAAGTTCAAAAGTAGTATGGAGTCCTGCTCTCCTCACAAAAACCTCACTAATTTTACTTAAAAGCTTCTGTTTAAGGGTTAGTCAACTTAAGGGTCTGCAGGCTGGGAAGAAAATATATGGATTTTACAGAAACTGTAACAGCAGGTCAGGTTAAAGCTGAATGTAAGTTCTGTGAAATGAAGATTCAAACCAATAGAAATATTTCTATATTTAAGCATTCCAATGAAAACAATTTAATTGGATTTATTCCCTTGCTAGGTTTATAAGCCAAACACTGCATCATTTTGCTAGAAAAAGAAGAGCCAGATATGTTAGCTTCCAGTAAGTTTCACAGTCTATTTTCATTCTTTATGTGGAGTGGAATACAGAAAGTAAGTATGGAATGACAAAAATGAATTGCAAATTAATTTTTAAAAATTATTTTCTGTGAGCGACACAGAAATGTAAATGCACTGATAAATATGATCTCAGGGTCGAACGTTTCCCCTGCGTAATTTCAATTCAGAGAGGAATTCCTGTATTTTTGAATTGCATTTTGTGGTTGATGTTTGCAATGCTATCCCTGGTGCATAATACAAAGGAGTGTTAATTACTTAATGATGTGTACAGGCAGTGGGAAAGGGGAGAGTGGAAAATAAGAAAAATTAGTAGATGGAAACAAAGGCAGCAACTTAATGTAAATAATGAAACTTGTAAAACTCTGTCTTAAATAAACTTTGGGATTGCCATAGCAACAGAGACAGGAGCATGGCTGGGCACCATCTCCATCCCCCTCAGAGGCAGCTGCTGCTGAAGGGAAGTGAGTGTTTGGGATGAGCTTTGCAGAGGGTTTTTTTGGGTTGCTTTGCCTAGAAGGTTGGAATCTGCTCTCTTAGCTGCAGATGCCTTCTAGGAGATGCATAAATGTCCCTTCTGGTACTCACTCCTCTTCTTTGGCAGACCTTGGATGCTTCCCAAACAGTGACTGCTTCCTGGAAGACAACTGTCTATGCCAGTCCTGAGGAATGATCTTCCATATCTAATCCAGGCTTAAAGCCAAAATAGACCTTCACAGCATGTTGTTTCTATACTTAGGCCATAAATATCATACCAGTGCCCTTTCTCAGACCCCAGAGCATAGCTAAGATAGAGTATGAGTGACCAAATCAGAGAGAACCAAAGAAGGTGAGGTTCCAGCAATGCTATAAGACTCTGCAGAGGCAGGAATTGATTTTACGAGTTGAACCTGGATATTATTTGTGTTTCAACATGGGTCTTGAAAGCTGACTCTGTAGATAATACTGAAAGTCACCATGGTAATAAAGCAATTTCCATTTAAACAGTCCTATAGGTTAATGCAGCTTCTACTGAAATTGCCAGGGGATGGGTTTTTGTCTTCAGTGGATGCATGTCTAGATCTTTATTGCTTCATAGCATTTTTTCATACATACTCAAGCTTGGGAGAATTAAATAATTCATATACCAAGTAGAAATAATAATCAGTGAAGGGGGCTTAAAATTCACAGTACATAAGAAAAGATGGATCATTATAACTTATTATAAAGTTCCCCTTATAGCCAAGCCCTGGGGTTCAATGCCATTATATAATAAAGCCAGTGAAGCTCAGTAATTAAACTCTGCCTCCCCAACTCCCTGAAATTCAGATGGGAAAAATGCAGGAAGGGGATATGATTCAAATGGTGATGGGAGGGAATGTTAATAACACAGAGTCAAAGAGAGGTCATTCTGAAACACACCTTGGGGACAGCAGGTGTGATAATAAATTATCTGTATATACTTCTTCAAGGCAGGGCAAGAGAGACAGAGAGGAATTCCAACAAAGAGTAAATTGCACATGGCAGAGCCTGCCAAGCAATAAGCTGCTGATTTAGGGCCCGTTCTTGGAGGTGCTCCATGCTCAAAACATCTACAGACTACTGAGTGAACAGGGCCAGACTTGTTCTTGCACTGTAGCTCCTTTCCCACACTGGTGCCTTTTCAGCATGGTGCATCAATCTACCAGTGACTGGAGTGGTTCACCCTGTCTGGTGCAAGGCACTGAGACACGAGGTGCCCTTGGGGAGATTTTGGATCCATTTCTAGTTACATACGTACACTGAAATAATCACAGTGCCACATAACCTGTTTAGTGGTCCATGGCTGGACCTGACCTCCCATTACAGAAAATGGTACTTGGGGAACTGAAGTAGTCTGCCCTCCCCAGCTAATTCAGGCAGGAAGGCATTTCATCCCTTGCCTTCCCTTATATGGTGGAGGGTAACTCAGGGAAGGGATCAAGGGTTTAAGTACACTACGACTCATGCTGCCCTCAACCTGAGAGAGAATAGCACAGAAACACGGTGTTGCAACTGCTAACAAAGACCTAAGACTGCAGTAGCCTGACATTTTCACCCAAGACTCAGATTCAATCATGTACACAGATAGGCTCATTACTTCTCATTTTATCCTCCTCCAATGCTTTACAAACCAGGTATTGAAAATCCATGTATGAATTGCACCATTTTGAAGATTGTGTGGAGAACCCTCCAAACAATCATGAGAAACCCAATCCAGCATCAATAATTGGTGAACAGACAGTTTTATGGCTACAGCTTTGAGGCTTTGGAACAAAAAAAAAGTTTTTACTCATAGGAATTGCTGCAGTTGAATGTTAATCACCGCAGACTATAAGTTTTGTTGACATTTGTAGGCTCTGAAATTATGTGACCTAGATTCTGCATCTCGTTTTATTCACTTCAGGAGTCCAGATTTAAGAAGCAGATCTCTGTGACACTTCAATGATCTGCAATTTACACAGAAGGATTGGAGACTCAACAGACAGCTTTCAACATTGCATTTTTTGGTAGGAAGTTTTACTGTGAAATCTCTCTTTTGATCCTGTATCCGTATGCAGGAAGTGAGGGTAAGATTGAATCTGAAATGAAAATCAGAGTGCATTTCTAGCTCACCTCCCCCACTATACTTTGTTTATAGAGATGCCATGGTGTACTCAAATATAGCCTTCTACTTGTTAACACTTATAAAATACATCTCAGCTCAACTGAGGGAAAGTGGGTAATTTGCCTGTCTAGATTTGTGAAAAGAAGAATTTTTACAAATTCAGCTAACCTTCTCAAAAAGCTACATTTTGGTTTAGGTCAGAAACATCAGTAGTTTGTTTCAATTTTCTTTGAGGGAAAGAGATTATTTAAGATTTTTGTCTGGTCTTTCCTGGTTGAAGGTTGTAAAGGGCTATGGAAAGAAATAAGATCTCTTTAGTTAAGCAATTTTACATAGGAATTAATGGTGGTCTTGCTATCTATGGACAATTTTAATTCACTATCAAGCATTGATAGAGAAATCAATGGTCATGACATACCTTAGAAGTTCTTGCCTGAAAAGAGAGTCTTTGCCTGTAAGGTATAGAAGAATTATGTTCTTGAGGAATAGGTGATCATCTTTATATGTATCGGAAGTACAAACCATTTCCATGACATCCAGATCCACACAATAGCACAGCACAGGAACTGAGGTTTTATCACAAGGATGTGGAGTAAAAAGCAATTTGGAAAAGGAAAGAGAAGAAAATGATGTTTGATGTGGTTAGATAAAAAACAATATTTAAGGACTAACTGGAGTACAGGTTCAAAAAAGTGGGAAAGAAAATAAGCTCTGTCTAACTCAAAATGGTCAACTCAGAAAGTAGCTAGGATTGGCCAAAAGAGGACAAAAGTCTTAGGAAATTTGAGCAGTTGCTTGCAAAGAGGAGAGTAGAATAGTGCAGCAACTTTCCAGGAGAATGCGAGCAAGCTTTTAAATACAGATGAAGCCTGATATACGGACGGACACTCCTCTTGCAGTGACCTGCAGTGTAACTGGTGGTATCACAGGAAGGTTCATGACAAAGATCCTGGGAGGCATGGCAAATGGGATGAGACATCCCTCTTGCTTGCGGGGAAGAAGGATGTTGGGGAAGATAGGGAGACCCTTTTGGTTCTCCCAAAAGGAAGTTGGAAGGAAAAGGAAAAAGAGGAGACACTTTTCATGTCATCTCATGTAGCCATTGTGTGGTTACATGTGATTCCAGGTCAGAGAAAATGCTGGAATACACACATATTTGAAGTACTAGAGCGTAAAGATGTTTAGCAGTTACCTCTTCTGCCCGTCTTTCATTTGGCAACACAACTACTTTCTTAAATATGTGTTTGCAATGTGGGAACACAAGTGACAAATCTTAATGAAGTCTGTAAATTGGTCATTAAATACTCTTGAAGGTCCATAAAATCATGACCTTCCAAACGCAAAATAAGAAAGTTCATGTGGTAGTTTTGGCCTTAGTTTTAGCTAGGCCTAGATTAGGCCTTAATTCTAGTAGGCCTCAGTTCAGCAGGCCCAGATAGTCTTACGTAGATTAGAGGGGACAAGCATCACCTGATTTAAGGAACCAAAGAGATATTTCATATCATCTGATGTCAAAATGGTATAAAAGCAAGTGTAGCAGGTGCTTAGTACAGTTTCTTCATGGCTACTTGTCTGGGAAGTACATATTGAGTTGTTCTCCTGCACCAGGCCCCACTGCTGCTTCCTGCTATGTTATAGTAGGGAAGTAAAATGTTTATTCTGATTTTTCTGCCTGCTTAGGTCTGTCCCTCAGGAGGCTGAGGTGTTTTGGGAGGTTTTTGTGGGTCTGGGTGGTGGAATCTGTATTATTGGGGGGTGACTCAGTGTAGAGTTATTGTTTCTTTTTACCTTTTTATATGTGGGTTATATTGTAGTTTACTTTTAATTTTCCCTCTTTCTATAAACTAGTTAAGTGTAAATTTAAGTCCTGGAGTTTTCTTTCTCTCTTTTCTCAGTGGGGAGAGAAGGGAGCTTTTGTGGCTTTGGTTTATACTTAGCATTTTGCCAAAGTATTCAAACCAAAACTGTTTGTTTGTTTGTTGGCTTTTTGGTGGTGTTTTTCTTTGTTTGTTTTTGTTTGTTTTGATAAAAACTTCCTGTAGGAAAAAGCACCTGTAAAACATAAACATTTCCCTAAAGTAAAGGACAGGAAAGAAATTGGAGTTAAAAACCGTAAATGTAAGTTACAAGTTTTAAAATATAAGTGCTTTGTAGGAAAGCCAAAGAGTCAGTAGAATAGCAGCAGTTGCCAGGATTGCAAACAATAAGTATAAATATTTTAGGGGAGGAAAGAAAAGCTAAGATCTGCTATAAGTAATTTACTGGATACATATGTAAAATCTTGCAATAAATTTATGTAAAATCATAAATAAAAAAGAAAAATTATTCATCAGATATTTCTATTCTGAATTTGAAAGATACAAAACAATGAAGAAAATCTGAGCCCAACTGATGTTGAGGATGCAAAAAAAAACTTACTATCCATATCAAAAGAAGCGGTGAAGCAGCATTTGATATCAGACTTCTTCAAATAAACAAATAAAAAAAAACCCCTTACATTAGGAGTCAATAAGGGCTGAGGGAAGAATTACTCAGATCTGCTGTGGTTAGTTGGTAATTCGTCTTGGTAAGTAAGGCAATGCTCTATCATAAGATAATCCTCTTGTGATTCCTATGGCAAGAAATTAAAGAGAGAAACCAGAGAAAATCAGTCAGCCTGATGTTCCTTACAGGCCAGACAGTGGGGCAGTAAATTCAGGACTCTGTCAGTGAAGAGTTAGAGCTTAAGAAGGTAATTGACACCAGGCAAAATTGTTTTAATGGAATGTACATCTTGTTAAGCAAGTCTGTTATCTCCTTTCGATAAGATTATAAGTTTGGATGATTAAGACAGCTGTGCTGAGGAGGTACCTTTGGATTTCTCCAAGGCGCTTCACTTCATACTGCCTGGCACACTGATTAAAATCTTGCATTAAAGGGAATCAACAGGGCACAAAATAGATGGATGAAAAAGTGGCTCACTGACAGAACTGGAAATGGAGTTGTTAACGTAGATGTTCCTGAGTGAGGCCATTGGTAGAGGACTTGTCTGATCACCACCTCTTGGTCTGGTACCATGTGATGTTTCATCACTGATCTAGCAGGTGAAAATAAATATTTGCTGTCTAACACATGTTTTGAGATGGATGATTGGAATGAGATGGATGAGATGGATGAAATGGAGATGGTCTGTTTCTTTAGTTTTCAACCAGAAAATTGAGGTTCATATGGCTTGATTTGGTACATTGACAGTAAGGAAAGAAATCAAATGTCTCTTCAGGGTGTTGCCTGATGTCCTAAATTCCTGTGAAAATAAACACTCAGAAACAATTTTAATGGAGAAAGATAGATGGGTTACCTTCATTAGAAGCTTCTCAGTGCACACCAGAAGGTCTGCACACACATAAGCAGGGATGTTACAATTTTATAAGCTCTCTAGCAATTAACATATGAGATATCTATAACCAACCATGATCCTCATCTCCCTTGGTGTCCCACCCACAGAGGTCTTCAGAACTACCCCTTGGAGAAGCTCCAGAACTTCCATGCTTTCTTCTTGTGTTTTGTCTTCAAGCTACATACAGGTGGTTACTCACAGACATCATGGCCCTGGCAGGGCATGGAAAAGGTTCAGAATCTGTGAGAAAGAGCTTTAGTAACTCATCTAAAAATGTGAACAGCCTAGGAGAATCCATGTAACCTATATGATTCTAAGAATCTAGAAAAACACACTAAAATCCTTAGGCACCAAGGGGGCATACAAAAGAAAGAAGAGAGCATATTTGTAGGGGAGTGATATTGTCTGGTTCCTTAACAAAATATTTCATCCAACTGAGCGAACATCCTTCCAAACAGATATGGAAATAACAGAAGTCCAGAGGAGGTCAAAACTCAGAACTAGGAAATTAACCTTCCTTTAGAAGGTTTGAGGAGCACAATCTTTTCAGGTTGTTTAAGAGGAAGTGGGAACAAGGGATGACTTAAAGCATTTTGAACTTTACTCTAAAAATTATGTTAGAATTGAATCCTCCTGTTTAACTGAAAGGTGAATAGACTGGTGTTTTGGGTGCATGCTGCAACGGGTTGATACAGAGAAGCATCAGAAGTTCTGGTTATCCCCTTCTTGCACCCATTGCTGCAACAGTGGCTTATCTCTGATGTATGAAGAAATGCCAATCATCTTTAGTAAATCTCCAAGAAAGTAAGTGTCTTGGAAGAAAACTAACACGCCTTTGCTTCTGAACAGTCATATAATTATTATAATCTAACCTTGTTTTGTAGTTATAGTTTACTACGTTGTTTAATGTTTATAAAGCAGGTTGGAAGTAAAGTGCACACTTTTATTACTTTGCAGAACCTAATGAATAGAAATATTCACACAGTCTAGTTCCAACAAATAATTGTCTGGTTTGGGTTTGTTTGGAAGTAAGTCAATCCTAAATTATTGTTATTTGTGCATCAAAGAATTTTCTCTTCGTGTTTTCAAGTGATATCCCAAGCACTATCATCCTGTAATAATTTAGCAGTATGGCAAGGCTAGACTGTAGCACTAAGGAAAACGTATGGAAGCTTTGGATAATGCCACAAATAGTAATGTGGAGAATACAATAAAATTCATCCTCTCTACAGTGACTCTTTTTCAAGATTTACTAACAGGAACTCCTGAAATTGAAATATTACTGGGGATACCAACAGTGATTTAAGGGACCAGCAGGTTAGAAGGGACCATTTTCTTTTCACTGCAGCTCCACTTGGCTCTTCTGACTCAGTGAGAAAATGTATAACTGTTATATTGTCATTAGTACTTTGCATTTTTTTTCCCATCTAGTATCAACATTTTTCCCCTTAGAAAACAGAAGTTACCACACATGGCTGCTTAGTTAGTAAAGCTATGGTGTTTTTTTTGAGAATGGATGCTGTCAAATAATTGTGCATGCTCATTTTATCCTTTGAATTCATTACCAGGTCTTTA
Source organism: Sakesphorus luctuosus (assembly GCA_013396695.1). Taxonomy (NCBI): domain Eukaryota; kingdom Metazoa; phylum Chordata; class Aves; order Passeriformes; family Thamnophilidae; genus Sakesphorus; species Sakesphorus luctuosus. The sequence goes on from VWZD01005777.1 coordinate 980,612, forward strand.
AAAACATCTTCTGATTTATTACTGCAGAAATAATTAGAAATTAGAAATATTAAGGCTCATGGTGTCTTGTCTCCTGGTGATAATTTCTATTGTGACCATCTTTAAGAAAAGTTGATAGCTTGATATACTTTATGCTACAGAACCTAAATCCCACTGATTTCAGTGGGAGCAGGGTAACATCAGTTGATTCTTACTGATTTGAGTGGGATGTTAGGAGCTGTCTAAATAGGAATTAGAAACCTAAACACTTTGCTGTAGCAGGGACTCAAGGAGTAATGAAATGGATTTCTTCTTTAACCTGGTAGCTCATCAGCAGGAAATAACTAAGGAGAAAAAAGACTTGTGTGTAATAATCAGATAGAAGCTGAGCAAAAGCCATAGATATAGTGAAGGTGTGAAGAAGGCAAAGGCAGTCCTGGAGTGTCTCAAGAAAAGTATTTCCAGCAGGGAAGTGTTAAGTTGTGCTTTATACTGCATAGTTCTCATCACCCATTCGAGAAAAAAGATGAGTTTGTACTGCAGCAGTCACAGAGAAAGGTCACGGTGGTGGCCAGGGAAGAGACAGTTCATCACTTGAAAAGAGGCTGACTGAGCTGAGAGTTTGTCTGGCCTTGCAAAAGGAAGAGTGAGAAGAGATATGACTGTTGGCTATAAACACACCCAAGAGCGAACACCAGGGAAAGATCAGAATGAATTAATTTGAGGAATATAACTTGAAGAAAAATTAGGGACCAACTGCTTATCGATAAATCTGCCTGGAAGTTAGAAGAGTACTCCTAACTTTTGCAGCAATTGCTGAGATTCTGCAAGACCCTCCAATAGCAGTAATGAGGATGAAAATCCCTCTTCCTGGTTTTGGTTGGTTATTTTTTTTTTTAATTTGAAACATGATCAGCTTATAAACAGAACTTGATCATGTGTGGCAGCTGGGGGTGAGATTTGGCCCAGAAGATTCTTCCCCCTGTTCCTAGGGGGTTTTAAGGACTTTTTAAACATATGATTGTCTCAAGTAGGCAGGGATTTCCAGTGGAGACTAATTCCTGTCAACACTTTTTATGTGACAAGAAGAACCGTGGTCAGAATAAAGCTTGCCACTATCTCCAGTGTCACCACTCTGGGGAGATGTCCCATTTTTTTCTGGGGCAAAGAGTCACCTCTGTGAATGACTGAGGAAAACTCAGGAGTGTAAATAATGGTCAGTGCCATTTTTAAAGTCTCAACAAAGATGCCACTGCAAGAAGTAGGACAAAAGAACAAAGAACAAGTATGAAGCCAGTTCTTTTGCAAGGTATGGGAAAAAGATGTTCACCCTGCATGTCCCTTTGGGATTATTTATCTTGTGAAAACCTGTCATTTTCTTTCAGTGTTTATTACTGATTTCCCCTGAAATAATCAGTACTGAATCTGGAGCCCAAGGTGAATATGCTGGTTTTCGCTGGGGTAGAGTTAACTTTCTTCACAGCGGCAAGCAGATACACGGTGCTTTATTGCCAGCTGAGGTTAAATCATCATAGTGAGATAAAATCTTTTCGTGTATTGAAACAGTCTCATGGCCATCATTCTGTCCTGCTCGCTTTTGTTCTGTCATCTTGGAACATGTCACAGAGTGGTCAAGTCAATCCTGGCTTCTGGGACAGCTCTCTCGGCTTGAGAGACCTGTGTGTGCCCAGAGGGAGTCTGCTGATATCTTAGCAAGCTGAATACAGCTTGTGAAATCTCATCATTTCCACTGAGCCTTACAGTGCTTAGATTTGAGCGACTTCAGTGCCTGTCAAATGAGGCTTTACGCAGATTTGCTAATGACCTTGAGAGATGGACAATACCGGAGCAGCACTGAATGAACAACATTTTCCATTTCAATATCTTTCACCTTGCAGAGCACTGCTATACCGTTATCTCTTTGTTAAGAAGATGTAGACTGAGGTACAGTGGCAGCTTACAAGAGCCTTCTTTAATTAAAAATAAATGTCCTGTATGAAGGTATTGTGCTGTTTGTTTTGTTGGACACATCTATCCACTCCCTTCAGTAGTTTTTCTCATCCTGAGCTGCAGCTCAGGCTGTTCAGCTTCCAGAACCTGAAATTTGCCTTTAGGAATAACAGCCAACTAAATTCTGTGGTATTCATTGCAGGAAAGATATTTACAGAAGTTGTTCATGGTTGATCATATGATCCAAGTATCCACTAGAGGCAATGTGCCTGGCCACTTGAACTATATTTAGAAATAATGAAAATCCCATTTTAGTCTAGAATTATTTCTTAAGTCACACTCTTGGGGTCCTTAGGCAAACTAGGCACCTTGTGCTGGAGTTTGTACATATGTAATGTAGGAGTAAGGAGTCTGGCTCAAAGGCTTTCATGATCAAAGCTATAAAGATGTGAAAGTGGGCCAGTGAGGCTGGTAATTAGCTTATTCTCTGAGCTATGCTTAGGTGTTGCAAGAATTCCCTACTGTCTGTGAAGATCCTACGAAATGAGTCCTGATCTGATTCACTAATCACCCTCTCTGTTTCTGATGCCAGAGTAGCTGCTATAGCTGAAATCAGGTATCTATTGCAGCTCTACATGACTCTGAATGGGGCTGTAATTGGAGAGGGATAAAATGAGATTCATCTCACCCTGCATTAGACACCTACACAGTAGAGCACTGCCCACCACAGAGGCAAGCCCTGCTTCTTTCAGTCATTGAAGAGACATGGCATCTTTAGGGCATGTCATGCCAAGATAGATGCCTAAAGAAGACCAGACGAAACTCTCCCTGAAAGTTCCCATTTCCCTCTGCTCACTCTAAATGTGTCCAGTTGTTGACACCCCTGCATGTGCCCTGGTTTTGGCTGGGATAGAGTTCATTTTCACCTTAGTAGCTGTGACAGTGCTGTATTCTGAATTTAGTATTGATAGCACACTGATGTTTTAGTTGGTGCTAAGTAGTGCTTACCCTGAGTCAAGGACTTCTCAGTGTCCCATTTTCTGCCAGCAAGCCAATGCACAGAAGCCCTGAGGGGTCTTGGACAGCACAGCTAACCTGAACTAGCCAGAGGGAAATTCCAAACCATTGAACAGCATGCTCAGTATATAAACACTCCCATAAACCCAACAAGGCAAGAACCATGTGCTTACAAACAGCCACTGAATGGCTGGAAACAATCTGTGCCTCATTCCAACATTCGGAACATTATACTGGGCATTGAAAATCAAATTTTAGGGAGACATGGCACCCCAGAAAGAAATGAATCAGACAGTGGGACTCATTTCCAAAACAATCTCGTAGACACTTGGTGCTCAGTGAATGTATCTTATCCCCTGCCATGCACTGGTATTCAGGAAGATCCAGTGATGCAAAGGATTGTTAAAAGACTATTTTGAAAGCAGTGGGTGGTGGGACCTTCAAACTGAGGATGCACATTTAGCAAAAGCCACCTGGTTGGTCTACACTAGAGATTCTACCAATCAGGCTGCCCCTGCCCAGTCAAAACTTTTATGTTTTGTAGAAAGGGGTAGAATTTCTGTAGCGCCCATCAAAAATACGCTGAGGTTAAAGGACAACAGAAGGGGTGTCCTTTTCTCCAGGTGAACTGTGTGCTGTGGCAGGGTAGTATTCAGCTTCAGTTTATTCCTTGATGGCAGATGCATTTTGCCTTATTTCCTTATAATTGACAGGTTTTTGTGACAAGGTGATCACTCATGAGGAGATGAATATAGCTTTTAAATGGGCGAGAGCTTCTGTGCATGCAAATGAAACCACAAAAGTAAGACACTGAGAAACAGGCTAGAAATAAGAAGCAAAAAAACCCCTCAATGTATGTCAGAAAAATGTTAGTTGCTTTATATAATGTGTGGAAAATAGATTGAGTACAGTCATTATGATGGTAGAGGACATATAATTTTATCAATTTGATATTATCAGCAAATAAAACAAAGTAGAATTGCAGTTAAAGACCAAAGAGGTAACTGAAGCTCTTTTTAGCTCTTAGAGACTTTGCTGTAACTGCACTGAGCATATTGCATTAAGTTCTACCTACTTGAAAATAGAAGGCATTCAGGAGAGCAATAAAAAATTATTAGGGGTTTGAAATTACTGACCTGGAAGAAAAGATGAGGTAGATTAAAGCACATCCTTGGAAAGATGAAATGATGAGCTAATTGCTCCACAAAGGGCTACACATGTGGTTTTCCATACCACCCAGAGCTTCAAAGGACCACAGTTTAGATGAATGCCAATTCTGATATGTTAGTTAGCAGTGTAAAAGCAGTTAAATCCAGAAACACAAACTTGGTTCATTGCTGGTGTCTTAAGACACTGAAATGTTGCTTTTAGCCACAAACATAAGGGCTGGAAAATCCCTTTGAATTTCTTCCTTCAGCCACTTCTTTTCCAAGTACTTGGTGCCTTTCTTTCAGGACAGAAACTCAGATCAAATTGGTGTAACACAATGCTTTCAGAATCTTTATGCAATACTGGCACAAATGATTTGTCTCTCTTCAAGGCCCCTTGGGCTAACTTTCTGTATATGTCAATAGAAATTCAGTGAATAGACTGAAGTGAAAATATTGTCCTGAGCAAAGAAACTTTTTTCACAACTCTGAATTTGTCACTGCTCTATTTTGAGGTTTAATTGCCACCCAGAGCATTTGGATGACATCAAAAGTCAAAGTATTCATCTGTAAATATTTCACCAATGCCAGTGGCAAGAGCCTCTAAAAATACACAGTAGAGGACAAAAGACTCAAATTGAACATCAAACTTATGTCTGAAAATGCAGACAATCCAATGAATTAATTTATCGAGTGACAGCACTGTCCTGAGCATTGACCAGCCTGAATCAGACTGGAGGACTAGATATTGTCACTGTGCACTCTCCCCTGTGGGGGGAAGGAAAGTGCACTGGTAACTAAACTGCTCTTCTTGAGGGTGAGCAGAGTAGGGCCAAGAACTTGAAACCAACTATGGACTCTTTGAAGCAGGAATTATTATTCACAAGAGCTGGCTGTCATGAATAAACTAAACCACATCAAAGCTTCAGAGTTATGTAACAACCAAACATACCCTTGACTGTTCAGAACCCAGAGGATCTGGACTGGCCAGAACTGAGCCAAAGTTGCAAGTGCTAACTTAGGCTGCTCTTAATGATCACATCATATTTAATGATGATGCAGGAAAAAGGAATCAATTAGGCTGCATTTTACCGGCATGGTGAATCCCACTTTTAATGTAAATCAATTTCAGATGAACTGTTGGGCATGTACTCATGTCACTGAGGAGTTCATATGATTTAAGCAAGTGATTTTGCAGAGTAAGCATATGGCTAAGCACTCTCTGAAACAGAGATGCTTTCCTGGAACGTGACTGAAATCATAAGAAAAAAAATATTAAGATTGAAAAGAAACACTGAGATAAAATGATCTAATCTTCACTCTACCAGATGCCATAAGATGTCATCCAGTGGATCCTGCATTGCATGTGTGCTTCTGTGGAGACCTGGAACACAATTTTCTTCTTGATTTAAAGATCTGCCGTGACAGAGCTCTGGCCTTGAGTTAGTTATGTCAGTGATTAGTTATGCTGTCAGAGCATTAAAAAGTGCCTTATTTCAGCAGTTGTTCATCACTCTGATTATGAAAACAAAGAAACTGTTGCAAAACCCTAATGCCTTTTAGGGACAAAAATATAGGTTAAGAGGAATTGCTTGAACAGAGCCCATTAACCTATATCTCCCTCCCTCCCTCTCACTTCCTCTCTGGTTACACCTTTTAACATCATTAACTCCTTAGACCTGGGTCTGTTCCGCTTGCTTTGGATATAAATCACCCAATTTGCTCAGGCCAATATAGTAGTCATAGTTGATATCAAAGGTGAGGCTCATACCTCTAAATCATAAAAGCACCCTAAGAGAGGAATTATATCAAAGAACATTAATTAATGTAATAGCAAAAGTCTTCTGAGTTCCCAGTTACAGCCACCAAATATTTCACAGCTTTAGCCTAAATGTGACCCACATTGGACTTGTTGCACATGTCTGCCATGTGGAAAGCATGGTCTTCCAGGCTTCTCCCAAGCAGTTAAAATCCAACATTGTTCTACAAATTTGAAATATAAAGTCATATCAAAGACTCTAAAGCCACCCAAGGACTGCACTGCAAACATTCATGCTAGGTGCCCACGTTTTCACAGCCTGCCAGCCTGATATCTTTTACCTGTGCACACACTCAAAAAGAGACAGGAAATCATTAAGGAGGCAGGTGGAAGGATAATTCTCGACCAAATCATTCATTCATTTTCCAGGGGTGACAAATTTGCTGGTAGTATCAGCAGATAGATCTCCCTTGCAGTCCCCAGTGTAAAGCAAACTGCCAGTGGTCGAAAACCCAGCATGTCACTGTAACTCAGCATCTATAAAATGACAACTGCCCTGCAGTATCAGTACAGTGAATAACAAATAGTTCCCACACAGGAGGAAGAACAGAGTCCTTGTATCAATGTTACTTTACCCCTGAGCTGGCTGCTCTCACTGCGTATGCTCTATGGACCTGCTTCTATTTGTTGTTTGGAGACATCAGCAGAGAACCTGCTACTTTTCTCTTTGGAAGAGGACATGGTGAAAGCTTGGCACCTGTGAAGTTGGTGGGGATTTTGCCAAGATACCCTCCAAGGCAGCAGGACTGAGAGAAACAATGACCCAGTTCTATCAGCTGCATCTTTGTAGGTGATCTTCTGAAAGAGATTGGCTTAAATAAGTGTACTGGGTATCAGAGGGTCACTGCCGACACTGTGTGTTTCAAAAGTGACCTTTAGCACTTCACCGGCTGAATGAGCTGAAAATGGCCTGGGTGACTCACCTGGTGCTTTAGAAAAACACAGCAACAAATTTTTGAGATGACAGAGAGACCCAGTTTTACAGATCATCTCTCCCCCTTCTTTTGTCGAGTTTTCTTAGATTAGCAATTTTTTATCTTTACACAGAGAAGAAATCTTTAAACTGAATGTGATAAATATGACTGCATTTACAGATATGTTATTTTATTTAATACTTTGTTCCAGCTCCTCTGTTTCTTTCCTGCTCTGCTCTTTCTTTTTACTTCAATTTCTCACAGGATTTCTCCTTTGATTCTTTTCCTGTTCCTCTTTAAATCCTCCCCAAAGTAAAGAGTGAACACAAAAGTTCTAATCCAACACTTAAAATCACCAAGCTGACAAGAAAATATTCTGTGAATGCATCAGAAGTATAAAGAAGGAAAGTGCATCACACCCTACCATTTAATGGGAAGAACAAAAAAAAAAAAGGAAAAAGACTGCAGAGAAGACTGAAAATAATTGCCATCTTTCCTTCATTCTTCTCCCCCAAAAAGATTACTTGTACCTAGTAACATGACAAAATTAGTTTCAACCCAAAGACTGAAATGCAAACAAGATCAGGGAAGGAACCAAAAGTCAATGATTTTTTATATAAAATAGATGTTACAGCTCAGCAGGACCTGATAAAATTGAGCAGATTTAAGGAACTAGCCAAGATAGCTCTGAGTAATTGTCAATGACTATCTTTGAGATAGTCAAGGGCACTGTGGCCCCAGAGCACTGTAGAAAGTGTATAGCATTTCAAGATCAGCTACTTTAACTTTGATACCCAGGTAGGCACCAGAAAAGATTACTAAATTCTTGATGTCTGCAAGTTTGTAGAATAATAAAAAAAATCCTTAAAGGTGCTTCCTTCTCCTTATGGGTGAGTCTGAAAAGCAGTGAGTGCAGGTGTGTCAATGGCAAATTGGACCAAATTAATCTAATTTCCCTTTTTTGAAAGAGAATTGGAAAATTGTGCAGACACAGAAGAGGAGATCTGTTTAGTAAATTACAGATCCAGCTTTAGGGATGTTTGTCATGATCTCTCAGTTGACATTAGAATTTAGACTAGGAAAAGAGTTTAGATCCCTGACAGACAGTGTTCACTAACCCGGGAGTGGAGCAGGACAAATAATGGGTTGTGTCAGTCTGTTCACCTTTATTTTTGCCTTGTTTAAAGGGTCCTAAGTTAGAGCCTAGAGGATAAATGAGGACAGTGGATCTAAATATAGATTAAGGATGCAAGAAGAATGGGGATTTTTACAGTGAAAGAGAGGTTCAGAATGGCCCAGAGTCTGGGCTCCTGTGCTGGCCATTATTTTTGTGAGTCATCTTGATGATGAAGTGGCAACGTGCTCAGGACAGTTGAAGAGACCTTGGCAGAAGATCAGATTGGAAAAGAGTTTGGATTGGACTGTCTGAAGATGACCAGGTGGAATTCAGTGAAAGTCAGGATCCAGGTGCTTTACTTTGGGAAGGAAGGTGGAGAAATACAAGGTGGCTAATACCTGCATTAGTACAAAACTGCCCAAAGGAGTATGGTGAATATAGGGGATCACTAACTGAAATTACGTTAAAATGGGACATGGTTGCAAAAATTTTCTTCTGAGAGGAATTGAGCAAGGTTTTGGATATAAGACCAAAGAAATATAACTTTAACAATAACCAGAATAATTTCAAATAAAGATACAGGCAAAAAAAATCTAAATGAAATCTACAGAAACAGATGAATTTTGAAAAGGCTGGAGAAAGTGCGCTAATCTAGAAAAGAATAGGGTAAGTCATTTTCAGTCAGTGTGCAAAACAGTGTGACAAGGCCAATGTCATCACTTGTGCTTGTCGTAAGATGGGAAGAAATCAGTTCATTTTAATCAATTTAATCACCAAGAAAAAAGTAAATTACATATTAGGAAAATATTTCAAAATGCAAAAGATGCATAGCACAGGCACTGTACAGATCTTATGGGATCTTCTTCAGTGACAACTTTTAAGAGGATTACGACACAAACTGTTCACAAATGATCAAAGCATAAATACCTTCCCTTAGCATAAAATAGTCCTTTTGGCCCTATACATCCATGAATGCCTGATCAAGTGATGAAATGGATTCATCCATCCATGCTGACTGCATGCATGGAAAACATTGTCAGGATGTGCTGAAGCAGGAAAGGGGATGGAGTGGCTGTGGTGTAACATCAGGAAGGAACTGACTCTGGCTCATAGAGATAAGAACTGCAGGGCCCCATTTCTTGAGACTTTAGAGATAACGGTTTGCATAGTGCAACTTGTTCTGTTTCTGTAAACATCTCATTGAAGCTATTGGATTGGGATTGAAAGAAGTGCTGGAAGAAGTTAAATTGAAAGTTTAATAGAACAGCAAAAACATACAATTCCAAGTGATAATTTACATAAACCTTGAAAGAATGAAGGAGATGGGATAGTACAGTGTGGGAGAAGACCCAGGATTAAGCACTGGGCCTATGAGAATGTGGACTCTCCAATTTCTATTGCCCCTAATGTTGATAGGTTAGCATCAAAGCTTTAATTAAAAGTGCATCATAAACATGTCCTCCCCATTGTATTTTTCCCTTAGTCATTCCCTGTCCAAGTTCCTTCTTCCCATAATACCCTAGAGTTCCTTTCCTGCCACTTCTCCCTATTGGTTCATTGTGAAGTTCCACCCCTACACCCCATTGGTCCGTTTTCAATCCTTCATTTGCATGCCTTCCAACCAATGGGAAGCTTAGCACCGCCCCTTGTTCCAGAAACTTCCCTGCTGAGCCCATAAAAGTGGGCAAACCCAATAAAGTGTGCTTCTTCTGCCACTAAGCCTCCTGGTGTCTGGACCTGTCTTATGGGTGTGGCATTCCGGGGGGATCAGAGTGGAGGGAGCCTTCCTTGGCTTTGAGGGGCTAGAGCTGAATCGTGCAGAGCTGAATCGCGCAGAGCTGAGCCCCTCAGAGCAGAATCGCTAACAAACATTTGGTGGAAATCATACACCGTTAGTACAGTGCAGAAGAGAGAATTAAAACAGTGGGCTTGTGGCCATGAGCTGGCTATTAGGAAGGATCATAAAGGAGCCACATGTGATGTCAACATTTCCCTATGATAGTCATTCAGAAGTTAATAAACTTTGGCTAATGATATGAAGTGGACCCAATCTTTCCTTAGAGATGCAGTGTATTATTCCCTAGTACATAGCTTTGCCCAGCACTCACATCTAATGTTTGAGTTCTTGATCCTCGGCGTGTCTTCACTATCTGGACTTCATTTTAGTGAAAATCCAAAATAACTTTGAAAAAACTTTTCAAATATGTATTTGTGCTAAAAGCAAACCCTGAATTTTGTAGGCATCGCTTGAGGTCAGTATTGCAGGCAAAACAGCTGCAGTGCCCGTGGCCTTCTGAGGGACAAGAGCCTGTTTAAACACCATCATTCACCCTTGGTGATAACATCTAAGGTCTTATGATTGTGGGTCATAAGAAGGTATATGGAGATATGAATGTTTTAAGCAATTTGTCACAGAACAATCTAGAACAGAATTTGGATCTTCTTACTCCAAGTCTAGCTCTGGTTTTAATTTTTCATCTGTTGTGAAATAAAACACATCTAGATTTTTATAATGACTTTCCATTCTAGCACAGCATCAATGAAAATCCTTCATGACTGCGCTCTATTGACCTAAACTTGTCAAAATGTTATTTCTATGTCATTAACTCTGAAGGCACCCTTGTAAGACTTCTATTTCAAGGTAATCTTTGAAAGCAATTTTTAATCCACACTCTTCTATTCTTGAATATTTTTTCTTTCTCTGATGATTACTAATGCTGGCAAAGGCTTGACCTAGAATTAAATTTATGCAAAACCAGCTTGTACACTCTTGCTTTAAACCTAGGGGGACAGTAGTCAAAGTCACTTCACTTCTCTTTCCACTATGCAGATTAATTAATTGGTGTCCACAAAGTGCTCTGAAAATTTTGGCTAGTGGTGCATGAGTGCTAATGTTAATATTATGAAGAATTTTCTTCCTGGCTTGTTTCAATAGACATCAATGTTAGAAAAAGAATCCAGTGAAATAAGTGGCCAGCTTGCTGGTATTCTGAGACCGCTGATTAATACTGGAGAGGGCAAAAAGGCTAACTGAAGTTTTGCTGAACACTTTCATTCTTTCATCATTATTGATACCTGACTGACAACGATAAAAAAGGTCTGAGAAGAAGTGGAGTATTTAGGTGGCTTCTGCCTGCCAGTGTCTCACATGAGTAGAGCTGTTGATCTTCACCTTCCATTTTGAGTTATGGAAGAGTAACTTACAGTTTCTTTAGCACAGTAATCATTTTCTATCAGCAAACACTGTGCAAAAGGATAAAGAGTGTTGTTATTAGTCTCAGAGGATTGGAATATAAGTGAATTATGGATCAAAGGAGAAGGGAGATTCCACCATGATGCTTTCATTGAAGACCTTCAGTGGGAGAGAATCATGGAGGAGCTAGGTTGCTCCCACAGCTTTTCTTTACTTAAGGAGATCCTTGTTTCAAGCCATAGACAAATTTGATGGGTAATATGTTCTAAGTCTACTCAGAGCTGTATTGTCCAGCAGTGGTCAGCTTCAAAGGCCACCCAGTCTGTGGAGCAGTGGTGGAAAACAAATCTCCTTGGCCTCTCAGCAACGCAGTGCTGATTCAATTAGCTTTGTTAAAAATAAACCCCTGAAATCTTCAGTGTATAACCTCACTGAAGAAAACCATAGATGCTTTATACACAGATAGAGTTCATCCATCAGACCTCACAAGTATCTAACTCTTGTCTCAGAGTGCACCAGACCATATGCACTGAGTCACGGGACTTGAACAATATGCTGGTTTATGTAATGTTTGGCCTGGGCTGTTTTCTAGTGTTGTATATTCAGCCATGGCCTTCTTCAGCCAGAGGCTTTTACCCTTCTCACTGGGATTATCTGTGTTGTTATGTTGTCTGGTTTTTGTTTATTCTGTCTGACAAGCAATACTTAGCTGATTGGAAACCACCCATGAAGCAGGCATACAACAAGATGACAGAGCACAAAGGCTACTAGCCCTCACTTCTCTTGCTTATTGACCATTTCATTGTATTGTATTGCTAATTAGCTGATTGGCTTTATAAGTTGCTTCTACACTTAACAATGCAAATCACAAATTTGGTGTATGTCCACATATACAATGGTTCTTACTGTTGTTTCAAAAAGCACACAAAAAGGTCAGTTAAATTCCAGATATTCTGTTTCCACTAGGCCCTAAATTGTGGGTTGATTCCTGTCCATATGGGACTTCTCAAAATTTAACATTACACAGAAAATCTGTGTAACCAACTTTCTTATTGTGATGTTCCCCCAATGAATAGGTTTGCTCATTGCCAGACTTTCACTGCCAGGGCTTCTCTTAACACAGTTTTCCTTTATTTTCATGGCACATCAGCAGCTATGCCTGAGCCCTGTGCCCCTCTTCTCCACTGGTGAAGCAGCACATCCTGCACGGTCCCTTTCACTGGGAGAGATGACCTTGGGAGGTCTGATGAAGAGAGCAACATGAGTCAGGAGCCTATCATGAGCCTCATGTTCAACATGTGAGGATCTGCAGGTCTGTTTTAAATGTCTATGCCTTGGTAGGAGCACTGTTACTGCATGTGCAATATTTGCCACCTCATCTAAGAGAGCTGAGGAAGTTCATTCTTCCTCTGACCTTATCAGTTGGTCCGAGGGAAGACAAGTCCTCTTCCCCAAACTTTGTTTCCCTCTCTGTGGTTATATAAACAATTACTTTTCCATTTACAAACCTAAGTTCTGCACTGCTAAAGAGCCTCATAGACAATTCTGGCTTGTATTTTCCTTGGATGCAAATGTGGTTGCCCTCATGTAATGTCTCCAGGAAGCTCTTTCATGTGCAATATGGAACACAAAGAAAGAACATTCTGCTGTTACTATTTATCATCAAGATATAGACTTTAAAAAGGTTTTAAAATATCAGCTTTAAACTGGCCCAGTGATTATTATATTGCTGTGAACCAGCAGTTGGAAACAAGGGACAGAAAGGAAGGAAAACATTAGAAAAAATAATAGAATAACTCAGTATTGCTTTATACAAAGAAAAATGGGCTCAGGCTTGTCAGTGTGCCATTTATTAAACATTGTCTTACTTTGCTTTGCTATTTACTTCAAATGCCAGAGAACCTCTGAACTGGCGACGATGAATGGAAGTTTTCTGGCACACAGGCATACAGCACCACTGAGTTCAAAAGGAGTAAATGTGATCAGGGCCAGTAAAATACACTCCCCATTTCATTGTATGCAGTCTCTCTTGTGTGTTTATTTAACTTCTCTTTAGTTGTACAAGACAGAAATTATGAGATGCAAGGCTACCTGGTAACTTTCTTGAAAAAACATGGCTAGTTTGACCTATCTTAGCAAAAATATTGCCTTCAAAACAGATCCTTGGCTTAACACAACCCTTGCTTTCAAGGTAGTCCAAGGTCATAACAACAATGCTTAAATATTGTATGGTGAAGTATCTTCAAGCTTAAAAGTACTTTGAAAAAGAAAGATTCTTAAAATTAGTAAATTCGTTTTCAGATGGAGACAATGAAGAAAAAGTGAAAGAAGTTTTGTTGGTGAGCTAGTCAGTGACAGAGTCAGGAATAAAAATTATTAGCATTATATTTTGAGGTGTCTTAAACATCAGCAGGCCATAAATCTCCTGAAAGGGATATTAAAGTTTAATTTCAAGAGAGCTATGAAGTTTTATGATAGCAGAAGAGTGAGGAGTTTCTGCAGAAACATTACCTTGCACTTTGCACTTAGCAACAACTGGTTAAATGAAATCTTTGGTGTTTGTATATGTTGAGTCATGACAGACCTGCTAAAGCTTACCTGTTCCTGAAACTAATTAGTAGATGTTCTGGAGTAGCTTGTCCGTGACCTGATGGGCATGGGCTGCCCTCAGACAGAACAGACCGTCAGAAGGCTCTTGACTGCTGCTATAAATAACAAATATCACTGCAAGATGTTCTCTGTGTTGTTTATATGTGAAGGCAGTGCTGTTAGGATATCAGACCTAGTCCAAGGAAGTTTTCTGGAAATGTATGGCTATGATGCAGTAACCCCCCAAATGCACATGCATGTACTGTGTTATTGGGGAAGGAGCTGAAGCTTTGCCCTGCAAAACTGAGGTGACGGCCTTTTCTGTGGGATCAGCATCTGGCCAGAATAGTCTACAGAGAAATGAGAACTTCTGGTGTGAAGTTAGGCATTTCCTAGATAAGGAGTTAGTACTCAGAGTCTTCCGCTATGAAAACAGCTGCTTTCTTCCTGAACTGTCTGAAATGGAAAGCATTATAACACTGAGAATTTAGCTACAATTAATTTGCAATTCATAGATAACACCCTTCTTACACTCCACCCTCCAGCCAAGAAATCAGTGGAGAAACTGAGTGATTTAAGTGGCTTAAGCCCATGGCACAGGGATGGAGTGCAATTAGAGTACGGTTGGGATGTCGTCATCCAAAGCCAAGTGTTTGCTGAAGGGAGGAGTAATGGGTGTAAATGCCTGGAGCAGGCAGGACTGTGTGAGAGGAGGCCTGACTATGTGATGGGGACTGACTGCCATGGAACAAGAGCCCTGGGGGTACTACCCTGGTACACTCTTTCCCACTCTAGTTTTCCCATTCCTCCCAGTGCTGTGGCAAGCATACAGGTGTTGATGGCTGTTGGAGATGGAAAGGAGCTTTTATTTCCAAATGTGAGCCCTTGTAAAGCAACAGGGCACCTTCTGTCACCTGAATGCAGGGACCAAACCCTACTGACTGCTGTTTAAACCCTGTCACTTCTTTGTCATCTCACATATCCCAAAATGAAGGTAGCTGTGCAGGAACCCAAAGGCCTGCACAATATTCAAGGCTGAAGCTGTATCATCCAGCCACTGTCTCAGCCCATATTACATCTCACAAGGCTAGTACAGTACCACAGATATATGACACTTGGCCACCTGATGTTTAATTCCAGGTTTAAGCAGTATTTGACAAACCCTACCAAAAGCTGGCAAAAGTGATTCAGTCCTTCTAGTCCTTCTATCAGAAAACAGGTTCTATAAAATGCAAGCTGTTTCTTAAAAGGGCCATTTTGGATGTTTCAGAGGAAATTTTATGTCTGAAGAAATCACCTGATAATCCCTGTCCTCCACCAGCTGTCAGCCAGGCTCTGACAGCCAAATCTTTTCAAATACTTAAACAGATGTTAATCGACTCTTCTAAATCCCAGCGCTTCAGTCAGGTTAAGGCAGCTCGGACATCAAGACTGTGCCAGGCAATTGCTGTTGCACTTTTCCACCTTGCTGAGTCACAGCCCTTAAGAAATTGCTGTATTACAGGGAAAACAGCTTAATTGCATGTGATCTAAGAAAAACCTTACTGGTTGAACTTTCAGTTTTCAATTTTGATGAATGCCTCCTTGTTCTTGAATGGGAACTGGAAGAAAAAGCACTCGCAAACTTCTTTGGATGGTGCATTATTTCTGCTTCTTGCCAGGAATTGCTTTACTGGGGACACAGAGGATCTGAAAGGCACCCAGCTCCTTTTTGGCAGTGGCAGCTGCACCAGTGGCCAGAGGCTGGTGAATGTAACTCTTAGTGTGGCCATACAGGTAGCACTTCATTCAGCCTTGGTCCCCTCAAGTGAACAGTCCCTGATTCCTTATCATCTCTTCAGACTAGGTTTTGACAAAAGCAGAGACTGCAGTTGAGGGTGGAAATTTTCCTTGTTAATGAGGTGAAGAAATAGGAGAATTCATGGTTTCCTTTCATCACAGAAGGAGAAAAAGAGCACTTCTTTCTGAAGACCCTCAGCTGGCCTCAGACTGTTCTAACTATAAAATATATTTTCCTTTTTTTTTTTTTAATTATTTATTCAGTTCTTAGGAAAACTGAATGACTGTCACCAGAGACATTAAAAGTATCCAGGCAGATCTCTGGACTGCTCCATGGAGGCAGTGAATTTCCTGCAGGAGATGACAAATCAGGCTCGTATCAGAGCAGATCCCAGGTCCGGGCTGCCAAGCACTGCCTCCCTCATTGCTTGCAGAGTGCTCAAAATTTAAAGGTGCTAAGCAAAACTTTGGAGCAATAACTTGCCCCCTTCAGCAAGGTAGGAGGAGATACAAAGAGCAGACAAATTACTCAGCCCATCACTTTCACTGCGGCAAATCTTTGATCTTGTGTTTATCTTCTGAAAAGATCACCTAAATGAACAGTGACTTGTGGTCATTTTGGCTTGTGCTGCACCTTTATCCCCTTTCCCTGCCCTTATCATTCTTATTTTCCTTGCATTAACTGAAAAATCAGGTTTGTCCTTAAATGTCCTCCAATGTCATCTTGTGACTGTAGTTCTTGTCCTCTACATCTTTGTATTGATTCATAGCAGCTGGTAAATTGAGATAGTTTTATAACTACTAGATTTAGATACTATGCATGAAGCCAGTTTGTAATGACAACAGTTTCCTGTATTATTTTCTCTACTGGGAGAAGAGTTTTTTTTACTTTACTTTCCATATTGTCAGTTCTATTTTTGAACAAAGATAGATATATGCATGCAGAAAAAAATCCTTGAAAACGATCATAAAACCTGGATAAGGAGGGAAGAAGGAAGGAAGGATCTTTAGTTTCTGTATGTGTGTCCAGCAGCTGTTCTGCTTTTTCTACTTTTTCTGCTTTTTTTTTGGTTTTGTTTTGTTTTTTTGTTTGTTTGGTTTTTTTTGGGTTTTTTTGGTGTGCAGTGAGCATTGGGGAAGGTACTCATTTAAACATTCTGAGTGATGTGACAAGTCACTCTGAGCATGTCCAACATGAACAAACTGCCTCAGCGGAGTTAGGAGGAAGATGATGCACTCCCATGTGGTCTCCCAGTGATGCTCCATGTACCATTTTGCTGCACTGGTAGGCAGCAAGGTTTGAATTGGGGACCTTCACCCCTACTGAAGCAATTCCCTTAGAGTCCTGAACTGGTGAGACATTTGCATCTTCTAACACAGCTGGGAAGATGAGAACTGTAGGATTCAAGTGAGAGCCCTCGGCGAGCTGGAAAACTTGAGACTCCCTCTGGAGCCAGCGGAGAAGAGCATACCTGGGAAGCAACCATGGAAAAAAATTTTAATATGGCTCTTGGTCCCACTTTTCCAGTGATTGAAGGGAATCTGTAGTTTGACATGAAGACATGGAAGCTGGCTCTCAGTTTTGTCATTAAAATTGCAAGATTTTGTGTCTCTGTTCGTGTCCCAGCCTTCTGTTCTCTGTCTCAGCCTTAGGCTTTGAAAAGCAAGTCCCCAGTGCTCTAGGGTTGACACATACTTCATCAATGTGCTGAACCTTGCCTCTCCCACAGGCAACTGCACCTGCTCTCAACTATGTGCATAAGCAAAGTTCAGAGATCATATATTACTCAAAAAAAGCAGCACATTCTGTATTATGGATTCAGGCTTGCTTTACTTTATAGGGGTTACTTTATCATCACTATCTTGCATCAACCTGGCCCATGAGAACTTTGTTGAAGGCAATCAACAGGGCATATATATTTAGAAGGAATGCACCTCAATAAGTGGTTCTGACCCAAAGTGACTAATTGCTTCTGATAAAGCACTGGGAGGCATTGGCACCAGTGATTTCTAAAACTGTGCTGTTCTGGTGTTGACAGCTTATGAATGAGGATGTTGCTGAACAGAGATGTAAACAAAAAAAGATGGCAAGTTAAACTTCATCATGATTGAAAATCAGGAGAGAAAACAGAGGGCAATGCTTAAAAAATGTAAAAGGACAAAAATGTGCAGAGGAGAAACATTACTGTCTAGCTTCCAGGATTGCAGTAAACCAAGTGATAAAATGCAAAGATACTGTGTCATTAATATGAGGTTCCAAGTACTTTATATAATTTTAATTAATAGCTCACAGAATCATTGTGAACCAGAAAAGTAACATCAACTTTTCGTATCTCACATGGACAGGTGAATTCGAACTGATTTTTGTCTCTTTAAGGAGGAGAGAGAGATGATAGACGCAGGTCTTTAATGTTTTATTTTAAGAAGTTGTAGATGCCTCATCCCTGGAAGGTCTGGATGGGGCTCTGAGCAACCTGGTCTAGTGGAAGGTATCCCTGCCTATGGCAGTGGGTTTGGAACTAAATGACCTTTAAGATCGCATCCAAGCCAAACCATTCTGTGATTCTTTAGTTCTGTGAATATATAAATTCCTGTTTCCCTGAACACGGAAGAAATTAAATGAGCAATAACATCCTCTGTTCAAAACCAATCCCAGTACTTAATGTCAGGGTTCCTAATTTTCTCTCTATAATGAGCTCTTGGATTCATCAGCATGATCCTTCACTTTTTTATGCTCTCAAATTTCTTCCCTTGACCCCTCACTTTACTCTGCTTCTTTCTGTAACAGTCATAGAATCATAGAATTGTAGAATGATTTGAGTTGGAAGGGACCTTTGAATGTCACAGCAAGGATATTTTCAACTCTCAGTCAGGTGCCTCAGAGCCTTGTCCAGCCTGACCTTGAATGTTTCAAGGGATGGGGAATTTATCACCTCCCTGGGTAACTTGTGCCAGTTTTTCACTTTCATTGTAAAGAACTTCTTCCTGATATCCAATCTAATCGACCCTCTTTCAGTTCAAAGCCATCTCCCCTTGTCCTGTCACTAAATGCCCTGATAAAAATTCCCTCTCCAGCTTTCCTCTAAGCCTCTCCAGATACTGAAAGGATGCAATAAGATATCTCTGGAGATTTCTGCCAATTGAACAGCCCTAAGTCCCCCAGCCTGTCCTCACAGGAGGGCTGCTCCAGCTTTATTATGGTCTTTGTGGCCTCCTTTGGACCTGCTGGAATGAACATCCTGGTATGAGAATCAGTGAAACCACTTGAGTGCACCTTCTTTTGTTTCATACAATGATATATTTTGAGTGGAACTCTCACTGTTTTGTGTTTTTATTTCCATAAGGAACTTAGCTGTTCCTGTCAGTAGCCTATATATGAAAAATTGATGAGGTCTTGTGTTCCTTATCTGGGTCAATTGGTTTCCTAAATGCACAGATTACCTGTGAGGTTTTTGGGTTTTGAGTGGCTTGGAGAGATAGCCCAAAAATCAGGATGTCAGCCCTTGGAAGACCTTTATTCCTCAACAGTTCAGCTTTCTGTGCTTCACGTTGCAGCACACAGCTGCAGGGACTCCTGGGTACTGCTGGATGAAGACCATTCTAAGACAACTGAAATGGTGCCTGAGAAGATCCTGGTGCTGCAAAACATTGGTGTAAAGCTTTGGCATCTGCAAGAGATTCTTTCTGCAGGGCTGTGGGGCTGTTGCTTTGCCCCCTTCTTTAAGGCAGTCTTGAGCTCAGGCTGACTTTGTACTGGTGAATCATCTGTGTGCCCCCAAAGGGAAATTTCAACTAAATTAGATGAGATGAACAATTTTTAGGCCTGCCAAAAAGCTGTGTATTTCCTAGGGACAATGTCCTCATCTGAATGATGGTCACAAGGGGACAAATTCTTAAAACAGGAACAAGACAATGTTAGGTTTCTCTTCCATCAAATAGCACTCAGACACCTACCTTACACATGGGAAAGCACTTCAGGATTCAGGTAAGGCGGACAAACCATGTATTACCTCTTCCTAAGCCACAGCTCTGGCCATTAAACCACAAATCTTCCCAGTGCATTTGTCTCAGTCTAAACATTTGTTGGGTTTAGAAGGATCTGAGGCACACAATGAGCAAGGTGGAACAAATGTTTGCCTAAATGCTCTTTTCAGGGCTCACATATCTCAGAGCTGCACATTTTGAGAGTGCAGCTTAGTAGCTGTATAACCAAATGTAAATGAGATGTTAATTAAGTAGGAGTAGGTAGGAGAACTTGTCTCTTTTCTTGTAAGTTCCAGAAGCAGGTGATCCACTTTACTTCAGTAATGCCTTGGCACCTTCTTAATTCATCATACCCTCCCCGTGATGAAATGACTGGTGTTACACAAGCTCAGCACCTGTGAAAATATGAACCAATTATTTTTAAAATCCAGCAGTGAGTGTCTATCAAGGAGCTTTCTGACAACTGTCCTGTTGTTTAGAAAGAGTTTGTGTGGCACAATAATTATGTCAAGTTGTCCCAACTCTGCAAAGACACAGCATACAGATATTGCTTTAAACATGCTTTAGAAATGCAGCTGATCACATTCCCCTTCCCAGTGGTGCTCTCTGGGGATGCTGGAACAGGAGGGAGATGACAGTGAGATACCAGTACTGCTGTCAAGGCTCAATCCAGCTGAGCTGATGCCAGCAGTGGTGTCATCCACCATGCCTGGAGAAGTCATATGAATAATTATGAAATAATGACAGAGCATTTCACTGCTCAGAGGTGTTTGTTTGGGTGTGACAGCATGGTGTTTTTGGAAAAAACTTTTCTCACTTTGTCAGGGCTTGCATGGGAATGAGACTTAAGAAAAGGACCTCACATCAGTGTTTGCCTGCTGATAGCTCATAAACAGCCCAGGAACAGGGGCAGAACAACCAGATGGAGGGCAGCAAGCAGCAGAGACCAGTGCATGGTCTGATGGATCCACGTCCACAGACACAGCTGGCAGCATCCCAAGAGACTGATTCCTTTGGGTAATGGGGCATCCCCCAATTTCTTGTAGTGGGGGCTGTGAGACTTCAAGCTGTGCAGATTGTATTTCCAAGACTTCCATCCATTCCTGGCAACAGGCAGGCACAGGCAGCTGCCTTACAGCCTAGGCTTAGCAGAGCAGCAGCAGCTCCTGCGGCGAGCCAAGGCTGGCTCCTGCAGCTCTCTTGCGAGCCCTAGTGATGGCAGGACCTGCCTGCAGACAGACAGGGCCTTTGAAACACAGCCCTATTTTAACAGGGAGCCCTTGCTAGGAAAACAGAAAAATTGTTTCAGTCCTATGCTCAGCAGGTTTCTTTTTCCACTTTTCTCCTCTCCTTCTCTTCCCTGATAAGACTGAAAGACTAGATTGAACATCACCAACCTCCACAACGGTCTGGAGAGTGGAGAGACTTGTGTTGCATTTGTCCCTTAGGCAGAGATTAGAAAGGGACCAAGACAGAAATAAAAAAGGGAAGGCAGAGATAGTTGAAATAAGAATGAATATTTCTTCATACAACATCCAAAATCGCCAGACATTTGCATTCAGAAGGTTATGGACCTGGTAACAGAGCCATTTAGCAAGGACAGGCATCCCGCTGCTGTCCCCAGTGGGCCTGCAGTTCCCAGCTGAAAACCTGACTTTATACTACACCTCAGGGTGGAAACAATGTGACACTGTAACAAGGTTTACCTGTTCCAGACAGCTTTTATCCTGCTTTTTATCACATGTTCACTTTAACCATTAGAAACCGGGATCCTGAGTACTGATACACACATGCCTGATATCAGTGACTTCTTTTCCAAGTAATGCTTTTATAACTGCAATTTTGCTTTACAAGAAAGTTAGATTCAATGGAAAAAACAAATACCTAGTGGTTTGTATTCAAGTTCATATCTGTAGGTAAATGATGAGACAGAAAGCAGAACATGTGACGTGTTTCTTAATTCAAAGAATATCTAATGTACTGTCTCTGCATTAGAGCATAATTACTTTTAAATAAGAAATCCATAATTACTGACTGGAAGATATTGCTAAAGAATACATCTGTTTGGTTCATTCTTCTAGTGAAGGTGCCTCTGTCTTAAACAGTTCAATTCAAAAGACAGTTTGTGTATCTCTTCAAATCCAGCACCAGTCTCTCATTTAGTGAATTGTTGAGAGCTGTCAGGATACTGTTTCTGGACTTTCTGAACAACTTACATTTAATTCAAGCTTTTTCTCTCCCATCTTATGAAAGTAGAATAAACATGATAGAGGAAGAACAGAAACCAGAATCAGATAAGATTCTGAAAACAAGTGTGTGTACATACAAACATACACTGACACTACTAATTTTTGTATTAATCTTCAGGAGTTATTTTAAATCTTCCTCATGTTACTTGTTGACATGAAATGGATACATTTAGAAAGCAAATTTGCACTTGATGGGGCAAGTTCTGGTCTGGTGCAGTATTGACCATTATGTTTATCATAGGATTACAGAATAATTTAGGTTGGAAAAGACCTCTAAGATCATCAATTCTAACAGTTAACCGAGCACTGCTGAGTCCACCCCTCAACCATGTCCTTAAGAACCACATCTAGAAATCTGTTAATTATCTCCAGGGATGGTGAATATCTACTTCCCTGGACAGCCAGTTTCAATGCCTAAAAACACTTTAGGTGAAGAAATTTTTCCTAATATCCAATCTAAACCTCCTCTGTGGCATCTTCAGTCCATTTGCTCTCATCCTGTCACTTGTTACCTGGAAAAAGAGACCAACTCCCAGCTGGCTACAATCCCCTGTCAGGGAGTTGTAGAGAGCGATGAGTCTCCTTTACTCCTGGCTAAACACCCACAGCTTCCTCAGCTGCTCCTCATCAGACTTGTGCTCCAGCCCCTTCCTGACCTCTGTTGCCCTTCTCTGGACATGCTCCAGCACCTCAATATCTTTCTTGCAATGAGGGGCCTAGAACTGGGCCCACTTGAGGTGTGGCCTCACCAGTGACAAGAAGAGGAGGACAATTTCTGCCTTGATCCTGCTGGTCACACTATTCCTGATACAGGCCAGGATACCTTCTTGACTAGGATACCTTCTTGGCCACCTGGGCACCTGGGCTCATGTTCAGCTGCTATCAACCAGCATCTCCAGATCCTTTTCTGCTGAGCAGCTTTCCAGCCATGCTGCCCAAAGTCTGTAGCATTGCATGTTGTGTGGCACATGTAGTGCTGGGGTTGATGTGTCCAAGGACAGGACATGGAACTTGGCCTTGTTGAACCTCACACAACTGGCCTCAGCCCATCGATCCAGCCTGTCCAGATCCCACTGAAAAGCCTTCCTATCCTCCAGCAGACCAACACTCCCACCCAGCTTGGTGTCATTTGTGAAATCACTGAGGGTGCCTTTGATCTCCTCATCACAACCATTGGTGAAGACATTAAATAGAACTGCCCCAAATATTGAGCCCCGTGGAACATCACTAGTGACCAGCCACCAATTGGATTTAAGTCCACTCTCCACCACTCTCTGGGCCTCACCATCCATCCAGCTTTTTACCCAGAAAAGAATGCACACATCCAAGCCATGAGCAGTCAGTTTGTTCAGTAGAATGCTACGGAAAATTGTATCGAAGGCTTTACTGCCAGGTAAAGTCAAGTACACAACATCCACAGCCTTTCCTTCGTGTACTGAGAGTCACCTCATCAGAGAAGAGGTTTCATTTAGTTAATACCACATTAGGACAAGCCCCCCCAGACATTTCTATGTTTATATTTGTACCATAATAACTGAGATAAGCATTTTTTAGGGAAAAAAGGTAGTCTGAATTAAATAAAGCAAACTTGTCAGTCTTCTTTAAATAAATAGACATTTTCCATCTGGCTTGTACTAGGTCTGAAAAGGCAGGTTTTTTTCATGGAACACTTTCAGAACTGGTAAGTCTGAAAGTTTGGAGTTTCCATCTTGTTCTCAGCCAGCTTCTTTTTCATTGGCAGTGTCTGGGCTAGCTGTAGAAAGAGAGCAACAAATCTGTTCTCCCTGGATTTCTAATTGCCAGTCTTCTAAAAAGCTGTCTGGCAAGGGTACTGAATTTATCTTCAGGAGTGAAATCTAAGTAGTTTGGAGACAAAACAGTAAAATAAAGGCCTCATTTTTCTTTTAATACAGGCAGCAAGAGGTTTCTCACTGATTTAAACAGGAGGAAATCTGGATCTGAGTAAAGCTCTGGATATGTTTCATCTAGGCTTACACACAAATGTCCAAGCAGACAGCTCATCATTTCAGGAAAAATCATCCAGTTTACTGCAAACTGAATGTGAAAAGAAAACCAATGAGACGAAAATATCAACTTCACTGTCTGTCAAGGTGATCCTCTTTATTGCCATGACCATACTGTGCCTTCCCCTGTGATAAACCTGCTCCTAGTTCAAATCATTCATCTAGGATGCTCAAAATAATTTGTAGACATTCATTTTATCTCTCAAAACCTGTTTGTGGAGAGCATAAAATAATGGGCAGGGAAAATGGGGAAAGAGAAATGTTAAGTTCTCAAAGATATTTGCCTTCTCATCCCTTAAACCAATGGAGGGAATGCTTGGTCCTGGTTCCCAGGTGCTCCTTCCAAATAATCCCCTTCTCCTTACAGAGGGATAGTCCCCTTCAGGTCATATGAATAATCTTCAGCCCACAGTATCCCAGTTAAACATCTCCTCAGGTTCTCAGTCAGCAATTAAAGGTAAGGCAAAGCACTCCAGGTGGGTCTGGATGAGGGTTGTCTTAGTCCTACTTTGTCATAAAGGATTGACAGAGCCTGTGACAGCTTTCAGGGCTGAATTAGATCTTTGTCAGCATTTGGAGAAGTAGCTGCTCACCTGGTGGCCTAGTTTAGGTGACAGTGGAATAAAAGATTTGTGGATCACAAAATACCATTTTGAGTTCTAGAGGTTTTTAGGTTTATTTTTATTTTAATATAACAAAAAAGTACAATGGAATTTATTCCCTCAAAAACAGCTTTTATCTTTGTCTGGTTAAAATATTTCCATGAAATGATACATAACAGGACCAAGAATACTGAGTAACCAGTGGTATTTAAAATTCCATCAAAACCTTTAACAACATCATCATCATCAAAAACTTCTAATGTTCCATTTTTTGCTTTCCAGGCACTTTCATAACATCAATTCCATAATCCTCATAACTGCCAACAAAGTGTTTTACAGATGAGAAAACTCATGAAGCATTTCTGTTAAGAGGCCCAGTTAAGTGTATAAAGTGACTGGGCTTTTTCTAAAGAATATGAAATACTTGAGGTGTCTTGGAAAAATCTGCAATTATACCATAAATAAAAAAACCTTTATATACAAGCACTTGCATATAAATAGAAGAGTGGAGGGACATAACACTTATGACATTGTAAATGTCCTACAGAGATGTGCAGGGCAGTGATGCCTTCCTGGTGGCTGATTAGAAGGCAAGAGATTCAAGTCCTTGTTCTTCCTTTCTGCAAGTCAAACCTGGAAACTTCTGTGAAACAGCAACAAAATGGACATTAGCGGGTAGTGTGAAGATCTGCTTATAAAACCAGCCAGTAGTTTTAAAATACCTGTTGGATCTGTTCCTCTACTGGAATTCATCTTCTACTAAATTAATTCTGACACATGCAGTTTGATGTATTATATCACAGTTTACTGTAAAAAAAAGTCTCTTTCAATATATGAAATACTGTCTCAACTGCTCCTGTTATCACCCATTATTTTGGCTATCCATTAGAATAAGGCTTTATATGTTTATGATAAGCTGTGTCATGAACTTCCAAGATGCTTTGCCGTGCAGCATTGGTCTTAAATACATTTTTCACGTTCTCATGTTTCACCCAGCAATTTTGAGTGGGTGATTAGATTGCTACCCCAGAACTTGATTTCCCCCCGCCTCCCCGCCGCCCNNCCCCCCCCCCCCCCCCCCCCAAATATGAGCTGTTTTGGAGTTCTGCATTTTTCTGACTTTACCTCTGAGTCAGGTTTTCTCTAACAGCCAGATGGCTGCTAAAAAACAGGGATGCCTGTAGGTGGTCTTTATGATTAATATTTTAGTTGATTGGTGCAGCTGCTTATTTGATGGCCAAATAGAGATTATGTGAGGGTACAGAAAACATGCAATTAACTAATAAACAGTGACTAGAAAGATAACCATACAATTTTAAATTTGTTTTCATTTTGAACGGCTGTTTATAGCAGGAACAGGAGCAAATGGCTATATAACACATATCTTTTTAAAGCTGATAAAGTATGGCCTTTTATAGTTTCAGTCAACAGATTGAACCAAGCTGGTCTTCTGAAGTCATATTTGTAAATTAATCAGAAATAATTAACAAGCTGTAAACCACTTTCAGATGTGAGAAGTACTGTGTTAATTCACTGACTGAAGCAGCAAGAGAATGCTTATTTTACAAGTAGATATTTGCAACTTCATATGAAGGTTGTGAATCAGATTAGTACCCCTCCTGGGCACAGGTAGTCCCTCTCTGGAGCATCTAACAGCTGCCTAGATTGGATCTGTGGCCAGCTGGTCAGTCCCTTAAGTGGGCAAAGTAACACAGAAAGTACTAAAGTGCCACAAGGGGAGAAACAGTGAAAAATGAAACAGATGGGGTACAGTCATTTCACCTCACTGGAAGATTCAAGACAGAAGCAAAACAATCAACAATAACAAATTGCTCTTTGGAGCTCTAAATGAATCTTATTCTGCCAGATTGCAAAACATAAAGAATACACTACTGTAATATAATTAAAAAAAAACCCAAACAAACAAAAAATCCAAACACAAACCAGATTTCAGGAATGAGTAATCTTAATCTGTATGGTTAAGAATAGTGGTATGTATTTTGTTTATATAACCCCTCATATTTTTAATTTAACATTCAAAATAATTTTTAGGAGTATTTGCAAAGGTTTTCAAGAAAAAAACCCAAACCAAAACAACACAGCAATTAATATTTGTGAGTGTGGTGGGCTGACTGGCTGGACACCAGATGCCCACCAAAGCTGCTCTGTCACTGCCCTTTTCAGCTGTGCAAGGAAAGGTAAAGCCACCTGGGCATAAATTGGCTCATGTTCAGCCACTGTTGACCAGCAACCCAGGTCCTTTTCCACTGGACAGCTTTCCAGCCACTCTTCCCCCAGCCTGTAGCACTGTGGGGGATTGTTGTGACCCAAATGAAGGACCCAGCACTTGGCTTTGTTGAAACTCATACAACTGGCCTTGACCCATTGATCCAGCCTGTCCAAATCCCACTGCAGAGCCTTCCTACTCTCCAGCAGATCAACACTCCCACCCAGCTTGGTGTCATCTGCAAACTTACTAAAGCTGCCTGTGATCCCCTTGTTCAGGTCATCAACAGAGATGTTGAAAAGACCTTGCCCCAATACTGAGGCCTGCAGAACATCACTTGTGACCATCTGCCAGCTGGATATGGCACCATTCACCACCACTCTCTATGCCTGACCATCCAGCCAGTTTTTAAGCTGGTGGAGTGCACCTGTTCAAGCCATGGGCTGCCAGCTCCTCCAGGAGAATGCTGTGCAAGACAGTATCAGAGGCTTTACTAAAGTCCAGATAGCCAACATCCACAGTCTTTGCCTCATCCACCAGGTGGGCCAGCTGGTCAAAGAAGGAAATCATGTTGGTCAAGCAATATCTGGTTTTTCTAAACCCATGTGTCTTGGCTTAATAACAATATGTTCAGGAGGTGAGACCTCTAATGAGCTAAATCCTCCTTTTCTTTCTTCTATTTCCCTCCCCCCCAATACTGACAAACTAGAAATTATGAGGAGTCTGATTAAAGAAGGAAAAAGAACTATTTTACTAAAAGGGGAAAAAAATAGAAAAAACCTCAAACACCTGCCAAAAATAGTAGCCAAAAATATTGCCTAGCTACCCCAATCCCTTAGATTAAAACAAAATCTGGAGGGATATCTTGTTCGAAGAGAAGTCCTATGCAACCAGAGAGGTAGTGTGGGTTCCAATGTAGCAATTTTATCCCTTCTCCTGAATTCCTGGGATGCTTCACTTCAGGGACCTTGCTTTTTGGCAGGTCCTGAGATGCTGGGGACAGTCCCTCCCCGGTTCAGCTAGGATGGAGTGTGGGGGTCAGCTCCCCACTCTTTGAACCACATGATGACATGAAGAAAATCACCAAAAATCTTTTCTATTTAACTAAAACTACAACACCATGCTTGTTGGGCCTGATCCCCTGGTTATCCTGTATGTGCCTGTTACACCCTGGTCTAGCTTTACTGAGTGTACACTTTAATTTTAGACTTCAAGAGATTTTACCCACATGAATTTTTGCAAAATCTTTCATACTTTGATATCTTGAGTTCACATCTAGAGAAAAAACACACACTTTTCTCTACGAGATTTCTTTTAATTTGGTGAGAAAATAGGCATTTTTGCAAAAATGGTTTTACAGAAATAACATGCAACTTCACAAAGCATTACAGCAAACTGCTGAGACTAGCAAACATTGGTAGAGTAGGGAACCTTTGTTAAACCCAGAAGACACAAAACCTTACACAACTTAAGTAAGATATCCACAACTTACAGAAAATAGGTGTTTAAGTTACCCACAAGATGAAAAACAGTGTAAAGAAGAGCGATTAGAAGAATAAACAAAAAAAAAAAAGGAGGGAAAAATATAGTTACTGCTCAGAAGTCACTCACTGGCAGCTTCAATGAGAGGGGGCAAGATGGAGACTTTGTGCATACCTCTTTATTTACTGTGGCCACTCCTTCAAGGCAGGACCTCTGGTTCATTGACCACTCAAGTGTCCTCCTAGACAAAGTGAGGGATGCTGCAGCCAATCAGAAGCTTTGGGGAGTGTGGTATGGCCAGGCTACCAGGTGGACCTTATTGATTGATAGGTCCCTCATGCCAGCCCCATGCCATGTGGCTGCAGACCTTGGCATCTGTCTTGGCTGACCACAGGGACATGAGTGCTGGAAGCTTGGTCCCCTCCCTCAACACCACCCCAATACCACCCCCCCCTCCACCCCCAGGGTGGTTTGGACTCAATAACTACAGTGCTACATGATGGCACTCCAGCTAATCTGCCCCATAACCTTCCTGGGCACCAAGGTGAAGCTGACAGGACTGTAGTTCCCTGGATCCTCTTTCCAGCCCTTCCTGTAGATGGGCATTACATTTACTGACCTCCACGGTGAGCTAGGACTCATGACAACTGATGGAGAGTCTCTTGGTGAGCTTTCAGTACCCTTGGGTGGATCCCATCTGGCCCCATAGGCTTGTCTGTATGAGTGTCTATGTGTCTCAGAAGGTCACTAACTACATCCTCCTGGATTACTGGGGGGTCTATTCTGCTTCCTGTCTCTGTCTATCAGCTCAGGGGACTCATTGCCCTGAGGATATCTGGTCTTTCTGTTAAAGACTGAGGCAAAAAAGGCATTGAGTTCTTCACCCTGTTCCTCATCCTTGGTGGCAGTATTCCCCCCACATTTAATAAAGTATGGAGATTTTCCTTTGCCCTCCCTTTGCTGATGATGTGTTTATAAAACACATCTTTCACAGCAGTGATTAGATTGAGTTCTAGCTGAGCTTTTGCCTTTCTAACTTTCTCTCTACGTGACCTGACTACATTGTTTTACTTTCCAGATTTGCCTGCCCCTTCTTTCAAAGGTCATAAACTCTTTTTTCCTTGATTTCCTGTGAAAGCTTCCTGTTCAGCCAACCTGGTCTTCATCCCCTCCAGCTCATCTTTTGGCACATAGGAATGACCTGCTCCTGCATCTCTAAGATCTCCTTCCTAAAGTATGCCAAAACTTTCTGGACTCCTTTGTTATTAAGTACTTTTTCCAGGTGACTCAACAGACCAAAGTCCTTCTAGAAGTCCTAGGTAGAGGTTCAGTTGACCCCCTTCCTTATTTTACCAAGAATAGAAAACTCTGTCATTTTGTGCTTGCTGTGCCCAAGACAGCCTCTGACCACCACATCTCCCACCAGCCCTTCTCTGTTTATAAACAGCAGGTCTAGCTGTGCGCCACGCCTAGTAGGTTCACCTATCAGCGGTGTGAGGAAGTTCTCTTCCACACTGTCCAATAATCTCCTGGACTAACTCCTCTCCACTG
Source organism: Sakesphorus luctuosus (assembly GCA_013396695.1). NCBI lineage: Eukaryota > Metazoa > Chordata > Aves > Passeriformes > Thamnophilidae > Sakesphorus > Sakesphorus luctuosus. Next base: position 1,010,236 of record VWZD01005777.1, read on the forward strand.
TGGTGAGTTTCCAGCCGACATCTGGAAAGCTGAAGTCCTCCACAAGAGCAAGGAATAGTGATCATGAAACATCAGTGTGACTTACAGAATACCCTGATTGCATCTGCATTGGGGTCAAATCTTCTGGAGTATAAACCCAGCCCTGATACTCCACATTTCCTTGCATAGCTGGGCTAGGGCAGTGAGCTCAAGAAACCACAGAATCAGAGCCCTGACTTTGCTGCTGAATGAACTGGAAATATCAATTGAATATGACAGCACAGATCTCACTCTGGAACCCATTTATTTTTTTAAGCAATGACTGTTTCAGTTCAAATTTGCAAACTGCCAGCTTTACTGGAGGAGTCCCTTTCTTGGATGTTCTTTAGCTTATCATTTTTCATGACATGTGTTGCACTGTAATAGTAAAATGTTATCTCGAGAACAGTGTTCCGTGGGTGCTCTCCTGCAAAGTGAATTTTCCTCATCCTCAGTTCTATTGTCACTAAGCAACCAAAAGGATAATCAGTGAAATTATAAATATTATCTTGTCAAGGAGATCAAAACACAAAATATTAAATTTTTGAGGAAAATATCTTCTTTTTCTTTTTCTTTTTTTTTTTTGCTTGCTTCAGCACCTCACAGTGGCTGAGGTGCAAAAAATTGCTTGTCATAGTGAATTTATACTGCAATTTAAGGATCTGAAAGATAGCTTGAGGGATGGATGCATTTTAATACTCTTTAAGTCAAAAATAGTCCAAAGAGACATGAGAGTGGATCTGCTGCAGACAAGACTATGGCCTAGTATAACTAGTAATATTCTCCTGCTGTTGTGTTGTGATCCAAGGTTTTGTTCACAGAGATCAGTGAAACTTCCCCTGCTGGAAAGATTATGTAGAGAATACAGCAAGATTAGGTCTGCGCAAGAATTTTAGAGAATAGGGGTATAATAGGGAGTTTGGAAAAGGAGTTGGAAGAATTGGCTCCCACTCGTCATTATTGCCTTGCTTTTCTGAGAGGCAGGGTGTCACAGAGGGTGCTTCTAAGTGGTGAGGGCTATTTATTCATGTCGGAAATAAAGGTTTTCAGTGGCTAATTATGCTTTAAAACCTGCTGTTTTATTTCCAGTCTGAATTTGCCTAGCTTTAAAAAAGACTGAGTTCTGTCCTTTTCCTGTTACATTAAACAATCTTTATAGTGGTCATCTTTTCCTCATGGAAGCATTTATGTTCTTTGATTGAATTATCTTCTCACTGGCCTTTTTGTTATGCTTCTCTGTTGACTTTCATTAGTCTCTCTCCCTAGTGCTGTCTCTAATCTCTCCTTAGACTATTCTGGAACCTTTGTTTCTTAGAAATTAAAGGAAAGGAACAAGAAAGATCCCAAAAACTTTGCGACCAGTGGAATACATAATTTTCCAAGTGCAAACCTTAGCATTGGGCTCAGTATCATAGCACTGAGTTCCTCATGGAAAGGTGACGTTTCATTCCTTTTCCTTATTGGCAGTTCCTTTCCACAGCTGGGAATGAAGCTTGTTCTCTTTAGTGCTTTATTACAAAAAGAGTCAGCGTTCAGCTGGCTACCCTCAGGGTACTATGAGATGCCTTTTTAAAACCGCAATTCTTTCTTAGGAAAGTGCATCTCAGTCACTGTGATGAACCATAATGCAGCCTGTGCTAAAGAACATATTGCAAAAGTCCAGTTTGCACATGTTGTAGATCACACTACATAATTAATGTTTCCTTTAATAAACTTACAAGGTTTGGGGTAATTCTACATCTTTGTTTACTGTTTTATCTTTTTTCTTGGCTAATAACAATCATAGACTATAAGGTTAGAATGGACTTCAGTAGGTCATCTACTCCATCCTGCTGAACACAGGGAAATAATATCTAAGAAAAGCCTCAAGCATGTAAGGTTCAGAGACTGTCTAACTGAAGACACTCCAGCTTCACAGTTCGCAGCACACAGAGGTAGGGGAAGGTACAACCTGCATTTCCACCTGCCTGTCTTGAATTCTTGTCACGGTTGACCAGCTGCCTCTTTACGGCTGGATCACTGCCTGTCCCCAGCAAGGTCTCAGCTCAGGCTTTTGAAGCTGGAGGCCTTTGTTGACCTAACAGCAGCACAGGTATTCACTGTGTCCTGGGTTGAGCTGGCAAAATGCCAACTGCCCAAGTACAGGGAAAAAGGGTTCCTCCGCCCGCAACCAGCCAAGAGAGAGAGAAGAAGGAGAGGGGAAAAAACTTCAAACAAGGTTTATGCTGAAACTAACTACATGTATTGATATAGAAAAGAGAAAATGAAAACTACAATATAACACACACTTATACAAGTTATATATAACAAGAAATAACTTCCCACTCCCCAGTAAGCACAAATTTTACTATTCTAACTACAAATCATTCTAAAGAAGTCAATTCCCCAAAGACAGACTTAAGCAAAGAGAAGAACTAAGAACAAACATTTTGCTTTCCTAAGATAACATGGTGGTGAGCTGGTGCTGTGGGCTTGTGCCTCCCCGTCCCTCTTGGGACAGCACGGTGTGTCCTGCTGGGGCAACAGCTACGAAGCAACTCCCTAAGCCATTCCCACACTGGCTCCTACCCCTTCTGAGATGATGTCATAACATGGTATGGAATACTACCCCATTGGCCAGAAAAAGTCAGCTGTTAGCTAGCCCAGCTCAGCTCAAGTCAGCTGACAATCCCAGGCCTGGTCTGAACTCCAAAGCCCAAATTTAGGCTCATCAGCCCAACCCATAACACACTGCCACTCTACTGGAATTTAAGACAGACAAACAGCAGCCTTAAGATATCGCTTCTATATTTCAGAAACCAGTGGTCCAAGCAAGCAAAGCTTGCCATGAAAGGAGATAGTTAAAAAGTGGCACTAGCTGCTGCCATGGAGGACTATGTTGGCATCACAGCAGAAGGCTGTGCAGAGGCATTGCAGCCCTAGGCCATGCAACTGAAGTTTATCCTAATATTTCCTGCTGAAGTCCATATGGCTAAGCATAACTGGTCCTGATAGAGTTATTTCGTGTTAAATAGGAAGAAAATGAACAGACAAAACCATTTCAGAGCATATCTGTAGTTCAGAATACCTTTAAATGAAGAAAAAGCAAAAGAAGGCATTTCTCTCAATTTTCAATTCCATTAATAGCAGTTAAGCTGCCTTCAGAAGCCCTGAGGCCTCTGGGAAGGAAATGCTGTCCCCTTTCTGCAGGCTGGGATCCAAGAGGCACGGAGATAATCTGACTTATGGATGTCACACCATCCTCATTAAGCATGTGTGTTGTTAAAAGACCCACAGATGCCTGGCTTTCCTTTCTCTGCACTGCTGAATAGGTAACTCCTACATTTATTCAGAAAATACATAGGGTTGCTGTCACTGACAAATGATTTATTTAATCTTCTACTTCTAGCCACATGAATGATAAAATTAATCTATATATAGGAACTTACGGGACAATGTCAAGTATAAGGTAGTGTTATGGTGGAAAACTCAATTCCAAAATGTTTTCCTGATCACTTGACACAGGAAGCCTGGCTTATCACTTTCTTTGTACTTGATTTCTTGTTTTGTTTGTTTTTGGGTTTTTTTTCTGTTGCCTAACTTTGAGATTCTAACACCACTGATCAGGAATGAAAACTGTGCTTAAAAATTTCAAGGATCTCTGGCTAAAGTGTTGATGAATTACCCTAAGCTGATATACACCACATATCAACCTGAATTCTTCTTGGGATTTAGTTGTCATGAAAGGGACATGCAGCATTAAGCAATATCTGAAGTCTACCAATTGCATGCCTCTTTGCTTTTATCCAGTCTTCTCACTTTATTTTTTGCTGCATTTTCAGAAAAATGGGACCTATTCTGACCTCTTCCTTCTGTTTTGGAGTTTCATGTGATGAGTTAATCCTGACTGGATAGCAGGTGCCCATCAGAGCAGCTCAGTCACTCCTGTCCTCAGCGGACGAGGGAGAGAAAAATAAGACAAAAGTCTTGTGCATCAGATAATGGCAGGGAAGGACCACTCACCATCACAGACAAAAGACTCAACTTGGAGAAATTAGTTGAATTTATTACCAATCAAAGCAAGGCAAGATAATGAGAAATAAATCTAAATCATAAAATACTTTCTCCTCACCCCTCCCTTCTTCCTGGGCTTAATTTCACTACTGGTTTTCTCTCCCTCCTCCCTGCCAGCAGCACCAGGAGGCAGGGAATGGGGGCTTTGCTCAGTTCACTGCACTGTCTCTGATGGTTCTTCCTCCTCAGGGACAGGACTCCTCACACTCTTCCCCTGCTCCAGTGTGTTGTCCCTCCCAGGGGCAACAGCTGTTCTTCACAAACTTCTCCTGTGTGGGTTTCTTTCCATGGGGTGCAGTCCTTCAGGGACATGCTGTTCCAATGTGGGTCCCTCACAGGGTCACAACTCCTGCCAGAAAACCTGCTCCAGCACAAGCTCCTCTCTCCAGAGGGCAACAGATCCTGCCAGGAACCTGCCCCAGTGCAGAGTTCCCATGAGGATACAGACCTATTCTGAAGAGGGATCCTCCATGAGCATCAGGTGGATGGTTCATGCTTTCCCATGAACCTCCATGGACTGCAGGGGCACAGCTTCTTCAGCATGGGCTGCACCACAGGCTGCAGGGGAATCTCTGCACTGGCACTTGGAGATGTGTCTGGGCTGTTTCTCTCTCATACTCTCACTCCTCTCTCCTGCTGCAGTTGTATAAGGTTTTCCCCCCTTCTTGAACACATTATTCCAGAGATGGTACCACTGTTCCTCATGGGCTTGACCTTGGCCAGCAGCAGGTCTGTATTGGATCCAGCTGGCATTGACTCTGTCAGACATGAGAGGAAGCTTCTGGCGGCTTCTCACAGAAGTCACCCCTACAAATCTGTCATGGCTGCCAAAACTGTGCTACACAAACCCGATACATCTTATTTCTCCTTCTCACTCATTTTCTTATTCTGCCCATCTTCAATTCTCTGCACTATTCTTTCACCTCGGTTTTGTCACCTTATTGTATTGGTTGCTCCTTCTCTCCTGACACATGACAACTATTTTGTTACCCTATTTGACCAGGTCCTTACCAGATCAACTGAGGGAAGGGTTCCTCCCAGTGATGGTTGAGTCCAAAAACAATTGGGGCACAGTCTATTTTCCAACCCAGGACCCTGGGTTCTTTGCCCATGAACTGGTGATTCTGACAGGCAGAATAGCATAATAAATCACCAGGAAGAGCTGGAGAAGGAAATCATTAGTGAAAAATAAGTGCATCACAACACTACAAGCCAGCAATAGAGCTATTTAAACCCTTTGGCCATTTCTGTCTTTCCATCATTTACTGAGTCTGATGGGCTTACATGCTTTGTGTGAAGTTGTGTCTCCTCATCCTCTTTTTAACTCTTGGCAGCATCTGGAAGCTTCATAGGTCAACAGGTCCTGGAAAACCATGATTACCTTACAGGTGCTAAATAGTTATCACATAAAAGCCAAATCAAATAATATGTACACGTTCCTACTAATTGCCTTAATTGACTCCTACAGTAAACAATAGGAGCAAATTCTGTGGCTGCTGTCCTTTCCTCAGCATGACAAACTGAGTGAAAACAAACACAGTGAAAAAGCAACATGGGAGCAGATATCAATAATATTACAGATAAAAGGACACAGCAAGTCAAGAAGGGTCCACATACAGGGACAATACTTATTCCTGATTATATGGCAGCTGCATTTTCCTCAGGGTGACCCATACTCTCACCAAGCTGTACTTCCTAAACATAGTGGGAAGCAGAACCTTCCCTCCTGAGATGATAATTTGATGCTTTTTTTCTTCCCTTTTAATCTGTTGTCCTGTAGTGCTTGTGATGTTGAAAGCTGGGGTGAGAATTTACACATTCCCTGTATGTGCATTTATGAACTATAAAATAAATAAAAAAATGTCATTTCTGTGCCATTGGCTGGGGCCCACAAATTGGCTGAATGGTGCCTTCATTTATAGCAGCATCAGTGAAGGAAGCTAATATGAAATCACATAAACTATTTCTGTCTCCTTTTGGTGATGGCTGAACAACAAAGAAAGAGCAACTGATGCTCTCACATTAAACATTTTGTTCAATATTTAAACATCAAGGCCTAAATTTTTAACATGGTGCAGAAAGCTTCAGCTGTAGGCCTCTGATGGAAAGTAATAGGAGGCATGGAGCTCAGTGCCACTACACCACATTTAATATTTATCCCTAAAGGCTTCTTCTGCTGCTGAAGAGATTTGAGCACAGTGCACTTGCTAAGGCTTTTGGAGGCATTCCAGTATCACCTAGCTGATTATGTGGTTTGAAAAGAACATATTAACTTTATGCCTTGCAGTGCATATGGGTTGGGGGTGGGGGGAGCAAAACTGTTGTGCCAGTCTGCAGGGAACAAAAGATGTTAGTAAGATTTAAAGAAAAATCAGAGATTTTAGTTATTCAATCCAGTCTAAATAATTTAATATACTAATCTGACAGGGATAGATAAAAGGTAAAGGAACAAACAGAGCCCATTTATTTAACATCCTGTATTTTTAGATCTTGGCTGCAAAACATCTGTTATGTTATCTTTTATTTAATCTTCTCTTTGTGCCTATGCAAATTCAATCTTCAGGTTTTCACTCTTTGAAGAAAGCTGAGCTGGTTTTGTATTCGACACAATGTACTTTCCCCTCTGCACTTCCTGGACCATGCAATTCACTTGGGGGAGGAAAACCTATACTCCTTGCCATTCCCCAGACTGTTGGGATAGGGAGAAAGAGAGCTGGTGCCCTCCATGATGGCTCTCCACCTTGGGATGCAGCATTGGGCTTGGACCGGCAGTTTGAAGATGCAGAGGACCACAGAGCAAGTTGAAGGATTGTCTGTGGGGTTAGGGTGTAAGTGGGAGGGTAGGTGAGGAAGTTTGGTGTTGTACTGATATAAAGATTGTGTGTTCTCCTGCTTTTTCTTTTACCTTACAGGGACAGTGTATGAGAAGTGTGGCTTCCCATCCTGTGCTTTTCTTCCCCAAAATGCTGAGAGAATAATCTTCATGGTCATGGAATGCTTACCTGGGCACACCTCAGGCGTAAGCTCATAGTATTGACTATTTAAAAGTCTGGTCTTAAAGCTGCATTCAGCACAGCAGTCACAGCCCATTTGCCTTATATTGTGAAAGATCCCATGGGAAGCCTTGCCTAGCTTTTGTTTTCTTGGAAGTAACTCATCAAAGTTACCTTGTTTCAAACAATTCTTGGCTTATGTTGTTGAGACCAGTGCCAGAAGGGTTGACATTTGAAGAAGGGTAAAGCAAACTTTGCAGTGCTACAACTGATTAATGAGATGTATTAATTAAAACAGTATATGGGCTATTATCTAGTAACTAGCTGAGCTAGTGTTCTATCAGTTAAGAGATTTAGGGTTTACAAATTTCCGTAATCAGATTACGGTTATCTGGAGTTTATTAAGTGACAATTAATGACAGGACTGAGATAGCATTTATAATTATGATGAATTTTCAGAATAACAATTAAAAGTAACAAACATTAAGGCATGTGCCAAGGTGGGAGAAGGCATTTAGAGGATCTACTTACCACATAGTTTTTAACCAGAATATTTCAGAGTCTAGTTACTTTATCATGATGCTTATAATATTTTTAGACATATAAGGTAATGGACTCCTTTGTAGTCCCAAAATTTAATAATTTTAAATGAAAGTACAAGTTTTCTGTAAATAAGTTGTCATGTTGAAGTGTCCAATCCATGATGCCAGGGAAGTACTACAGTGGTAGTGGTAGTCAGACACTGAATGGTTTGCCCACAGAATGGAGTCTGTGGGACTTGTCCCCACATGTAGGGATGTTATATGAGCCTAAGGTGGGAAGGGGAAGGCTGATCCCACATGCAGGTTCTAGAACCCCTGACTTACTGTCTCCCCAGTTGGCTATGCCTCCAAGACAGGTCAGCCTCTTCATCTTTAGGTGGAGCCAAGCGGCTGCTAAGACATACCACTAGTGTGTCAGTCTGACTCTATTATGTATAGAATCTGATACAATAATATTGTCGTTATCTACAGTGACAATGCTTGCAGCAACAAATCAAGAGGAGTATGAGCTGTAGTCTGCTGCTATGGTAGAGACTTGACATGGAATCTGTCAAATAATGAATAAAAAGCAGTGGGAATCAGATTATACCTCTGCAGCTGCAATTTTTTAACCACTGCTCACAACTGTGCAATGTGCTTTATTTCATTTTGCATATGGTCTTCCTTATATGATCCCCTTAGGAACTGGCAGTAGGAATAGGGTTGGGCCCTATATATCCTACTGTGGTAAAGCTTTACTGAGCATTTGTAGATACATTTGTCGTTTGTGAGAGCACCACTTTGTTTTGGGACAACACAATGAACAGCACTCCTGCAAAACTTTATAGGAACCTAAATGAAGGCAGCAAAGAGGGTGCTGCTGTGGAGGAGAGACTGGCTGAAGATGGAATATTTCTATGGCTGATGTTGCCAAACTTTCAATGTTCTGCAGTCACCTCTCTGCAATGACCAAAGGCTGAAGAATGACAATAGCAGTGGAAGAAAAAACAAACCACACACAGGCTGCCACTGAAAAAATGTGTGTGTGAAACTCAAGAGCAAAATCCCCAACTAATCCCATTACTAAATTATTTATCTGAATTTTAATTGCTGTGGTTGGATTGAGTGTTTTGGCTCAGTCATAAATGCTGAAAGTGGTTCGCTGAACCCCCTCAGAAGTGCTCTGGGGAAGTGGTCATGATACATTGCAATTCCTCCTTTGCTCCTGTCATTTTCTGCACAGCAAATAAGTTGTTGTGTTCCTTTCTGGCGTGTGGCATTTCACAGGGGTGGAAAATCGCTACAAAGTGGAAAATTACTTTCTTTTTCATCTCCAAAGTTGCAAAAATGACCTTCCAAAATGAGGTTCCTCCTGGTCTCTTGAAGTCAGAATTGAAAGTAATTTCAAGGGTTCTTATATAATGATATGCCACTAAAATATTTTCTATTAATTTTCATTTATTACTTTCACCTACAATCAACCACATAACTAATCAGTTGAAAATTGTGTCACGTTTTCATCTACAAGTTGAAAAGTTGGGACTGATTTGAGGGAGTGCTCTGAGCCAAAGCCACCAGAAACTGAAAGAACAGTAGAAATTTCGTCAGATGGTTACTCTTAAGCGACATTTTTATTTATAAAGGAGTATCTCTCAAAACTAGATCTGATAGCCATGTCAGAGAGATAGGCCATCAAGTACAAAGGAGAAAGCAGCCCTAACATATGATCAAGGGCTGTGGACCAAAAGTAGAACATCAGTCTGAGCTGGCAGCAAAGATTAGGAAAACCTCTAGTTGTAATATCTTGTCTTAGACCTGCTGTTGTGAGTTGTGGAAATTTATATTGGGAAGGTAATGAACAACTCAACCCTTAAGGGAATAAGAAAAGTGCAAATTTTAAAGTAATTTGGTCACAGCTCTGCTGAAAGCTTGTTCTTTGGGCTGTGTAACTACTTCCTAAAATTTGTAGTCCATTTTAAACCAAGTTCATTTATTTATTTTACATGAGTTTTTAACAATAAATCATCATAACTTCCATCTTCAATAATAAAAGTAGTACTCCTGCAATCATGAGCTGCATTTGTTGATTTGTCATCAAATTTTAACCTTTTTTTTTCTTTTCTTTTTCTGAAGGTGTTTTCAATAACTGCAACAACTTGTTATTGCCACCACATGTAAATTCTGTAAGGTACTTCTCTGTATCTATATCACTGGACAAAAATCACAAAAACATTGAGATGGAAAGACTTTGGTACTAAAATAGGATCAAGTGTACCCAAGTTATTCCTGGTGAACAGTACTGTAGGAGCAAACACACAATGTGGGCAAAGTTGTGATGGATATAATGACAGAAGTTAAGCCATTGTTCTGATGAGGGGTTAAATTTTCACCATCTCATGGGAAACACATTTTTATATCTATATAGCAGGGAAAAGAGTCAGTTCTTTCCCAACTCCAGCACTTGCCTGTTCCAGTTGATTGCAATGGACATCTGGCACATTCATTTCTCATGGAAATGCAAAAACTACTCCTCTTATTATTGAAGTGTTTTATTTCTTATTGTCTCTCAGCTTGTGTAAAATTATTTAGCTCAGTAATTGTATTATCTTTACTTGTGCTTTTATTGCATTTAGGGCATCATTAGCCAAGTGGAGCTAGTGAATTTTTACCAAAAATTTAATATCCTAAATTTCACTTTGCATAAATTAGGAATTTCCATTAGGTTCTGAAGGTGTTCATTTTCTGAATAAAACTACCATTTCTTTGTAAAAAAAAAAAGACATTAGTGTACTACCTGTATGTTCTGTAGTATTGCATAAGGCATTACCTTCATGAAATACTGAGAGCAAACTGGAATCTGTTTCTTCTGGAGATGCAGCAATGTCAATCACAGTTATCTTGATTAGATGGGAAGACAGATAATTGCAGTTCAAGTGAAATGTCTTCACTGATTGCTGACTATGTAATCATGAGGGATTGACAAACACCCTGGCAACAGGGTCATTAACTCTATGCAGCTTTTACAGGGTATTAAAGAAGTTATAAGTATATGGTTTGTAAGCAGTGGTATAGAAGCCAAGTTATTCAGTTCTTTGTCATGATGCACTTCAAGGAGCTTATATCAGGTAACCAAAACATTACTAAATGACAGATTTGTAAATCCCACTCTGCGTGGGCTGTGGGAGAAACTTGTATTCATTGATTTGTAAGGGTTGGACCCAGGATCTTCTTTGTGTATGTCAAACTGACACTGCAAAAGGTCAGAGGGAGTTTTCTATGGGCCAGAGCTGCAGAATGTGTATTAGAGGCTGATCCTGTGAGTAAGGCAACATCTCAGGCCTCTGGTCAGTTATGCCTTTTAACATATCCTCTGTGATCTTTCTCAAATTAGGCTTTTCATCCATTAGAACTCGTAAAGTATACAGGTATAGCACTTCTGCAGTAGTTTTCTGTTTACAGGAAAACTGCTGCATGGCCTTAGAAGGACAAAGGTGAAAGGAATCTAAATCTCATCTGGAGATTTATATCCTGGTTTTGATGAAGAACTGCCCCCCTCGGTTTTGCAGACTGAAGTCTCAAGTCTCCCTGTAACACATCTGTGCCTTTTTGGAGAGTTTGACAGATACCATAAACTAAAAATCTTTCTATCTCTGGGCATGACCTGATTAACTTTAGTTTGAGAAGCAGGATATTTTTAAACCACATTTTACATTGCTTCTTGTCAGTGGTGACAATTCATTATGATAATGAAGGTTAATAGAGAGTAACTTTTTTCTCAGCAGCCATGAGAGATAATTTTTAATTTTCTGTCTAGTATCCTCATGAAAAATTTGAATTTCCTTTGAATGACAGACACCATATTAATAACAATGTTAAAAAGGGAGTTTCTGAAGAGAAGTGCATTAATATCATCTTCAAAATTAGCTATAGAATTAAACAAACAATTTGCTCAGTGAAAAGCAAAGCAGGAAGATAATGAATGGTTGTGTCTTGAAAAATAAAAGCATAGTAGGATTTTATCGTTACCTTTTATTGAGGCCATTAAAGACTAAGGGGAGGTAGAATGACTTTGGAAGGTCTTATGTATGGACACTGAAATGCTGACCCAGCTCTCTGCAAAGGATGGACCCAGTCCTCTGACCTTGCAGTTCTCCTTGCATGGTAGAGCTGATCTCCTGTCCAGGATCATAGCTCAGAATTACATTATCAGCAACTCTGCATGACACCTACTTCCCCCAAAAGCCTGGATGGTATCTGTGAAGGGATTTATCTCTGTTCTAGCTGTTTACAGTAGAGACTCCAATATGGGAACACAGGATCCCTTTTTAACCAGCAGAGATCTATCCAGTAGAGTCAAAGGAGTGTGGGATGTGATTTGTCTCACTGCAAAGTGGCCACATTTGACCGAATGAGTCAGAACCCAGACTCCACTGATTCACTATGGACTACAAGGGCATTTAAGCAGTTAGTCAAACAGTAGATACCAAACAGTAAGGACTCACTCCTTTTTGGGGTCTGGCTTGCAAAGTGCCAGTGCATGAGTGAGCAGACAGCTGCCTTCTACATTAAACTCTGTTCCTAGGACTTCATTGTGCTCTCTCCTCCCCTAGCTTTTTGTGGCCACTTACCCTATCACATAAGGTACACCTCTGGAGGTTTGGTGTTTTGACAGAGCAGACCTGCATCATGACACACATGGGCTGACAAAGAGATAAACCAGGCCCAGAAGTCCCAAATAGAATTAATTTCAACTGGTTACTTGTGGGATTAAAAACTCTTGGAGCCAGCTACTACTAGTGTTGGCATTTGTATTGAATTTACCAATATTAAACATTAATAACAATGTCTTTGTAGCTGGTTGAGGCCTACTCAAGCTAGAGAAAGCCCCAGCTGGTTTTAATGAGATAGGGGAGGAGCTTCATTAGTCTTTAAATGAGGGATTCTTTCATGGTTCATATTCCTGCCATGGGAAACCTTCTGTTGAAATAAAAATGAATCCTACTCAGGGACTGTCAATTACTGATGTATATCTCTAGAAAACGCCTGTTGTACAATTTTTGAAACACAAATCCTTAGTGGGGTAGTTTAGATCTCATTAGAAAGTCTTCCTAGACTTGATGTGCGTGAAAGGGAGCTTATGTGTGGAGACATCTAGGAAAAATGTCTAGAGAAGTATATGACATTTTCTGCAGAAAATTCCCTCACTTTAAAGAGGAGAGATGCACAGACTTCGTGCATGGCTGAATGAGTTCCCTGTGAATGTCTGCTGATGGTGTGTTCTGAGCAGATGGCAACGGATATCTGATATATTTTTATAACAGCACTATATTTGCTAATGCTTCCTATGTGGCAACAAAAGAATAAACTGTAACTGGTCAAGAGCATGAGAAGTTGCTGTTTAGTAGTTCAAAAGAAACTTCTGGATATAAAATAGCCACTTACATATTCTTAACTTTTGAATTTGACCAGTGGCTCGTTCTTCCTGTAAACCTATGTCTCAAGGCAGTGATTTCAATGTTAATTACATTCTCTCCTAATTAAAAGAGGTGGTTGCATTAGGGGTCTATTACACAGATCATTTCCTGTTCTAAGAATGGTAGAGGTATAATTGTGCTGCTGTTCTTCAAGCCGTCTAACCACAGGTTTGAAGTATTTTTTCTCACTCACAGAACTGGGCAAAGATCTGTGCAGCCTCCTATTACTGTGAATAAATAGTTTTTCTGCTATCTGAAAATCTAAATCTCTCACAGCCTAAATTTTCTTAAGCATAAAGTCTATTAAATCAGAGAAGAATATTTCCCAAAACTAATTAGGCCTTTGTAGCCATCTTTTAAACCCTGCAGTTTGAAGCTAGGGGGAGACCTCAAGGCACAAGCATCTGTCAGGTCCACGCAGCTGTTAATGGGCAACCTTGTGGCTCAGGTGATGCAGACATCAGGGAGAAAGGAATAGTCTTTAATTTACTCTCACTTTTTCATAATGGGCTGACACTGAGGTGTCCTAGTGTCGTGAAACAGTGAGCGAAGGTCTGAGGAGAACAGAATCTTAGAGGCACCCGAGGCAAGAAAACACCCGGAGTGGTTTGACTGCTGAGATGTGAGCACTCAGGTCCTCAGGTGTGCCACACTTCTGAGAGCTGCAGATCATCAGTCCCCCACCTAAAGGCTAAGGGGTCTTCTACAGCTTCTCAGCAGCAGAAAAGCAGCTATTGTGCTCTTTTGTGAAATAGTACCTCTGGGAGCCATGGCAGCGTTTTGTTCCCATGGGTTCAGTGTCCAGATACAGGGCCCAGCTGCCCCATAAGGTATTACGAAAGAGGCTTTTCTCTTCTAGCTTCCCTTGAGCTGTCATAGAGCCTGAATGACAAAGAAATATATTCATTGAGGTGAGCAACACCATAACTTGAAAAGCATCAGACAATTGGGGTAGCTCTGAAAATCTGGAGAATAGTGCACAGAAGATGAAGGACAAATGACCCTATTGAATCCTATTCCTCAAACTGCAAATAAAGTGAGGGGGGGGCCTGAAATGAAGAAAATTCTGTCACTGTGTTCAAAAAAGCATGGGATATGCTTCAAAGACTTGATTTTTGACAGAATTACACTGCAAGGATTTGTCCTCTGCAGCTCTCCTTAAAGACAAAACAGCTTTGGATTTCAAGGAGATATTGTGAATGGTGAGTCCATTCCTACCCAAAAACATTGTCAAAATGTCTTTGCTGGAAAGTTGGCTAAAAAACATTGAAACTGCAGCATTTTTGAAGACATGGCTCACAGGTTACAGTTAGACTCAATCTTGTTTAACACTATTGTTAATGATCTAAGAAGGCTGAGTAGGCTGCTTGTTAATAGGGTCCTTATACCATTAAATTGAAGGGTAATGTGAATACCGGCGGTGCCGTGGTGTAGTGGAGAGCACTCCGGTCTCCGACTCCCAAGGTCACGAGTTCGAGTCTCAGTACGGACCCTAAATGCCTCCCTGCAGATCTCAGATGCCAAGCAGGGTCAGCCCCGGTTAGTACTGGGTGCTGTAGACAGTCCCAAGGACTTCACTGTCACGGTCCAAGCTTGCTCGGCCGTGGCAAATGAACCTTAGGACTTAAACGGTGGGGCCAGTTCTGCGCACGCTGTGCCTCACCTAAAAAATCCACTGCGTAGCCTTGAAGGGCACACCCATGTGGGGTGAGCCTTTCCCAAATCTTCGTTCGCGAAGATTGGCCATTACATTAATGTGAATACGAGTGTTATGGTTTTGGCTGATGGGCCTAAATTTGGGCCTTGGGGTTCAGATTTGGGCCTGAAATTGTCAGCTGCCTTGAGTTAGGCCGAGCTAGCTAACAGCTGACTTCTTCTAGCCAATAATATTGTATTCCATACCATCTTACATCATCTCAATAGGAGTAAAATCCAGTGTGTGAGAGTGGCTTAGTCAGTTTCACCATGGCTGAGGTGCAGGAAAGATGTGCTACACCTTTTCTGTTATCTTAGGCCTTGCTGCTGCTGCTGCCGGTGCTTGCAGTTTGTTTGAGTTCAGGGAAGTAGAAACATTTTGTTGTTACTTTCTGTTTCTTGCTGAACATCTTTTAGAGTGCTTATGGATCTAGAGTAATACACTTTGTATTAATTGGGGAGTGGGAGGTTATTTCTTGTTATATATAACTTGTGTGAGAGTGTGTTATATTGTAGTTTTCTCTTAATTTTCTCTTTCCTGTATAAATACATGCAGTTAGTTTTCAGCATAAACCTGGTTTAGAGTTTTTTTTCCTCTCCCTTTTCTTCCCTTTTCCCTTGGCTGGTTGGGGGGGGGAGGAGCCTTTTCTCTGTACTTAGGCAGTTAGCGTTTTGCCAGCTCAACCCAAGACAACGGCAAGAGAAAGTAATAATGATAAAATTACACAAAGCTGCTAGCAAATAACAAAGTTAGTTTGGTTTAGAGGAAAACAAGCAAAATGATCCTATGAAAATGGCTTTTTCTTTAGGCAGTAGGTAGAGGAATATTAAAAATAAATGATGCTGAATGACATGTAGACACAGAAATATATCTATGGATGTGGTATGAGTAGAGGTGACAGGGTTTGGATCAGGAGGATGTCCCAGTTGCTTTCTTCCTTTCTTTCCTATTTTCTAGGACTCTGCAACTTTTAAACAAGCTGCTACTGAATTTTTGGGTCTGCATATACAAACTGAGCAATGCAATTTAGCTGACAGATGTCAGTCTCACCTATGTAATCTGAGCGTCATTGTACATAGGGCTGTGCAGTCAAAATGGTGAAGATTCAAAGAATGAAAATTGAACCATTTCGGAAAATGGAGTAATTATATATAAGTGGGTGAAGTTTCAGAGCAGACAGAGACACAGCTGTGGCACTTCAGGCATTGCAGTCCTCTGTTATGCAGGTCTCCCAAACACTGTGAGCAACTGAGATGGGATGGGAAGGGGCCCTGGGCCTTTCATGAACAGGAGCTGATGCCAAGAAGGCCAATGGCATCCTGGCCTGTATCATGAATAGTATGACCAACAGGACCAGGGCAGTGATTATCCTGCTGTACTCGGCACTAGTGAGGCCACATCTCAAATCCTGTGTCCAGTTTGGGCCCCTCATGACAAGAAAGACACTGAGGTACTGGAGCATGTCCAGAGAAGGGCAATGGAACCGGGGAAGGATCTGGAGCACAAGTCTGATGAGGAAGCAGCTGAGGGAGCTGGGGTTGTTCAGCCTGGAGAAAAGGAGGCTCAGGGAAGACCTCATTGCTCTCTACAACGCCCTGAAAGGAGGTTGTAGCCAGGTGGAGGTTGGTCTTTTCTCCATGACAGGACCAGAGGAAATGACCTCAATTTCTACCAGGAGAGTTTTAAATTGGATATTAGGGAAAATTTCTTCACTGGAACAGGCTGCCCAGGGAAGGGGTTGAGTCACCGTCCCTTGGTGGTATCTAAAACATGTGTAGACATGGCATTTAGGGATATGGTTTAGTGGTGGACTTGGCAGTGCTGGGTTAATGGTTGGACTTGATTGTCTTAAAGATCTTGTCCAGCCTTAATGATTCTATGGTTCTATGATGCTCTACCCATCCTGAGCTTATGTCCATCCTTTCCTTTTAACCCTTTAATTTTGGAGCTAGGACTATCCTATAGTCAACCTTATAATCATAGTGATTCTTCCAGTCATAACATACTGCAGTGTCATCCTGCAATTCATTATACTTTGAAAGATTCTGCTGTCAGGGGGAAAAGAAAGAAAAAAAAAAAGGGGGGGGGGGGGGGGGGCGCGCAGAAATAAAGAAACAAAGCAAAGGCCTGGAAATGAGATACATTATTTTCCCCAGTGAATAAGTGTATTGTTGGTGTTCACAGACAAAATAATGTGGTGAATTCACAATGTATGAATAAGCAGGGCTGTCAATATAGTTTAGCAATCAGGAATTGCCACAAAACTGAATGTGTTGCTCATTACTGAAAATCAACAGGTCAGATACTAATTGTCATCATTTCCTGCTCTTGTAATTTATGTTGTGTGTTGTGGGTGTTAAAAATTACTGTGTGGCCAGTGAGTTGAAAACTGTGATTCAACACTGGGTTTGCCCATTTTGCCAGAGTCTGTATGAGGACATAAGAGAAAAAAGTTGTAAAAAATAAGGATCCTGAAGGTGTTGACTTTTTTTTTAATGCTCAGAACACAAGTTTGGTAAAGTTGATCCTTACATTAAACACAAGGAAGATGATACCTTATAGGCTAGAATTTCTGCAGGTGTTAATTAATGTTACATCAGTAGATACAACAGAGCTATATCCATTTGTACCAATCAGTGATTTACAGAAATTTCCATTGGCTTGCAACAGCATCCTGATTCCCTTTGCACACTTTCCCCACATGTCAAAGCAATAAGTATTTTTGCTCTTCATGTTTGGACTGTTTGTTAACGAGATACATGACAGGCGGTGCATGAGTTTATTGAAGTGTCACTTATTTAAACCAAATCGTAATTATTGTAGCAAATTACTGATGATAATGTTTGCCTGCCTCCATCATAAGGTAGTGCTGTTTCTTGCTGTGTGCTGTTAGATGGCCAGAGGAGGTAAAGAGAGCTTGGAGTTCACATGGGTGGAGAGCATCAGTGAATTGCCAGACTATTTTGCACACTGAACAGCATTCATCAGCCTTAGAAAGGCACTCACAGCTAGTTATGTCAGGCATTACATGAACAAATAGAGCATTTTTGGCTGGAGAAAATGCAAACATTATGCAGCTTGGTCAAGTGGGCAGAGTACTGGCCTCAATTCAAAGAATGGAATTTTCTTGCCTGCTGTGTGACCTTGAATAAATTGATTTGCCTCTCTGTGCCTTAGTTATCTCATCTGTAGAACTGTGGCTGTGTTGCTGATCTACATTGAAAAATATTCGGGATAATTTGTTGGAAAAAGTATCCCAGTGATGCCTTTGTTATCTCTAACAGAACCTACCAAGAATGCTTGAAATTTTAGTGCCAAGGTCATGGTAGATGAATCCATTCCATTAGAGTGATTCACCCTCTTGAACTGAGGTCCTGGCTCAAAACACTTACCACTTTTGACAAGATGTTTTCTATTGCTTCCTGAAAAATTAACAGGAAAGTAGCTGTTCTACAATGCTCCAGAATCATGAATGAATTGCTTTCCTTTTCCATCTACTAGGATATGTAGTCTCACCTTTTAAAGATTTTTAAAGTAGTTCACTGAATTTACGCAAAAAATCCTCTTTGTTTCTCCAGATAATCACAGAATCACTAACACAAAACATTTGTAGTTGTCCTGGATTTTGGAAGTCACATATATTAGAAACTGAGATACAGCACAGTCCAAAGTGAAGGTCTATAGTGATACTCTCCTCTGAAAATAGCAGGGTGCTGATAGGGATCTTTGAAAACATCCCCTCAAGTGAACCCACTATGTTTCAAAATAGCAACATTTTATATAAAACTCTAATTTTTAGTCTTATTTCAGAAGTGACTGTGAAGTACCTCAAAGAACACACTGGTAGCACGAAGAAGTCAGCCTGGGGGAGGAGGAGGTGGTTTAATCNGCTAGGACTATCCTATAGTCAACCTTATAATCATAGTGATTCTTCCAGTCATAACATACTGCAGTGTCATCCTGCAATTCATTATACTTTGAAAGATTCTGCTGTCAGGGGGAAAAGAAAGAAAAAAAGAAAGGGGGGGGGGGGGGGGGGCGCGCAGAAATAAAGAAACAAAGCAAAGGCCTGGAAATGAGATACATTATTTTCCCCAGTGAATAAGTGTATTGTTGGTGTTCACAGACAAAATAATGTGGTGAATTCACAATGTATGAATAAGCAGGGCTGTCAATATAGTTTAGCAATCAGGAATTGCCACAAAACTGAATGTGTTGCTCATTACTGAAAATCAACAGGTCAGATACTAATTGTCATCATTTCCTGCTCTTGTAATTTATGTTGTGTGTTGTGGGTGTTAAAAATTACTGTGTGGCCAGTGAGTCGAAAACTGTGATTCAACACTGGGTTTGCCCATTTTGCCAGAGTCTGTATGAGGACATAAGAGAAAAAAGTTGTAAAAAATAAGGATCCTGAAGGTGTTGACTTTTTTTTTAATGCTCAGAACACAAGTTTGGTAAAGTTGATCCTTACATTAAACACAAGGAAGATGATACCTTATAGGCTAGAATTTCTGCAGGTGTTAATTAATGTTACATCAGTAGATACAACAGAGCTATATCCATTTGTACCAATCAGTGATTTACAGAAATTTCCATTGGCTTGCAACAGCATCCTGATTCCCTTTGCACACTTTCCCCACATGTCAAAGCAATAAGTATTTTTGCTCTTCATGTTTGGACTGTTTGTTAACGAGATACATGACAGGCGGTGCATGAGTTTATTGAAGTGTCACTTATTTAAACCAAATCGTAATTATTGTAGCAAATTACTGATGATAATGTTTGCCTGCCTCCATCATAAGGTAGTGCTGTTTCTTGCTGTGTGCTGTTAGATGGCCAGAGGAGGTAAAGAGAGCTTGGAGTTCACATGGGTGGAGAGCATCAGTGAATTGCCAGACTATTTTGCACACTGAACAGCATTCATCAGCCTTAGAAAGGCACTCACAGCTAGTTATGTCAGGCATTACATGAACAAATAGAGCATTTTTGGCTGGAGAAAATGCAAACATTATGCAGCTTGGTCAAGTGGGCAGAGTACTGGCCTCAATTCAAAGAATGGAATTTTCTTGCCTGCTGTGTGACCTTGAATAAATTGATTTGCCTCTCTGTGCCTTAGTTATCTCATCTGTAGAACTGTGGCTGTGTTGCTGATCTACATTGAAAAATATTCGGGATAATTTGTTGGAAAAAGTATCCCAGTGATGCCTTTGTTATCTCTAACAGAACCTACCAAGAATGCTTGAAATTTTAGTGCCAAGGTCATGGTAGATGAATCCATTCCATTAGAGTGATTCACCCTCTTGAACTGAGGTCCTGGCTCAAAACACTTACCACTTTTGACAAGATGTTTTCTATTGCTTCCTGAAAAATTAACAGGAAAGTAGCTGTTCTACAATGCTCCAGAATCATGAATGAATTGCTTTCCTTTTCCATCTACTAGGATATGTAGTCTCACCTTTTAAAGATTTTTAAAGTAGTTCACTGAATTTACGCAAAAAATCCTCTTTGTTTCTCCAGATAATCACAGAATCACTAACACAAAACATTTGTAGTTGTCCTGGATTTTGGAAGTCACATATATTAGAAACTGAGATACAGCACAGTCCAAAGTGAAGGTCTATAGTGATACTCTCCTCTGAAAATAGCAGGGTGCTGATAGGGATCTTTGAAAACATCCCCTCAAGTGAACCCACTATGTTTCAAAATAGCAACATTTTATATAAAACTCTAATTTTTAGTCTTATTTCAGAAGTGACTGTGAAGTACCTCAAAGAACACACTGGTAGCACGAAGAAGTCAGCCTGGGGGAGGAGGAGGTGGTTTAATCTCCCCAAACCATTCCCTTAGGACTGACATTTAGCATTCCCAAGGCACCCCCAAAAAACTAACTTGCCTGACTTGTATGTGCCAGCATCACCCTAAGTGAGTGAAAGAGGTCTGTGGTGGATTTACAGACTACTCCTTCCCCTACTTGTGTTAAAAATGACTCCAAAGCTTTGGTTTGCTTTTGTTGTCAGGCTATTGACAGGCCATTACCAGGGAAAGAGACTTGATGCATCCTCTTGAAAACTCATGGGAAGAGTTTAGGGTGGTATAAACTGCCTGGGTTTTAGAAATATCAGCCACTTCTGGAAGATATGAATATCTGCTTGCTGTTTATGTGATTCAACCTTTGTTGTCCTAAAGAGATAAATTTTAACGGAGAGGGGAAAAGAGGCAGAAAGAATCCCAAGGTAGTATATTTAAAGTGTCTGAGCTGATGCTGTTTTCAGTGTCTTAGTGAGACACCATATCTCATTGCAAAGCAGTGCCTACAGAGCCCTGCAGTCCCACAGGCTTTTATAGATCTGTTTCAGTGGGAGGACATGAAGACCTTCAGGCCTCTCAGGTTTATGTCATGTAGTCTGTGGATATTCTCCTTGACAGTGGAGCAAGCTGGAGGCAGCCGTGTCTGCAGCTCATCCAGAGATGATTGCATTATCTGCTATGGGCCACCCTGCATTGGATAATAATATTTGGTTACTCATAAATAAAGACCATGTGACACCATTAGTCTGAAATTACAGATATTAATGAACTGGTACTGTGAAAGGAAATCTACTAGTCTGTAAAATGCTCAGGTCAATTTCTATGATTTACCACCATAAAGTTGTATTGTATGTTCATTGTGCTACAGGTTGAATCCTTAAATTGCGTGTAAGTTTTGTCATTCCTATGGTTGAGCAGTCCTAACAGAATCTAACTTATGACTATTCTGGAGGTTTTTTTGAGGATTTTTTGTTCTTCCCTATTTTGTATAAAAAGTCTCTGTGCACAGAGAAGTGTAGTTTTTATTGTCATAATAATACCTGTGTAAATAAAAAAGTATTTTGCTGATGATAAAGAAGGACTTGCAGCATCTTTGTCATCAGCTCAAGAAGTTCCATAAACCTATAAAACCCCAAATGATCTTTCTTCAGCTTTATTTTAGAGTTAAATGTGCATTTACTCTGAAAAATAGATATCTTCTTAAATTCTGCCTAGCAATGTACTTGCAAAGGTGAAAGTCATCGGTAATGAGATGCATGCAGAGCTCAAGCGCCACCAAGAGTCTCAGAACTGAGGTCAAAAGTCTCTCTCCTGCTTTCTGAAGGTGCTATAAGTTCTCTACAGAGCCTTTTCTTGTCCAGGCTGAACCCCAACTCTCTCACAGCAGAGGTGTTCCAGCCCTGGGATCAGCTTAGTGGGTCTCCTCTGGCCTTGCTCTAACAGGTTGATGCTTCCTATGCTGAGGAGCGCAGAGCTTGATGCAGCACTCGAGGTGGGGCCTCATCAAAGTGGAGTAGAGGAGCAGAATCCCTTCCCTCAACCTGCTCCCTGTGCTGCTTTTGGTGCAGTCCAGGACATGGTTGGCTCTCTGGCCTGCAAATGCACATTGCTGAGTCATAATGAACTGTTTATCCACAAAGGCTTCTCCCCAGTACTAATATTGATCCACTCTCCATCCAACCTGTACTTGGGCTTAAATTGTATTTACATAAAAGCTGTGTGCACAGTATATAGAGGTATATGCTGTATACAAACATATATGTATATTTTGACCCAGCTCATTAAAGGAAAAATTGTTTCATATTGGTTTCACCTGGCCTGGATATTGTTGTTTTACTGCATGGATATTGGACATTTGAGCTGTTTCACCATATCGAGACTGGCCTTCATATGCAAACTTTCCCTTGAAGAAAATACATGAAATAATACAGGCTTCTTTCATAGAGACATATCTCCAGTCTAGGTGAATTTAGGTCGGGACACATTCTGATGAATGAAGAGTTTTATTTTTGTTCTGAATGAACGTTTTTTTCTATTCTCCCACAAGAGGGCAGCAAAGGAAAATGGTTGCCAGAACCCAAGACAAAAACATTCAAGGACATTTAAGCATTTAAGTTTCCTACTGTGTTTAATAAGACTCTGAAAGTACCATTGTGTGGGAACTAGGCGAGCTTGTAGAAAGCCACCTGGCGAGAGAAAGAGATATTTTTTCAAATGTTCTCCAAACTTCCCAGTCTATTGATAGCTTAATGAAGTTACTTGCTATTACCTTCAAATATGCGCTCTGATCATGTGATAATAGCACAGCAGCTGAGCAAGGTCTCCTGGGCTTCAGCCTCCTCATCTCTTGTGTTAATTGCTCTATTCTCACTGAATTTAAGTGCTTTACCCCAAATTCCTCCTTCCCTTTCTAAACCACTCTGCCTGTGGAAGCAGTGACATAAATGGGGAGGGCTAGGCTTGAAGAACACCTTGGTGGCAACAAAGCTATCTTGGCTGGTTTATCCCAAGATGTAACCTAAATAATAAAAGAATTCTGATTTTTTTTTTGAGGGGGGAAGGGGAGGAGACGGGGGGGGCCAAGGTCAGGGTTTTGTAGTGATGGTTGTGGAGGTGTGGTGGGGTGTCTGTCGTTTTGCAGCTTTACTTGGAGTTATTCAAGCAGAAGTCAGGGATTATAGCTGGTGTGAGTTGCTGGGGGAGTGTCTGGGAGCCACAGTGGCTGTGCTGAATGCAAATAGAGATTTAATCAAAGAAGTAGTTCTGTGCAGCTTTTTCATTCATGTGTTCTGCCATCCTACAGGCAACCAGGGCACCAGCATGTTAATTACCTTGAAAATATATGGGTGCCTTTTCCCATTTTGAATGTTTCATCTTCTAAATAAATGACAAACAGAAGGTAGAGAAAAAACCCAAAACCACTAGATAGGAAAGTGAAGCCGTCTTTACAGGGGATGCATTAAAGCTTGGATATAGACCAAAATCTCACGTGTTTTGTAGCTTCAGGATGACGATGTTTTCTGCTACCACTGCTGCCATATTGTACCTGACAGAAATCGTGCTCTGAGCGACACCAGGATACAAGTGAAATGGACAGGAACTCAGAGATAACTTTGTTCATTCCTAGCAGGATCCCACTCCTTGCTGGCTGCTTCCAGTAAATGCTGTAGAATGAGATGTGAAATGCAACAAGTGATAAGTGTAACCAAACCCATTGCAGTTTAGCTGAGGCTGAGAATGCAGAGAAACTGTCACTTTTCAAATGTTGTCCAAGGGCTATTGGGTCTGTGTACAAGACCTGGTTTATCCTTTCACCATGTGCCTGATTGCCAGAAGACCAACCCTGAGCATCTGCCCCAAGGGAAACACCAAAATGCTCCAACCTGCTGCTCAGATAGAGAAGTGAACCACATCCCCACTGCTGTCTGAGGTGGATGTAGACATACAGAGCTGATATTTTAACTGAGACTGAGGCAACTTTGGCTGCCTGGAATGTTGTGGTAAAAAAGATTGTTACCTCTGTGTGCCTCTGCCCCTTACATTTCTTTTTCCTGCAAACTGCCCTGTTTCTTTTTTCCTAGTGAAACTGTCCTCTCCAGATTCAAACTAAAAGTGATAACTAACCACTGTGCCCAGTCTGCTGCTGCTCATAGACTGACTCAGTCCAGCGCTCACTGCAGAGCATCACACTGTACATGACTTTGAGCAGAAGGCTGAGTCGTTTCTGGGACCTGCTTACATGTCTGCAAACTTTCTTAGCACATCTGCCTGACAACAGAGCACTATGGGTTTTTGTGATCTTTGGATCATGCTTCTGTTATGACTTCCAAGGATGGAGTGCATGGTCCTGTCCCTTCAGGGTTGCAAGAATCAACCCTAAATCTATTCCAGGGCAGGAAGGGCTCTGGCCAATCCTCAGTTAAGACCAAAAGAGGAATACCCATGGGATACAGCTATGAACTCAGTGTAACACTTTAAAACAAAGGAAAATGAAATCTTTTTTGTTGTAGACTGAACATCTAAAATTGTAAGTACTGTTAGCTCCCCAGAGCTCTAGCAGATGGGTGAACTGGGAATGTTTTTAAGCCAATGTGCATCTCTCCAAGCAAAATGCCACTCTCCATTATTCTGAGTTGGAAGAATAATGAAAGAATCAATCAAATCCTCTAACAGTGACAGAAAACAGGCAAAAATCTATGTGAGTCTGTTTTGAGGCTCTAAGAGGATTAAATTCCTCAGGCAGGAACTCTTCTATAAGGGTTTGTTTATGGTGAGAAAGAAAAGTTTGACAGATGTGTACAGTCAGTTCAGAAAAGCAGCCTTAAAAACCTTGTGTACTCTCTGAAGTGACACAGCCCAGTCCTGTAGGTCTGTGTTGGAATCAACAATGTGAAATCCAATTTTGTGTCTGATACAAAAAGCTGGCAAACATCAGACAAATCCCTCTGGTGCTTAGGGCTCTTGATTTCCTTCCCTATTCATCCCATTTGTCTGCTTTGGTAGCAAACTCCTCAAG
Source organism: Sakesphorus luctuosus (assembly GCA_013396695.1). Classification (NCBI taxonomy): domain Eukaryota; kingdom Metazoa; phylum Chordata; class Aves; order Passeriformes; family Thamnophilidae; genus Sakesphorus; species Sakesphorus luctuosus. The sequence continues at coordinate 1,035,318 of VWZD01005777.1, forward strand.
TCTATTATAGACACACTTAAGGAAGTAGCTAGTGAAGTGACTGTTGTAACCAAAGACCACTCAACCTTGTTTAGTTCCACCATGATCTGTGTTTGCAGGATTTTCTAGTACAATAACTCATGCAGGAAGAGTTTTAATATTAACCTTCCACTTTAACATTAGATATTGCCGGGTTTTATATCATACAAGGCAAAACTATGAAGCAACTTTCATTCCTGCGGGGGGTTGAAGTGACTTCCCAATGAGTGATGGCCTTCACTGACTTGAACCCTGTCTGAGGCTATGTTTCCTGATCAGAAACAACAGAGGTGCCAGAACTTCATGGGTTACAATGTATCATGAAGGTTGTTTTAAGCAAATAGGCTCTACTTTGCAACAGCCAAGAGCTGTCAGAACAGGTCCCCAGACCATGGCAAGCAATACCATTGTGGGGAAAAATGATTTGTCTGTGCAGCTTGAGCCTGGTGGTATTGACCACTGCAGCACCTTGTGTTTCATTGATAGGGATAGACACACTGGATAGCTGTATTTCTGTAAAGTTCAGGGCTTACTGAAGTCCATCAGGGAGATGTCTTGGGTGTTACTCTCACTGCTATTTCCATTTAGGTCTTCCTGACACATCTGGCTGCTGTACAGGACAAAGATCCTAAAGAAGTCTTTGTCCCAGGCTGAAGAGTAACATAAAAAATGCTGAGGATTGCCAGAAGAAATAAGGTTAGAGAAATCCATCTGTTTTCTGTCTCCCTCCTTCTTATTTTAATTCCCATCTTATTCAAAGGCTAGAGTCATAGATTAGTGTGGGTGGGAAGGGACACTTAAAGATCATCTAATCAGACTCCCTTGCCAAACCCCCACATTTTTCAATTGATATGCCCAACCTCTAGGTTAGTTTGGGTGCTGTAGCTGAACTGAAAACAGATGCTATGGGTCCTTCTGGGAAACTGATGTGATCTTTGAGCAAATTCAGATGATTTCCATGCACTTTAAACTTTTTCCTCAGTTATAAATACAATAACATATATTTTTGGGCGTATCTGCATTCCTTGTTCTGGATGGAGGCTGTTGAGCCTTAGAAGAGCATCTGATGATTGTTTTTTAGAGGTGCACATCATTTAAGAGCTCCTGTTAAAAAATGATGCACTGTAGAGGACTGAAAGCAGCAGACTTTTCTGCACATTAGTATTCTGTGCTGGTAAAAGACTGAACGCTATTTAAGAGTGTCACAGTAAAGTGAGAAAGAGAGAAAGTTGTTTGTAGCTATGTAAACAATGATTACACATAAATAGATCTCTCAGAAAATACTGGAAGGATTTCTAATACTAGTGGTTTTCCACTGTGAGCAGCATGACAGATTTATAGATAAATTAGACTGCAATAGTCAGCAGATGTGATTGTTTTCCAGAGCCATTTTTTAGCAGATCGTAGTGAATTCCTCTGATGTTTTTCAAGTACTCAGTTTCCAAAAGGAGTTTGCATTGTTTCTTTTTTCTCCCCACCACCTGCCAAGATGTTACTTGTTTTGGTGTTTGTTGACTTATAAATGAGATGAGACACAGAAGCACCTTGTATTCATGGTAGCTTGCTCCAGATATCCAGGTATGAGCCTGTATTTACCCATGTTCCTGTTCTGCATGCAGTTTTACATCCTTCCTCTTTCTGTACCTGTGGCAATGGAAAAATTTTCATTGAAATCCAGCAAGGGTTCAGGTAATACCCAGTATGAGAAGTTTAATCTGCTAAAATCATTCTATAAAAAGGTGCATATTAGTGTTAGAGAACCAAACTTCATGTCATGCAGCCAAGTGCTATAGCAAAGGTCAGATAGCTATTATAATCTAGAAACAGACCTCTTCAACAATCCCTAATGTGCTTTGGCAACCACAGTAATGAACATCACATTCTTGAGAGCTGCAGTCCAGCAAGAGTACAAGATTCAACATGAAGAGTGCCAAGACTAGTCCCTGGAGTGACCTGTCAATACTGGCAGAATGATGATCATGAGGGAAAGTCAACAGCAAAGGTCAGATTAGGAGAAAAATTCACAGGGGTGCCAGTAGTTACTTCATGCAGTTTGTCTTGGGAAGGAAGGTCCTGACTGAGCTGGTTGCTGCTCCAGTAAAACTTTGGGCTCATTCATTCCTCCATTCCATGTGTCTGTGGCTGAGATTTGCATCAGGAGAGTCAAGGCCTGAAGGGATGACAGAGTCTTTGGGCATATGTTGAAGGAGTTAAGTTTCCATGAATGCTTGAAGAAATGCAATAGATGTACCACTGAGGAAAGTATTTGCTGTCTTCATGGCTGGGAGAGAAATTGCAAGACTGACAGACAGGGTCCAGGTCATAAATTAAAAGCAGCTGAGGTCAGAAATAAATGCTAATTTTATGTTGGGTTATAAAACTAATTTATTTAGACTATCCAGCCTGAGATGCTTTCAGTACAAGGTAACAAAACCAGGGACATAACGTGCAGAAAGACTGCGTCCATGAGCAATGGCCATGGTTCTGTATACATTATCCCTGCATCTCCTTGTGGTGGCATTGTGAAGAGGGTACTTACAAAAGCATCTTCTGGCTGGCTTGTGATAAGCAGGCTGGATTTATCCTGAGCCAGGCTAATCACTGCCATGGGAGTCAAAATTAGTAACTTGGTCAGCTGTGTGTACTTCTTTTCCATCTCTCTGGCCAATAATTTCATCCTGCCTGCAGGTGCAAAAAGAAAATGCTGTGTAATTTATACGTGTTTCAGGCTATAAATGCTTTTCCCTGCTTTCAAACAGTAAAAAGTGAGCTTCTGCTGTAGAAATACAATCTTATGTTTTCTAGGTAAATAAATCTAAAAAATCAGATTCGTTATTTTCCTGCAACCAGTCACACCTTAAATATTTTCACCTATCAAAGACAGAGGAGAGAGGAGAGCTTGTAAATAAAGCTGTTTCTACAGAAATAGCTTTTTTACATAGTTCAGGACCAACCACAGAAGAACACGATGGAGACAACTTACTGTAGTGTGCTGCAGCTTAAACTTCAAACTGGTTAGAAAGCAAGGTCATTGTATTACAGACCATTTACTTGGCATAGCAAACATATGACTGACAAATCCCTTAGTTGTGCTTCCTGATGTTTCCCATGAGTCACAGTGATTTCAGGACACATATGATAGGTATCCAGCAAATTACTTTCCTGTTGTCTTAAAGCTGCTTCTGTGCCTCAAAAATACTATTCAAACCTGTTAGATGTGTTAGAAAAAGACTGGACAACTGAACCTGTGGGATAAGCTGCTTAAAGGCAACCAGTAGAAATGAATCATGGTACATGGCAATTCATATGCAAATTGTTTGCTTATACAATAAAAATTGCTACTATTTTTTAACAGACTAAGAGGGGCTTGGGATCACTAAACTCTTCTCGCTCTATTTAGATACAATTTGAAAATGTTTTCCCAAAATAACCCATGTGAAATCCTCAGTTTGTGCTCTGTAGCAGGATGATATGTCTTTAAGTTTGCCTTTCCCTGGAACTATCCCGGGTATGAAACACCTGGGTGGGCTTGAAGCAGTGTTAAAAGATCTGAAGTACAATGGAAACTGTGCTACCTGCTCCTGAGGCCACAGACAAGAGAACAGTGTGACTGGGCTGTGCTCTGTGGTGAGGTGCTATTAATAATTCAGAGAAGCAGAGACTTTTATTCTGCCTTGCCATTGTGACTTTCCAGGACAAATGTCTCACCTCTGTCATTTGATGAGAACTGCTAATTCAAGTGAAATATCAGGATTTAACTTGCTCTCATGTTGGTGACAAGTAACAGTGTATTTTGGGGAGGAAAGGGGGAAAATGGTTCTTGTCAGCCTTTGTGAGAAGGTTGAGAAAAGCAGATTGGAAATAGGTAATTGAGTTATTTGGGTGTTTTGGAAGGTACTTTCTGAGCATTTAATGTACCTACTTTTCTTCCCTCCACAGAAGTTCAGAGGAAGCTTTGCTTTCCATTCTTCTTTTACTGCATCATGTGTTTTCTATTCCAAAGAGGCTTTTCTGGATGTGGAAAAGAAGTCTCCAGAAGCCTTGTCAGGCTGGGTATCTTACATATCATGTAATATCATGTGCTTATATAAAAATGACAGGGAGAAATCATCATAAAAAGTTACTTTTTTATCAAATCTTTCATTCATTTAACTCAGGGCCACATTTCTAATTACAAGGAAAAGTACAAACGTCTTCACTCAGCCAAGGTCACATAACTCAACTACCATGAACATATCCTGAGATCTCACTAAATCCTGTGTGAAGAGACTCCTATTAAGAAACAAATGATCTTCTCCAGTGGGTCTTACAACCTTACTTAGAACAAATGCCATGGGGAATTACTGATCTGAGCAGTGGGGTAAATAAGGAGAAACGGCACAGTGAGAGGTTGTGGGGTAGGAACGGTGGAATGTAATTGGGGCGGTAATTCAGTTTCTTTCCTGATGCTTGATTACAGATTTTTCTGGTAAAATCAATGAAGTGGTTATGTATGTGATAGGGAAGCTAAAGAGCTTGGGGGAGTGTCTGCCAGTAAGCAGAGCCACAGTTTTGCAAAGCCTCCAGTGCCTTCACAAAGGCAGACATATGACAAACTAGGTTTTTTCCAGGATCTGAATCAATGCATGAAATGGAAAAGGTTTGCCTTCCTCATCTTCAGTCAATACCTCAGTACTAGCAGGAGCTATGAAACACTCTCAGGTCTGAAGATTTTGCCTTTTTCTGGTTTGGTTGTTTATCTCAGGGGTGATGAGATAATGCCATGGATATAGAAAAGAGAAAGCCCAAAATATCCAACCTGCCTGTTGTGATTTCATAGACTGTAGAAAGTTCATTGTTCCCCATCAGTGGACTCAGGCATTTGTATTTGAATAAAGCATAACTTCCACAAAGGTCTCCATAATCTTGTTTTGACCTCTTCAGGAGATAATAGATCCATTGTTATTTATGGTGTCTTGTTTCGTTGGTTAGGCATGTTTGCTGTCAAACATGTATTTTATATCCAGTTTGATCTTATTTAACTTCCCATCAGATTATAATGTTTGTTCTGCTTTTCTTCACTAGACTGAAGAGGTCTCTAGATATTACTATTTTTGGCCCATGAAAGTATTCATACACTGGATTAAATCAATTAACTTCAGCAAAACCTTCATTTCCGTAAGCTACACTGCTTGACTTAGTTTTGTCACTGACCTACAACAGAATGTTTATGAACATATTATTGACAGTCTTGGGGATCCCAAGATCATAGGATCATAGAATCATTTAGGTTGGAAAATACCTTTAAGATCACTGAGTCCAACCATTAGTCCAGCACTGCCAGCTCCACCATTTCACTAAGTCCCAAGTGCCACATCTGCACATCTTTTAAATCCTTCCAGGGATGGTGACTCCACTATTTCCCTGTACAGTCTGTTACAATGCTTGGCAAACCTTTATGTGAAGAATTTTTTCTTAATAGCCAAGCTAAACCTATCCTGTTGCAGCTTGAGGCCATTTCCTCTGGTCCTGTGGCTTGTTACCTGGGAGAGGAGAACAATTCCCATCTGGCTACAACTTCCTTTGAGGGAAGATCTCCCCTGAGCCTCTTTTTCTACTGGCTAAGCAAGCTTAACTCTCTCAGCTGCTCCTCACAGGCCTCATTTTCCCAACCCTTCCTCTGGTCTGTTGTCCTTCACTAGACACTTTCCAGCACCTCAGTTTCTTTCTTGTAGGGAGAGGGCCAGAACTGGACACAGGATTTGAAGTGGGGCCTCACCAGTGCTGAGGACAGAGGGACTATCTCTGCCCTGGTCCCATTGGCCATGGAGTAACAAAGACTACTACAAACCTGTTAGCCAGGGCTGAAAGAACTTGACATTAGAAATAGACTTACACAGAAGAAAAGTGCCCAAATCTGAAGTTATGACCTAGAGCAAAGGTGAGGATGACTGTTGTCTACATGTTGTGGCTTCCACCTTAAAGGAGGAACTCTGGCTGGGTACAAGTTTCTGCTCCAAAGACAGATTAAGAGGTTTGTTTTACTGATAATTTTTCAACTGTTTTACTGATAATTACTTAAATTGTGGAACATAGAGCAAAAGCAACTTCTCCCCAGTGTGTTCATGCTAAGATGTAATATTTTCTGACATCCACAAGGCATAATTTCAGGATGAGGTTAAAAAAAAAGACAGATAATAGATTGGAGCTATAAGGATGCTTTTTGAACTCTCAGTTAAAGAATACATAGTAGGATATTGGCTAAGTGTCTGAAAATGGAAGTTTGCATTGAAGCTGTTGCTATCCAACTTTTCTGTGTTGTATGTTTGAAGAAGATGCTTCATGTGAGAGAATCCAAAGGTATGGGTTGCTGTGCCTAAGCAAGACTGGTTAATGTCAATATGCTCTACACTGGAATACAGACTAGATGTGAAGGCAGCATCAATTGTGAACATAAAACCTGTGAAACTGTGTTCTAGGGCCAATGGGTGATAGTGGCACTTTTTGTGCTCCCTGTAAGTTTAAAGCTGAAAATCAAATTTTGAATCTTGTCCATAAAGCTCGAAATAGCTTAGGACTTGTTTCACAGAGTTTCTTTATTTCTATTTTTTCATATAATTCTCAGGCCCATGGAGGTCCTTCTGCTCTGGTCTTCTAGCTCTAAAACTGATGGGAGCAGAAAAGTGAGGTGAATTGGTGCCTGAGGTCTCCTTGCAAATATGTTGCATATGAACATTTCAGTTCATAGAGCTGAGTGAGACATATGTCTGGGAGGGAAGTATAGCTTAAGCTGCAATGGACACATGAGCAACCTGCTCTGAGAGAGTAAGGGAAGGTATGTTCTTGCTTAACTTAATTTTTAAGCATTGTTCAAGCCCCTGTTCTTGCCTTTCTCAGGAACACTGCCACAGGGAATTAGTTGGTGCCTCTCCAGTTCTGGTCTTACCCATAGAAAATGCACTGACCTCAGAGACAGGGATGTCACTCCTGGTTCCTGGATGCAGCTTTAGAGCACCGATCTGGACATATCCAAAAGAGGTAATCACTTATCTCAAGCAAAATTCTTGGTGATTTATAGAAACTTAGAAAACTGACAGCATGTCAAAATAGTCTCTGAGAGGAATGATGAATAGGAAGAGGCTTTTGTATTTTTATTTTTTAATTAATTGATGAGTTAATTAAAAGTATACTTCATAGCCTGTCACTGTGAAAATATCCCTTGGAGTACCTCATGTCACTGCTGCTGGGACTGGGTTTTGAAATCAAAAGTTATTTCACACATATGTCCTTTTTTTTAGATTTTCAGTAAACCAGCTGAGACTGCTTCTTCTTTTCTCCATGTAGTAACAGTGGTGCCTTTTTATTTTTTTTCAATTAATATTACAAAGCTGAAAGAAACACTGATTTTAAGACCCTCAGAAAGTACATGGACTATGAAGCAAATAGGTGTTCAGTATATCCATATTAACATACTTATGAGCCAGAAAAGAAACACCTTGAGCTGAGGGAGTTCCAGGTAAGAGAAGTAGCATGAGGTGGTATTTCCTGGGAGATGCTGTATAACCAGCCCTGCACATTCATATTGTTTTCCCATGAAAGAGCTGAATGAATCAGTCTCTGGGTGGCTGTGTAACTCTAACAGCCATCACATATAAAAGAGCTTGGTGAAAAATCGACAGGAAAAAAAATTTTTTTTTTTTAAAGTAGGCCTTGTCTACTGAAGTTATGTATACTGAGGAAATATTTTGTTTTTCCAGGAGAGATTATGAGAGCATTCCTTAAAAGCCACAGTAAGTTTCAAGTGCCTGCAGATATGCATATTGAATTTCTACCCCTTCCCTCCCATCTGCCAACTGCTCCACTATCATATTTTTCCCCTCCTTCAGCAAAGCGTAGAGCTGGGGAAACCACAAACCCTTAACTGTGTCACAGCACAGAAGAAGATTGATGGGGAGGTTAATAAGTTGACTGTGCAATTATAATGCTCACCATGTACCACCGATGCTGGTTAATGTGGTTATTGCCTGCTCCTCTGATCATTTTGCTGCATGTTTGTCAAGTCAGCTGTGGAGCTGAGCTCTCTGCTCTCTGCCCTGCAACAACAGGACACTGGGCTATCAGCCACTTTGCTGTGCTGGGTATTTGCTTAAACTCCTTGACTCCCATTGCACTTAGGAAAGGCAATTGAAGTTCTGCTAATGAGAAAAGGATTAGATGATTTTTTTTTCTCCTGTGCTTTTCAAAATGTGAAAACAACTGGGAAATAACCAGCAATGGACTAAAGCTGAGGATGGATTTTTCCCTGTGTTTAAAAGCTATTTTTGAATATCTTTTTTTCTTAGAACACAGTTCTAAATGACACCACACCTATCACATTGTTCTCAGCAGAGGTAAACTCACTGTTTTAAGTCTTAATGTGATTCAAGAGTAGATACCTTGATAGGGATCAGTACCTAAACTCCAACTTTCTGAATAGATATTATAAAAATTGGTGAATGATGAATTAATCAGGACTAAAACTCCTTCAACTGCCCCACAAACTCTTGCCACAGATATGTTTTTGTGCTAGAATATAAAAGTTGTGGTTGCAGAAATGCACTTGGAACAATATAGAATAATGACTTTGGTACAGAAATGTTGTCCAGATAGTCAACATTCCATCTGCTTTAGTGATTAAGAATGAACACTTCAAAGCTGGCATAAACTGCTCTTGGTGCAGTTGATTGTATGTTGCTTTTGAGAGAAGAAAGCTGTGGTATTCACCCTGTTTGTTTAGAAAACATTTAAGTGACAAGAGCTTATGACATGGACCCTGTCAGAGAAACTGAGGCACAAATTTCTGAGGAAGCAGCTGGCTGCTGTTTGTGTCTGTGGAGAACATTTGTAGAAACAAATAAAGTGACATCAAAGACGATAGTCAAATTCTGCCAAGGCTTTCTCCTCCTAATAGAGAGAATCTGTGAAAGCTCTCATTTGCAAAGATGGTTTGGCTGAAGAGTTATGATATCAAGACAATTTGCTTTTATTAACTCAGGCATGCATGTTTCAAGGAATAATAACTAGGTGTTTTGGCTTTATGGGTCCTACTTGAATGATCAATTCTATCCTTTATGAGCAAGAAACCCTGCAGACCATTGTGAGGGAAAGCCGAATACTCTAAAGTCCTGGAGAACAACTAGCAAACTGAGAGCGTAAATAATAGCTGGTGTTCCACAGAAAACAGATGCTGCAATGAGAAATAACATTGCCAAACTTATAAGGTCATCACACTCAGGAAAGGAAAATACAGTGCAATTGCTGGGGTGACAAATAGCCAGCAAATGTAGACAAATAGTCCCAAACAGGGATTTACCTGCAGCAGTCACAGGTGAAATTCCTCATTAAAGAATTACTCATGACAATGAGCTGATTTAGCAAACTTTTTATCTGGTCAACACAGACTCAGGCAATTTTTTGGGGGAACATGATTATGCTAATGGGGATTTTGAAAGGGATAATGGAGAAAGCCATTTATGATACGCAGCAGGAGATTTAGGCCCGTGTTAAGGAGCAGTGAACTTGCCCTCACAGCTCCAGTCTCCAATCCTGTTATCTAGTTAACACCTTTCACTCAATGCTAATTGTCATTACAGAGGTTCGTAGCAGCGGTAAGAGTTAGAAAACCAGTTCAGCTGGGCTTTTAACAATGTTTAGAGGACCAGGAGAATTGAACCCACACAATAAGCTGTGAAGGAGAGGACAGTTGTTAATGAGCTGTTTAAACTAGCCAAAGCTTCGTTGTTTAGTGCCTCAAATACCCCTGTAAATGTGAAATTAATTTAGCTGCTTCAGATGCCATCACTTCCTTGTCTTTGTCTCCTACAGTGTCAGCACTGGTCTGGATGAGCTGAAGGGCTCAGCTTTCACTGCTTGGCATAAAAAAATAACATTTGTGGGGATGTAGAGTGATCAGTTTGGAATGAGAGTCACAGTTACTGGCAGTATTATCACTGGATATAACATTTCACACTGCTCTTTGTTTCGTTGTTTGTTAAGTGATATAATTTTCTGTGGAATATATTAATTCATTTTTATTATTTTCTGTTTCTGAAGATGGCAGTCAACTGATAAATTTTACCCTTTTTATTTTACAATGAAAACCATTTTTTTTCCTCTTATGACAATTAAATAATGTTTTGGTGATTCTTTTGTTAGTAAACAGTAGTATAAACAGTCAGAATCAAGATTTCACAGCCAAATTGGCCATCTTCTAAAAATGAGGCTAATCTGGTGGTGATGCTCCAAAGAAGGCCCAGTTTTCATTAAGGATCAAGAAACAGGCTGCAAAAAGCAAGTCTTAGTATTTACAAAGAATCTGTATGTTGCACTGTATTGTTTGAGTGTGGTCTCATCTGGGGATTGCTGTGCAATTAAAGGTTCTGCTCTTCCATCTATGATTTACTTTAAAGATAATATTGACCAAGACAACCCAGCTCCTCTAAGCATACAGACTTGATGAGAGGTTCATCTGTGCACTTTACAGCTCAGTATGAATCATGGCACCAACGCGAACAGGAACCTGAGTTATGTATTTACTCTTTCCAAGATGAATTTGAGTAGCCATTCTCCAGAAAGTAAACTTCCTTTTGATGCAGGACTTGTAGCACTGAGGTGTGCCAGTGTGCTACTGCAGTATCCCAGCAAGTTTGTCTCTGTGCTGGCACACAAATAATTTAGGGTATTTTCAGAGATGGCTTCTCCTCTTCTTGAGGTCATAGAATGAGAGCTTAGTGGTAAGTTTTATCTCCTGCTGTACTTCAACACATACTCATTTTACAGCCTCAGATAACCCTTGTTTTGGTTAGAACTCAGACTGGTGACAGGTTAGGAGCTAAGTGCTAGAAAGAGACTCCATAGAACTTGATTAGTTCCTTGACCAGGTGATCGTTTCAGCTGTAGGCTCCAGACATGTCATTCAAGGTGTAACTCTGCTGTCTGTTCATAGCTGTCTTGTACCAGCCAAAGTACCACAGTGCATTCGAGCCCCCCAAACTGGACTGGGAGACATGACACAGTGCCCACAGGAGAGCCTTGACCTCCTGGCTTGGGTGCAAGAGGCCAGGTGGACACCAACACACACCTGCAGTGCAGTCACCCACCTGTGAGGAGGACACCTCAGTCTACTATAAGAGTCCATAACTGGTGGACTCAACAGCATCAGTGAGTTTAGAACAAGATTCATCTCTTGTCTTCCAGATCCTCACATCTGGGCACATAACATGCCTTAACATCCTTTGGCTCTATTGTCTAGGTTTTTCCTGTTGTTGTAGGGACCAGTCAACTAACTTAGATGTGTGTAAATCTACTCAAAGGCAACTGAGGGTGAAAAGAACCTACTTTTGCTTTGCTTTCATCTGAAAAGTGTGGACAGTACTCCCTCCTTTTGCCATCATTAACTCCCTATACAATTCATGTTCTAAATCCCTCCTGTCAGGGGTTTATTCTTGTCCCTTTCTGCAGGTGGCTAGCACAGCTGGCCTACAGCTACCGTGTCTGGACATTCAGGGGTTAACCACAATGGTAGGAAGAGAAGCTGGCACCACTGTTAAAGTGTCAAAATTTGAATCTCATCAAATATCACACCAGGAAAAAAAATCACACTTCTTCTAAAAAAAATTAAACCCTTTTTATTTGTATATTTATTTTTATATATAAAAGAAATACAAAAAAAAAAAAGAACACAAACAATGCTGATTATGGCAATTCAGGTTTGTCAGCCCCCTCTGCCTGGGCTGCTGCTTCAGATCCACCGGGAGTGAGCAAAGTCCTCCGGTTGTAATGTCCTTTTATGATTCCAGAGTTATTGTTCTCATTAAGAATTTGTTTCTGTTTTTGCCTGTTAAGAGACTGTACAAGTCCTAATACAACAGCTGCTAATGAATACTGTCCAGTCAGTTTCCTTGGTTGTAAGATTAAAGGATTTGGTTGAACTCTTCCTAGAAGAAAATATGTTTTGATTTTTCCTTCCTGTTCACTGATACCTTTGACATAAATCTCTCCTCGGTAGTCGAAGGCAAATCCCCGGTCCTTCAGGATCAGATACGTTTCTTCAGGCACTTGTATTCTGTCACTAACACCTGTGCTGTCCATTCGACTTGCTAAATTAACCGTTTTGCCCCAGATATCATATTGGGGTTTCTTAGCACCGATAACTCCTGCTACGACAGAGCCATGGCTAATCCCTAATAATAAAAAAGGAAAAAAACATAAAACAAATTTGAGAAGATAAACCCTTATGCAAGAATGACTAAAACCATATTCACACTTAAGAATCAGACGAAAACTGCTTCAGATACACTTATCTCTAAGTTTTGTATATATATCTCTTAGGAAGAGATGCATATACAAAGAAATTAAGGGGAGAAAAAGCTGGAAAAACTAGAAAGCATGAAAAGGGACATCCAAAGTGTTATTTTATTAGACATCCATGTCAATGGAATCCCAGTACTGATGTGCCATCTGTATTCTGTATGTTATTAGCAAAGCTTCTGCAAACTTATTCTCACATAGTAGGAAAGATTTCTCTGGAAGGATCTTTCTGGATCTACACTTGTTGAAGGCAACCTTGCTAGTGCTATACAGTCAAGAAATTATATTCTTATGTTCCATGAAGTGAAAATATTAAAGCATTCTGTGAAATTATTGAATGAGTATCTTGTAAGATTGTTGCACAAAATTAAGACAGGCAATACCTATATTTTTTCTACAGCAATGATTTAAAAGTACATTTGATGAGAGTGTAAGACGTCTTTTGGAAAAGGATTTCAGTTTTTTAGTTTTTTTAAAAAAAGATTTTTTTAATGTGATAGAAATATTTCCAAATACTGTTGCATTCATGATTTATGAAATCTTTATAAGAGATCCACAGTTATTAATAATGGATGTCTGTTCCCTGAGAAATCTTGGGAACTGAAAGTTCTGCATTTGAAACTCTTAGGAAATGTAGATCAGATTTTGGTGCTGTGACCCTCCATGCTATGACTGCTGAATATACTTCAGATTTTCTATGGCAGGGTTGTAAAGGACACGTTTCTTCCAGGCAGTTTTTGGTTTTGGCCAATGATCCAGTCAGCATGAGAAGTCATCAGATTTACTCCTGCTATGTGCCATATATTCAGGCTATTGTTTCATGTCCCATCCTACTAGCCATCCAGGACATCTCATCCAGCATAATAGCTCCCCATCACAGCAATTCAGAGCTCCTGCCACTGGTCACGTAGGAACTGAAATTCAATTTTTGTGTAAAACTGAAGTTCTACTCACAGTGTTTATGAGAACCTACTTTCACCCCTTTACATAAAAACAAAACAAAACAAAACAGAGAAATTAATAAAGGCCTATATGAGTATTAGTCTTGGGGCTAGGTTTGGGCTGTGCAGTTCATTTTCTTTGTTATATCTATGGGCTCTTGGCCAGACTTGCTAAAGACAACAGCTTAACTCCATTCTCCATTCACAATTCACTGAAACTTTGAGCTTCTGCAATCCCCAAGTCAGGGCCAGTATTATGCAAATGTAGTACTTCTTATTTCTGATTTTGCCTGGGATGAAGTCTGTTTGAAAACAAAGGATACAGTATTTGGACTTTTTTATATTGTGCACATCCTTGCAATGCTCTTGGAGCACACTTATTGGAGGTAGATCCTTGCAAACAAACCCCCACTTTAATTCTCCTGTTTGAACCATGCTTACCAATACGGAGTTCAAAGTTGTTAAATGAATGCTTGTTGATCTCCTGTATGCTTTCATTCAGAGCTATGGAGAAGTCAGCCAGGGCACACAAATGTCCCCATTTGTCTTCACATTGCTGAGAAAAAAAGTTACAGACCAATATGTTAGAAAAGTTTTCCATTTGCTCAGCTGGTACCCATCCCTACCAAGTGCCAAGTATTTAAATTTGGAACCTATAGAAACAGCCTCAACACACTAGATCCAAGAGTGGTAGGGTGTTATTAATAGTAATGCTTCCCAGTTATGTTACAGCACTACTACACCTGGATGAAGAGAAACTTGGTGTAAACTACCAAAGAAAGCAATGTCCTGTCAAAAATCTGGCAGACAATCATCAGAATTAACAAGGCATGTGAAATCAATCTAAGGCTGAGAAACAAAGTACAGACAGGACTGAGCTAGCTCAGGTGCCAAGTCAAAATCTAGTGAGAACCGGGAATGACGCATATAAGGAAAAAGTAGAACAAAAGAATTGAAAGCTGTAATTCTCATTTGCTGAAACTGTCATGGAGGAAAAGCACCAATTCCAATGCTCTCAGGGATGGAATAGTGACAGAAACAACAGGACAGGACAGGACAGGCAACCTGGGACTGGTTAAGCGAGAGATAAACGGCTCTTGTGTAGCACATTAAACACCTGTGCTTAGGTCAGTCAAGTCACTCCCTGCTCTTTCCCCTACAATTTGATTCCTACAGGGCAGTCAATATACAGATGGGGACTACTAGTAGTTTTTAGTCTTTCCAGACACCAACAGATCACATAAAGAGGCAGGGACTCTAAAGGGAGGCAGTGGAGCAAGGACCAGCTGTGGGTTTGGACCAATGATTGTGTGATGTCATCACATCTGTTCTGAAGCAAGGTAATCCTTTCTTCATATTTCCAGTTCATAGCATTACAATACATTACATTACAAAACATTGTAAGCCTCTCCATGGGCCATGCAGTTCAGGCCTTTACAGTTTTCATCATCTTCAGTGTTTGATACTGAAAATGAACATCTCCCAGGCATCACCCTGTTCTGTTCACACTGTGCTTGGGCTTTGTCCTCAGCCTCATTCCGTTCACAGCATGCCAACATTCCTCAGCAACCCACACATCTTAGATGCTGACAAGGTGACAGATATGTATGTATGAAGATATGTATGTATACCTAAAATATACTTTAAAATACATTAAGCTCTTATAGTTCAAGAAAAGAGATGAGTTGATCAGTCTTGGAAAGGCAGTGAAGTGTTTCTTCCTTTGATTTTTTACATCAATTAAGAGTCAAAAGAAGTGGTTAGGAGCTGTGTAGCTATAACCAGCTATCTTCGTGATGTTCAATCCTTCTTTGCCTATTTGTACACAGAAGCATTTTAACTTGGAACAACCAACACTCCCATGCTTCTCTAGTTTTGTGGATTTCCAGCTGTCATCATTGCTTGCTACTCTGTAGGTGGGAGATGCTCAGCTAGTTACACTCCATGTGTTTTAAAATGTATTCTAAACAAACAATGGAATTTTTCTAGTTTATAAAGCTCTTGCTAATCTGTCTTCTGCTTTTCTGGAATTTGTGATCAGTGTGGGCAGATCTGATTCTCAAACTGTGTCCCAGGACACCACATCCCTTTTGTGTTGCTCTTCCTTGGGGAGAGGTACCAGTTGCCAAAAAAGAGATCTCAGCAAAGCTGACTTCTCCCTGGATGTGTTTTAGAGCCTCATCAAACTCCTTTGGAGACCCTGTTTCCAGGCAAATTCTTGGGTGGAATTATGAAGGGATTTTTGTCGTCCGACTTGTCTGAGGTTTATGGCTGTGACTGTGTATGTGTCCTCTGTGACTGACCAACTTGCTTTGTTTGTTCTTCAGTTGAACTGATGGTCTGCTTTCTTTCTGATGTATAATTATTGCACTGTCTGTAGGTAGGTTGTGTCACAGGAGAGCACAAATGCAGCATTACACTTGCATAAGTGTGCTGTCCGTTAGCAGATCTCTCTATTGATTACTGGAAGTTGTCAGTCATGTTCCAGTCTGAGTTACAGTGGTAACTTGAGAGTGTGTCTGAAGATATAGATAGACCTCATCTAGATTCACATTGATGTGATTGAGAGGAGGTTGGGTTTTTTCTCCTATAAACCTAAATTTGAGGAAAGAATCCATATGGTTCTTGTTCCAAGCACAAGATGTCATTTCAATTCATCAAGAAGTGAAACTATTGTCTGCCAGAAGCCTCAAATGTCTATTTTATTTTATCAAAACAGCTTTAAGAACAACACAAAGATAACACTAGTATTTTCTATTATGAATGGTCAGACTTATTAATGGAAAATATTCTCTTACCTGTTTTTCAGGTGATAATCCTGACACGGCCATGTATGTGCTGCCAATTGTTTTAATTTTTTCAATATCTTGAAATCTCTCTTCACCTAGTAACTAAAATATAAAATAATACTGTTACTTTAGTAATTATTAGCACAAAATGCTTCTACAGATGTGAAAGTGAATGTTTACACTTGAGGTATTTTCCAGTTGGTCATGGCACCCAGTTTATTCTGGTTTCTGGTGCACACTGATCTGGGACTTTGCAACACCTCCTACTCATAGAGTGCATTCAAGCAAAATTGTGTTGTTTGATAAATCCCATAATGGCTAATATGAGACCTGCATATTCCAGCCTGACATAAATGCACATGAGTCCTGCATTTCCTGCGGTATGATCACTGAATATTGGTGAGGACAGAGTCTCTGTGTATGTATGTGTGAATACAAGAAGTGTTGATCCCTTAAAAGTGTTCTTAAAACTCTTCTGGAGGAACTTAGTTTGCAAATTGAGTCCTGCTACAGCAACAATTCAGGTGATAAAACCAGTGTTCAAAGCCAGGCTGGATGGGACTCTGAACAACCCAGTCTGGTGGAAGGTGTCCCTGCCCATGGCAGAGGGGTTGGAATGAGATGATCTTTAAGGTCCTTTCCAACCCCAACCATTCTGTAATTCTGTGGGTGTTAAGTAGGTAAAAAGATCTTGAGAATCTGGAAGAGGAGGAATAAATTTAGTTTAGTTACTAAAGCACTGAGTGAAGTGAGAGTGATAGTTTGGTCCTTATTCCAAGTCTATATTTGTGGTTTAACTTAAGATTTTCCATGAAATAGGAACCAGAACGATAATACAGTGCAGTATATGGGCATTAATCACCTCATCACAGGCTTTTAAAATGCTTATTGCTGGTATTAATGCGAAATACCCCAGGAATCTTTGTGATAAGCTGTATGGTCTCTAATAAATTTAGGTATCATTATAGGTAGCAAGTCCTGGGAGAAAAAAAAACCTCAGTTCATTAAAAAAAAAAGAAATTTCAAACTTTTGCTTCTAAAGGCTCAATGAGGGGTTTAAATGGGAAAAAAAGTCTTTCTGTGGTCAGGCAAAAATTTAATGAAATATTTCACCCTTATTCCCATCTTGTGGGTTGGAATTTCCTGTTCATTAAGGGGATTATTTCACTCAAAGGGAGAAACATACCAAAGGCATAACATGAAATATCCCCTGCCACTGAACTAACCACAGTGTACGTCAGCTGCAGCGCTGGGGTCTTGGAAGCTTTGCTGTTAATGTGCAGATATTGCACCATCTGTCT
Source organism: Sakesphorus luctuosus (assembly GCA_013396695.1). Taxonomy (NCBI): domain Eukaryota; kingdom Metazoa; phylum Chordata; class Aves; order Passeriformes; family Thamnophilidae; genus Sakesphorus; species Sakesphorus luctuosus. The sequence goes on from VWZD01005777.1 coordinate 1,052,694, forward strand.
CTAATGGGAGGCTGCTCAGCCCTGAGCATAGGGAATACAAAGCCATATGGTTTAATGGCTCCTGTCCAAGTCAGGAAAGTCCAAAAACTTGACCTGCTTCTCATTTTTCTTCAAACTGCCAGAAAAGGCCATTGTGTACCTTTCCCTCCAACAAGGGCAGCCCTTCCAACTGCTCTTTTAAAGAAAAAGATCATTTCTTGTAGCTTGCCTTTGTGAGTAGTCTGAGAGCACCAGGTGTGGGCAAGGGGAGAAATGGGGCTTGGTTGAAAACAAGTCTTATATTTTCTTTTCCAGATGGTTGCTGGAAGAAACAGCAAATAGCACACTAATTTAAAGTGCATAATAAATATCTAAAATTACACTTCTTAAGAAAGAAAGAAACTATTGGCAGTGAGGCAATTTAGAAGAAATGATCTCAAGTTATGTTTTTTCCTCATTCATTATTGTTCCAAATTTTTTTTTCCAATTTTATTTATCCTTGCTTTATCTGGCATGTTTGATAGCTTCTTTCTTCTTCAAATAACAGTCTATTTATAAATTACTATCTTCACAGTATGACAGGTTGATGGATTTTGATATCGGGCAAAGATATTCCAACTCCATCCTAAATCAGCTGCTATTTGCTACAACATTTTAAATAGACTGTTAATCTACCACAATAGTCCAGGGAACATTTTCAAGCCCTAGAATGTGATTTGTATCTGAAAAGCAACTAGTGGCTTGATGTCACAATTCATGCATAGCCAAGGTTATATGGAGGTCAGACCCCAGGGTAAGCTGTATAAGATAGTACAAAAATCAGTATTCCAGGATATAGGACACAACTGCAAAGTAATCAATAGAAATCTGAAAGCAGGATCCAGTGTTCTGTTGAAATTCTACTTGTGGCAATATAATATATTAATATCTGCTGTCATATTCACTATGTAAATCACTGCAGGATAAAGAAAATGTGAGGAAAAAAACCCAACTGTGAACAAGATAGATCTTATTAAAACACAAATCCCAACTGTAACATTAAGAGAGGTAAATGATAAATTAAAAAAGCTAGAAAGAATATGATATAAAAAAAAATCCTTCAGGACTCATAATTTCAGGAGTAATGTTCCAATGTTAATTTTTTTGCCCAACTTCTCTAAGAGAAGTGTCTTAACACTATAGTCATATAAAAAACCAGGTAATTATAAAAGTAGCTTTTCAATGTTCATATTTGTTTCTTTTTGTCAGTCGAGAAACCAACACCTCCCATTCTGCCTCAGCTGAGAGGAAGAGTGGATAATTTGGAAATCAAAAGATTTGTGAACCACAAGGGAAAAAAGCCTGTGTGGAGGCTGTTCTTTCAGAAGAGTCAGCCACATATTCAGCAAGACTAACATTTGGACCAGGTTCCCTCCAGGGCCCTAAGAAAGACCCAGTCACAAGCTGCCCACTCTGTGGGCACCTACCCCATGCAGTTGTCAGTGACTGGTTCTGTTCCACCATTCACTACTTTTTGTTTGACTGGTTTTGTCTAACATAAATCCATTACATGAACAGCAAAATAACAGATCCAGACTGTAAACTTGATGGTTTGCTGTAACAAGGAAAACCCTCTGTACAGAAGAAATAAGATTTTCTTATTTTCCAGATTTTCTGCTTGTGCACCAATCACATTTTCCAAAACAGGTCAATTTGTATTTTTACCTCTGCTTTCATTCAGAAACATCATCCTGTCCCTATGGACAGATCATCTTTAATACTGTTATCTCTGCAAGGACAAGAGGGGACTCACAGTGTAGAATCTGGTTTGAGTTTAGGAATTCAATTCAGTTGTCTAAACATATATGTCTAGTGTGATCTAGAGCACACTTCCCTCAAAAACCTCCAATGGCTTGCTCTAGAACAACATAAGTTTTTTTATAGTGCAGCATGGGAGCTGACAATCCCAAGTAGGTTTCTCAAATCACCTAGGATGTGTCAAATGGAACCAGGTGCCCATGTCTTATGCTCCTCTTCTAAGATTTCTGCATTAGGGTGTCTCTATAGAGGTGTGTGTGTTGGTGAGGAGCAAAGTTTTCCCGTGGATAACAGATCTGTTCTGCTCTCAAGCTGCACATCTGCATTTTACTGTATTGAGGCAGCAGACGATCTTGGCAAGGAACATAATGAAAATATGGAATAACAACATCATGTAGTGCCAGTCAACAGCTATATGGAAAAATTGCCAGCCCTGAAACACTGCACCCAAAATGTCTTCTGGTTCTTTTTCCATGGGTAAAATTACTCCCTTTAATTGTTCTTTCTGTCATATCACTTTTCACATTTCTTAGACAGAATAAACTAATGACATGACCATGCTGCAAGTAGGTTAACAATCAGCAGGGGATCACATAATCTCATTTACTACCCATACCAAGAACATATCTATTCTTCAACTAAACATGTCTGGGACATAATACAGTCCCTAATTAGGTCCTTTATTAATTACAGTGCAGGTGTTAGGGGCCTGAAAGTAATATTGTGTTAGGGCTTTTGATGAAAACCTTGTCTTCAGTAATCACCACAGAAGCAATGGAATTTTGTTGTGAAGATTACAGGAATGTACATGACAAAATATTTTAATGCAAAGACTATTGCTATGAATTAATTTGAGTTTGAGTGGTAATCATTTTAATCAGATCTGGAAAGGAAAACAAAACTATTAATCAAGAAGCATGCTGACAGCTGTGCAAGATCTCAGAGGTAAGAGGTAGGTATTTATACCCATAGGGGAAGCAGTGCAGGAGCTTAGCAGGTGACAGTTCTTCTCATGGGAGTGTGATTTCGTTCTCTACTAAAATGCACAGGAATGCAATTCCTGTGAATTCTTCCATTTCTCACTAATAGTTTTAGTATCACACCAATTAAGTGGATAAACTTTCTATGTCAGTGTCTCTGGTAATCTTTACCCTGATCCAGATTTTATGAGCAACCACTCTACGAACATTCCCCATGCAGGTGCCCAGGATGAGGAGGCACAGACCATTGGTACCAAATTTTCTGCTTTCCTTTTCTATCTGGACCATTCCAGTCTGGCACACAGACCCAATTTCAGTGGTAAGTAGAGATGATTTAAATTCTATTTCTACTACGTGGAAGGTCATGAGAGCTACACACTCCTGAAAACTGCTTGCAGTGTATAGGTTAAAATCCTTTATACTAGGTAATTTTGGTAGTATTTTTGCACCTTTTCTGGTTTTGAAGTTTTTTTCAAAGCTCTTCATTGGTTGGTGCTTTGTCTCTTTAATTCCTCTTGGGCTCATTGAAGGGCATGATACCACCTGTCTAAGCTTCCATACTACGTAGTTAGCAGAGTATCCAACATGAAGTATGGAAATTGCTTCTGACTTCCTCTTCACTTACCAGGTTTTCTTTGTGTCCACCTAGCAATAGCTACATTGGTAGTCTGACTTTTCTTCTCCTGTTTATCTAATCCCCTCTTCAGCATCTTTTCTAAAATTAATTGGACAGGATACCTAATAAAGTCTTTTTATTTTCTGTTTCCTTTCCATTAAAAAAAAAATTAAACCTCCCTTCCCACTGAATTCCTCAGTAAAACAAGCAGCTTTACTCCATTTACCTCTCTATAAAATCCCTCACCAGACAATTCTCCTCAGTTAATATATTACCACCACGTTGCATTTTCTGTCCAACACTGGCTTCTGATCTGTGTGCTTCACATTTCACTTGACATTATTCTACCTTTAACATTCATTGAGTCCATTCAACCAATACCTTCAAACCAACGTTTTTATCTGTTTGCATTTGGACCACTGTTTTCCAGAACTCCTGCAAACATGCTCATACTTCTTTCTTCTACAGAACTAAGGCATTTTCTGCTTCTTGGAACACTGAAACAGATTGGTGCTTTTACTTAAGGGTGTTTACACTTGAGTATTGCTTTCAGTCTTTATCTCACTAGGTCATTGAGACCAATGTTTGGCAAGATGAAGAGCATGAAAGCAAAACAGAAAATTGTAATTGGAGCAAAAAAAAAAATCGGACAACTATTGGGAGCAAAATAATTACTAAATTTGATAATTTAGGATATAATTTCCTATTTGGGAACTCATTGTTTAAACGCTATCAGGTTTTCTTTATTAGCTGGTATTACCTCATCAAAATCTGCAATGATTTCATTCAGCAAACGCAGACATTCTACTCCTTGGTTATTCATCTCAGTCTGAGAATAAAAGTCAGCAAATCCAGGAATAGAAGCAAACATCACACCAACAGCATCATAGGACTGAGAGTATAACTCCTAAAAAAAAAATGAAAAAAAGGATCAATTGAAGTGGTAACATAGGGAAGAAAATATAATTAGCTGCAATTAAAATAGTTTTGTTACTTTTTTCATGCATAATACCTTAATATCTGATGTTGGCATTAGTATATTAAGTGTTAGCCAAGTTCAACAGGACGAGGCTGACAGCTTTTATGTTTTTATAGTGGCCTATATGCAGGGCTTGCTCTTTCTTTGAAAGCCTGCTCCTTCTGCTTTTCAGATCAGAGGGCTACACCACCAAAAATGAAATAGAAATTTCCTTTTGATTTATAAGGAAAATGACTTGAAGAAATGAAGAGTTCATTTGCAAGTATGAACTCCAGAGAATCAAACACTGTTAGGCAAGTAAAAGGAACCTAATGTTTGCTATTTATTATTTTTTAAGTCTATCTCAAATTTTTGTAATTGTCAATATATTTCTAAATTTTTTTATGGACAGGGATAAGATGGGAGCATTTAAAATGTCTAGTATCACCTCTTGATAAAATAATACTCTCAGTTATCACATTTTCTGGTGGATAATTTGTACTTCAAACTACTGCAGCTCTTTACAAGTTTGTTTATTCACAAGTTTTCAGAGAGCCCTTACTCTGGTAAACTGCAGTTCTTCTAAGGTGACTGTGGAGCTCCTTGAATGCCTGGCTCTTGAAAATGTTCCTGCTATTATGGTTTGAAAGGAGGGAGAAACAGAAGTGAAGGTGATAATAGGGTTATTGGGGATAGAAAGCAGCTTATAAAGGATCAGTCACAGAAGGCTATTAGGATACAGTATGTCATGGTATAAACTCCTACTTACATTAGTCATATAATTCACTCTGATAATGAGTACAGATGGATTTATGGAGAGGTCTTTGCCATTACATATGTGAAAATGTGAACATCTTCTCTGAAGTTAATTTTCAGAAACAAACTAATTTCAGCTTTAAAAACTCCAAGGACAGAACTTCACCATAACTGCTGGTATGCTTTTCTTTTGGCTAATATACCACTACCATATGCATTCTCCTTTGATTTTTTTTCTCCTAGCTTGAATTTCCATAGTTTTACCCAATGGTGGACACTTCCATTTCTGTTTACGGACTTTTCTTATGTCATTCGGATCTGAAGTACTTTTTTTCTCAATGTTCTTTTTAGTGGTTTTAAAAAAAATTAATGCTTTGCTTTCATGACAAAAAGATTTATTGCTGGTTGCCATACACTTGATGTGAATACTACAGGCTCTTCTTCCTTCATCCTGCTTTTCCCTAGAAATGCATCCTGAGCCCCTGGCCTGCACTCTGATATACTGTTAATGCTGCTACTTGTCTGAGCTCAACAAAGTGTCCTACAGTAAAAGTGTGGAAACGATTTCAGTTTACAAAGTCACTGCAAAGCCATGATTGAGAAAACACGATTGATTCCTTTTCTGCCCTTACACTTTCTTTCATGTAAAAAAATCTTTAGTGTCATGGAATCCATATTCTATGGATACTCTTTCTTAAAACAAAAGATAATATACATTTTGTGGATGCTTATGGAAGATTTGAGGGGGCAGTTTGTCCCATGGTGTAATGGAGAGCACTCCGGTCTCTGAATCCCAAGGTCTCGAGTTTGAGTCTCAGTAGGGACTGTCCCCGGCAGTTCAATGAATGCCTCCCTGCCATCCGATCCCGTCAGATCTCGGATGCTCAGCAGGGTCAGCCCCGGTTAGTAGCGGGTGCTGTAGATAGTCCTAAGGACTTCACTGTCACTGTCCAAGCTCGCTCGGCTGTAGCAAATGAACCTTAGGACTTAAACGGTGGGGTCAGTTCTGTGCACGCTGTGCCTCACCTAAAAAATCCACTGCACAGGCTCGAAGGGGACACATGGGGGGAGCCCTTCCCAAATCTTCCTTCGTGACGGTTGGCCATTATTTACTTATGGAAGATTTGACAATATGTGCTAGGAGAAGCACAAACACAGGAATACACTTTCCTCAGATCATGAAGACAGAAAGCAACTGGTTGAGCCTTCAGCTGCTCTGTCTTTCTATTTTTGGAAATAAGCATCAAGACAGAAATAATACATCCACAAGAAAATGCTACACTGCACATTTGGGAATTCATTTTTTGAGAGCAGAGAAATTAACTTAATGGCCAGACATGAACTGCAGGATTGATTGGACTGAAATCTGGTAGATGTTACAGTCTGCCAGCTCATGCATAAATCATCCCCAAGTATAGTTACTCTGGAAATTGCCTTACAAAAAGCAGGGGTGGTGGAATTGAATTCACTGGCAAATTATTGAAGCATCAGCCATGAGCCATGGGGCATCTGCTTACTTCTGAAGATTATGCATGTGACTGTATGTGAATGAAAGTGTAAGATAGGAAACTAATTTCATGAAAATCCATAATGCAGATATGCCAGAATGCAGTCATGGTTAGTGTTGGGGTCTTCTCTATTTCCAATGAAACACTTTAAGCTGGTTGCTTTCACACACACATTTTCTCATGTGCAGAGCAGTGTTTATGGCAGTTTAATACCTGCAGAGTGTAAAATTTCTCAAGAGATTGATTTCTAAAGTGCCTTTTCTTGTAGCTTCTCACTATGTCATCCTTCCCTAGGTGATACTTGAAATCAGAACACAATGATTTCTCATTGTGCAGTCTAATTTGGCTGGCTACATTTGTTTCCAAAATGTAGAATCAGAAAATCATGGCCTTTGTGTCTTTTTGCTGCACAATGAAAGATATGTCAGTGCTGACATATGTGAATCTTGCAAAATACCTTCCCCTCACAAAAGATAATTCTAACATTATGTGAGAAAATTCCAGTTTCATCATACAGTAGACTTTATTTACAGATAACATTATAATATGTATTTGACATTTCAAATAAGGACTTATTGCTGCTTTCAGAAATAAATTCTGGACTTTCCTTTATCCCTCTGCAAACTTTGTCTTAGGAATATCCAGAGACACCCTTATCCTGTTTTTCTTTGTGTACTGCAATCACTTTTTAGCAACAAAGCTACAAACAATGTTTCTGAAATGGATGTTTTGTTAACTGCCATAAAGAGGCAATTTGGGGCAATATGAAATGGCAAAAATGTTCTCTTGTGTCTAAAGATATGAGAGCCTCAGGTCTGTTGCTGCCTGTTTCATGAATTTCTTTCATAATCACCGGCAGGGCTCTAATAATACTTCTGCAACACTGGGCTGTTGTAAGTTTGCACAGACATTCTGTTAAATTCATGTATCTTTTTCATGAATAATAGATTTTCACAGATGCATAGGTTGGAGTGGACCTTTGAATGTTGTTAATACAGTTTGCATTCAAAGCAGAGCCAATTAGATCAAGACTTTCATGGCCTCCTTCAGCTGAGATTTGAGCTTGCCTCTATCTTTACAGAATCAGAATTGTCAGGATTGGAAGGGACCTCTGGAGATCATCCAGTCCAACACTCCTGCCAAGGCAAGGTCACCTGGAGCAGGTGGCACAGAAACACATCTGAGTGGGGGTGAAATGTCTCCAGAGAAGGATACTCTATGTGCTTCCTGGGCACCTGTTCCAGTGCTCTGTCACCCTCAATGTAAAGAAGTTCTTCCTCATGTTGAGGTGAAACTTCTTGTGCTTTAGTGTAAGGCCATTGCTCCTCATCCTGTTGCTGTGCAGCGCCATAGAGTCTGACACCATTTTCTTGACATCCACCTTTGAGATATTTCTATGCATTGAATAGATTCCCTCTCAATCTTCTCTTCTCCAGACTAAACATGCTCAGCTCCTGCAGTCTTTCCTCTTAAGAGAGATGCTCTAGACCCCTAATAATGTGTTCTCTATAAATACTCATTAGGTAGCTGGAGACAATGAGATCATCTTGCAGCATTTTTCTCTTAGAGTTGAATGATTCCAGGTCTCTCAGACTCCCTTCATGTGTTATGTGCCCCAGTCCCCTAATCATCTTGGTAACAGCCTGCTAGACTTGCTCTAGTAGGTCCATATCTTTCCTACTGGTGAGTCTGAACAAGGAAACATCACTCCAGATGTGATCCTAGAACTTTTTCTTTAACACATGATTTTTTTCCAGTGGGGATCAGAGACCAAATATTGGTAGTATTTGGGCAAAGAATCCTACTGAGAACTAAGTTCAACAATTTCCTAACAAATCAGCTTTTCTTTTACTAATTAGACAAAAAGATCCGAAATAAAACTGACACATACTTCATTATCCCGATCCTTCTCCAGGAAGTGACGGGCAACGTGACTGGGTAAAATATTCCGTAGCATGTTTTCATTGTGCTCCCTTAGCTCCTTCATTTCATTGATTTCTTCTTTTGCTTGAACACGCCACAGAAAATCCAGCCTTGCTGTATATTCAAGCTGTAGTTCCAGAAAGGAAAAAGAGACAAATATAAAACCTGACAAGATAAGAGTAGAGATGGTATTGTCATCCTGGCAGGCTGCTCCTGCCATGTAACTGCCTTCAGTGTTGCTGAAGATCTTTGAAAGGATTTGATTTCCTTGCCAGAAAAAGAGATTATTCCCTTGCCTTGCGTAGAGTGAGAGCACGGAGTAATCTTTGGCAAAATAATAATTGTCATATTACTGCTATGGTCAGTAGATACAAAATGTCACAAAATTATTTTCCTTTTAAACACTTTATTAGTCAGATACTGGAATGAGACAGGAGATAGATATTGGAAGATACTGGTATTGATATATAGTAAATATGTTCCCCTTTTTGTATGTGGTTTCAAATTAAATAAATTTAATGAGAAAACAGAACAAGGGTAATAGCACTTGGCAGAGATGTCCTTCTCAAGGATAAGTATCTTTCAGCAAAACTATATATAATAGCCCGATGTACTCCCAAAGAGGACTTTCAATTCTGTGGCACCAAAATGACATAGTTATACTGTTGGGACATGCAGTTATTTGCAGCTATAGTCTTCTAAAAAACAGTGGGAAACATGCTATTTGTCAACCCCTCAAATACTCTGTCCCTGAGGTATTGTGGGACCAGAGTCTGCAATCATAGTTTAGTGCACAGTTGCAGTGCCTGATACCAACAGATACAAACTGAAGTTAAATGGTTTTCGGTGCTCTGTGTATGCAGAACAATAACCATGTGCAGCAGAGCTTTTATATATATCTAATGCATATATATGCATTGTTTATATCTATATATACATATAGATATAAATGCATATTCATATATATGTGAGTGGCAACTGTCTGCTAGCTGAAGCAGGGAACATGTTGAAACCTCATGTTGCTTGCCTGAGAGGCACATGTGTGTCAGCACATGGACAAGACCAACACTGGCAGAACTTTAGTGTGCATTACACTGAAGAAGAGTTTTAAGCAGATTTTAAGGCATCTGATACTGTAGCAAGCACAAGGGGTGACTTATTAAGCTACAGTGTTATTGAGAATGATGGAAATATACCCATAGTCAGTAAACTGAAAGAGAAAATATATTTGTGAGGTTTGAAATTCTGTAACCAGAGGTAACATTCATCAGAGAAACATATTATGCCAGCAAATAGATGAATTTTAGTTTAGATAGACATCGAGTGGTTTGCCAAAAGGTGCTGGGATTAAGGAATTTTTGTGATATAATTCATGTATCAAACTAAAAGGACAAACCTGCAGTGGGTGGGAGTGACTAAGAGGGGATTCAGGCATTGTTTAGTGACTCATCTTGGTCACATTTTCAGTCAGTGGCAGCAATGAATGGCAAACTCTTCAGATGAAAATGCAAAGCAAGGGACCTTATAGGTTGACTGCACTCCAGGGAGCTTTCCTTCCTAAAAGCTAAAAGAAGCCATGGCTGGATAGAAACTTCCAAAACCTGTATGCAAATTGGTCATGATTTACTTGCCTCTGGGTACTGTTGCCACCTTTGTAAACAATGTCTTTTCTACTATTTTGATCTTCTATTTTGTGACTATTAGTTCCCTTAATTAATGGCACAAAAAAAAAAAACTGCCAGAAAAAAGTATCTTTAAAGAATTTTTTTCAATATTTTTCAGTTTCCTTCCCCTTCCTTTTGTGCTAGAACATAGAGCCCATACTATATAACTGCCTTTTATCTCTATCAACTAACTGAGAAGGGAACATTGACTATAATTTTGCAAGTTCTAAAGGTATTTTACAGATTGACTTGAAACAGGAGCTGCTGCTGAATTGTGAGTTCTTTGATGCTTCAAGATATTTAATTCTACTACAATAAGAGCTCTGCAAAAAACTGTGGCAGAGTTTTTCACAGCTGCTCTACAGGGAAATGTCACATCTCTAAGCCTAGCTCAGAATAGCAGCAGCTAATCTTTACATTTTAGATAATGTCATTCTGGTTATTTATGATCACATTGCAACATGAAATACTTTTCTTGCATCATCAGTGGACTACTGAGATGACACTGTCAGCTCAAATTAAAAAGAGTGCTACATATGAGGATTGAAAATAGAAAATGTTAAGAAGATGCTTTTCTAGTTCTTATATTTGCTAAAACTAACAAAATTGTAGGGTTGAATTTTGGGTTTGCTCTTTGATTGTTTTAAATAAATATTCCTGGGCACAGTGGTGCCAAGCAAAATGAGTGCAACATTAATCTTGACATTTTCCTGCCCTAGTATGTAGCACTATGAAACAACCCTAATTCTAATAGTGAGTGAAGTAAAGAGAGATGTATTACACAAAAAGCTTAACACCATGTCCTCCACATGCTGCACAACCTATTCACTCTGCAGACCATTGCTATGTGCAAGGAAAGCACAAGTTAAGAATCAGAGTTTGAGTAGAAACATATTATTTCTTAGAGGAGGAGAAAGGAGAATTTATATCCTAAAGGACACTTTCAATGACAAAAAACCCAAACCAAACCAAACCCAAAACCCCCCAAAAAACACCACCAAAAAACCAAACCCCAAAACTCTAGATAAAACAAGCAAATATTCATTCGTCAGTCTAATAAAGTCTGAATATAGAAAAGATAATGAAAAACCTGAAGCATAACACCAGAATTAGGAATGTCTCTTCCTCTCTTTTTCTCTTTCATTTGGAACCATTTCCTCTTCACATTTCCTCCTTCCCCCTCTTTTTCCCAAGCCTGAAGAAGGTTCAGAGGATTATGCTTGTTTCAGATAAATTGCTATGTAGAGGAATCAGTTCTTCCCTTCCACAAGGCTCTACAGAGTTAAGATACACCCCTGACATCCATTGGTTATTGAGTACAGAGCTATCTGTGCCTGCCCTGGCAAAGTTCATGTCTTTGTTTGTACCAAAGAGCCCCAGAAATGGGAGCAAACCAGTCAGTCAAGAGTTGCCTACACCTGAGCAGTCAGCTGTGATCCACACTCAGATCACAATCTAAACAAAAGCAGAGAGGTCTTTGCCCTCTATTTTAAAAGGCCTTTTTTTAAGGTCCAGCTGGAGTGGAGGGAGAGGAAGGACTGAGTCTGCTGTGGGTAGTTGTATTCCCTCTTTCCAACTGTTAGAACTTCCTCTTTTAAAGCCATGGCAGAAGGTTTTGCTCAAGGTTAAACCTTTTGCATTGTATGTTTTCAGTAGGGATGAATTTCAAGGAGAGAAGACTGTGTATGGTATTGTAGTTTGATAAGATTTCAGGGTATAATTTATGTTCATGCAAAATGTCCTACTTTAACTCATTAAAAAAGACAAAGCAGTAAATGAATACATTTTACAACAGATTAGGTCTAGACTCAAAATTAGCTACAATACTTCTTTGGTGTGGTTTTTTTCTCAAGTTTAGTTTGCAGAAACACTGCTGTAAAAGATACATTACTTGTGTTAAAAAAAGAGATGTGCCTTCAGAGGAAAGTGAATTACTAATAGGGAAATAGTCTATGATGGCATCTAAGAGTAACACAAATACTTTTAATTATGGGTTTAGCAGAAAAGACTCTTGAGATTCATTGGCTGAATCCAGATCAGATTTTAAGAAAACTCTGAGTCTAATAAGCTGGTATTGACACCTTTTTCTCTAATTTAATTTTCAATTTTGGGTGCAAAAGTTGGGATTAACTTTAAATCACAATGGAAAAAGAGCTATAGTTAGCTATTCAGAAATAGAAGGTCCATAAATTTAATCTTGCAAAAACAGTCTTTTTGGTAAATATACCTAGAATGAGGCTAGTTCCAAACTATTTTACTTCAGAATGTTTTTGCAGTTTGTGAGATGCAATGTTGTGCTGGAGGACAGTTTATTGGATTTAATGTGCTCCTCAATTCACACTGTTTAAGAGTTTGTTTTTTTTCATAGGGTCTGTGTCATGGTTTCAAGTTATGGCTTCTTTAGCCACCATGGTATCTAAAGAAATTACACAAGTATTCCACACTTGTTTTCCACATGGTGGGGGAGGAGTTTCCAGTCTGGGTCCTTCTATCGGGGGAGCTGGTAGAGCAGGGAGTGAGCCTGGCTAGTTTGTCCTGTAGTTGTGAGTTCTCCTGGCCTGGGTGAGATTGTTTTTGTTTGTTCTCTTTTCCTAAAGTCTTTAATTGTATTTGGTTTAAGTTTAAGTTAGTTTTCTCCACATTTTGGAGTTTTCTTTTCCCTTTCCCTTTTCCCTTCTTTTCCCCTGGGGGGAGTGGGGGCCCCCTACGTCCTGTACATACAGTGTGATTGTGAATATCAAATAATATAGTTTCTTATTTATTCAATTCGGTTTCTGTTGCATTTCGTTTCTTTCCAGTTTTTTTCCCTTTGCTGGGACGGCTTTGGGAGAAGGGAGGGGGCATACAGTCCAGGGCTGGCATACAGTTAAGCCAAACCTGCGACAGTCTGGATGAAATTTTTATGTATATATTTAGTTGGCAATTATACAAAGGCCTTTAGGTTAACTCTATAATAAAAGACTTAACAATACAAAGAAATACTCCTGGGCACTGCCACTAGATACTGTTAAATTGATAGAGTGGCCTTACGAATCATTTGGGAGAACATGCAGGAGTTAGCACATCTCAGGGGCTATATCCAAGGGCAGTTTTAGTGCAGTCACCCTGTTTTAAGAAAGATTAACAGAATGGAAAAGAAGCTGTGCTCTACTAACAGGCCTCTGGGCTGGAAAATACTTTTAAACACCCCAGATCAGGCATTTTTAGTAGACAGATGTTTACACCCAGAATTTGGATCCTGAAGAGCATTGTCTGGATTCTACCTAATTCTTGCTTTACCCAAACTCCTCTGATGTTGTCTTTCTTAGTATTTTAGCTTATTCCCAAGCCTGAGATTTGTATCTTGGCATATGGTAAACATAATTGTGAATATTTTAAGGCTTATCCCAAATTTGGGATGTTCAGTTCTTATTTTTTACATATTTTTCGTACGTGGACATTGTGTTGATTAAGAAATGTCACAGTACATTGCCTTCCATCCAACTTAAATTTGGACACAAAAAACATTTCATCCTTTGCTTTTCTTACCCACTCACTCCTCATTCCCTCAAAAAGAAGATAAAAAGAAGGGAAATTACTAGACTATTTAGATGTGGGCTTCTTTTTGCTCTCCCGTGGAAGGAATGGAGGTCTGGCACAACTTACAAAGTTACTGTAATAAAGTATATAATCCTGTCTTATTCATTACAGTGTTATTCCTCTCTTACTGCCTCACTCTAAGAGGATTGAGAAATGCTGGTATTAATGAGCCTAATGCTCTTGAGGGAAAAATCTTTAATCAAGTTGGACAATGTCTAAAGGCAATTGTACTTGCTGCTTGCTTTAATACAGTGGTTCTGTTTGCTTTATATGAACAAAAACTGCCTCAAGTCAGGATGTTTGACATTCAGCGTCCCAGAGCTTGAGAGCCAGAAATGCTGTGAGGAAAACACCCTGCTTTAGCTGGTTTTTGCTTAATACATTCGTTATTTTAAATCTAAATTTGTCATAATTCCCTCTCCCTGTGCACTATGCATGGATTCCTGATATACCCAGTTTTTCTGTTCCTTCTCAAGTATATCAGTCCTAAAGCTCTGATGTCCCCAGATCCTGGTTATAATCTAGGTCCATGTGAAAGGATTCTTGCAAGTGGTCCATGACACAAAGAAGTTAGTATTGGTGCTTAACCCAAATTTTCCTAATTTCCTCAAGTCTGTTGTTTTTTCTTTATGAACATCCCAAGTTATTTCATAGAAGTTTTATTATTTACTGTTTGTTATTGCTTTTCTGTACTTAGATTTTATGCTTAGTCAAGTGCACTGAAGCTGTCAGGTGCCTCCTGAATTGCACATGTGTCTAAAACAAATGACATCCCAATTGTTCCTTCCATTTCTATTAAAAAATGGAGTATAACTTGTGTATTGCTGAATATAGTACTGCACATGTTCTTTAAGAATGGTGCGTAGTGTCAGATATGGGCTTTTTTAAATCAGATTCTGCATTTGCTTTATTAAATTGTGAAAGGTCATATGCTCAAGTGGATAAAAAGGCAGTTGGTATTTTGAAAGTAATTATTGTCACATCCTGTAATTGCAAGGGATAAAAGGAATGGTTAAAACAAATGTTTGCATTACCTGTTGACCATGATAAAACACGGCTAAAAGGAACATTGCCATCAGTAGTAAAGATGCCTCCTTTGTACCCAGGAAGTCTGTGCTGAAAAAAAAAATCCAAAGTAAAATACAATTATTGATTTGTCAGTGTTGTAATTGTTCAAAATTATCATTTCATAAGTCACCATGATACTTTTTGTTGTTCTTTAAAAAATCCACCATATTTGAAAATTTAGTTTAGCAATAATTAGTTCAAGAGAACAGGAGTGTAATTGGAGTGCTCACTGTTTGGAGACAAATGTCTCAAAAAACTAAACTGTAGCCTACAGAAGGTACACAGAAGATGATGAGCTTTCTCTTTCAAATGTAATGTGCAATCTGTATGTCAGTGGGTCTCTTCCTGGGAGCTTGGTGAGGAGTCATGAACACCACGGCCCATGTGGAGTGCAGGAGGTGGGATCTTGGTGGGGAAAGGTTGAGGCTGAAGCTGGGAAAGAGAAACTTCCAGGTTGTGAAAGTAAAAGCCCATTGAATGAGCCTAGAGATAAAAGATGAATCCCAAGGCAGGAGCTGAAATTAATCACCCCCATATTGTGAGAAAGGTTTGGAGAAGATGACAGGAAAGAAGCCTGGATTAAAAGGGAATTAAAAAATTGCAAACAGATAGAACTGGCTTCACTGAGCCACCAAGGGGAGAGCAGAGCTGTCTGCCTGTGACGGAGAAAGTAAAGAAAACCCTTGCAAACTGTAGGGAAGAAAAGGACATGAGCCAGGAAGGTCCTGACTGTATGAAATCTGAATGAAATCACCGAGGTTCTGTGTGTGGATCATGAAGAAAGTGTGACAAAAAAAGGTGAAAGGGGCTCAAAGCAGTAATGGAGTTTTAAATATGAAAAGAAATGACAGGTAAACAGATGAAAAAAAAAGAAAAAATCATCTCTGTATGTCAGGGTTTTTTAAAAAGCTTGTTTCTCAGGAGAAACAACATAAATGAAGAGGTTGGGGAACTGGTAGTTCCAACCTTATAGTAATACAAAAGTGAGAAAAAAATAAATTTGGAGGAGAATTGAACATGGATACTTTGTGGTTATTTTGTTGAAGGGAGAAGAGAAAAGACGAGGAATTTTGTTAAGAGGTGGTGAAATCTTGAAGTTTTGAAAAGCATTAATAATTGAGTAAATGAGAACTAGAAGTTGGAAGAGACTTTGGGATGCTCTTTAGTCTCCCTTGAGATCTAAGAACAAAGCAAAGTCCAGACACTGAATCCTTTTTCTGTAGTAATTTCAAAAAAAAGTATCAGATGATATTAGTCAGAGAAGGACTCCTTTGTCAGAGAAATTGGAGAGAGAAAGAGCAGAATATGATGGAGGTTCAACCAAAAGGAAACTTTCTCGTGAGAGAGATACCTGAATTGATTTTGTGGTCCTAATGAAGAATTTACTGTGAGAAAATGTGCTGCTATGGGATGAGTCACTAGTATGGAGCAAAAGACAAATAGGAAACATTCTTGTCATCTACAAATATGTTGGAATTCAAATGTTTCCTATTTTAAAGTTGTCCAAAATATAACCTCCAAAAAATACATTTCAAAAGGACCTCTTGTGCTCTGGCTAAGGTCAATAACCTTAAAGGTCTTAGTTATGAGCTCTCCTATTGCATATTGTGGTGATGTAGCTAAAGTCACAATAAATAGATGGGGTTTGGAGGGAATTGCAAACCCTTTCATTCAACTAATTGGTATAGATAAAAAAACCCAAACCAAATAAATATGTTTCTGGGCACACAGCCTTGAACCTCATGCTCCCTAGTGTAAGAGCTGAAGTTGATATCCTTGTCCCTGAGCATGGAGCATCTCAGGTGATTTCCCTGTCCTGGTCTGTTGGCTATTCTAGATGATATTCCTGTCTCTTTCTTCCTCTTCTGTGATAACAGTCACTAGAGAGTTTCACTGACACATGGAATAGAGACTAGTTTGAATTCTCCAAGATTTTCTTTGCCATGCCTGGTTAGTGGTAATTATCATGATTTCTTCTTCTAGTTACTTAGACAACGTATAGCTTATTGCCTTTTGCCATAATTAGCTGGGGTCTGCTGTGAATATGTTGATATGCAAGTAGAAGGATAACTAGTATTAGAAAAAGGAATTGCACCCCAAAGCTTTAGTACCTTTCTAATGTGGGAAGCTAGTAGGGAAAGATATGCATGCAGGGCCTTACTGTGTGTAAAGATGTGGCTGTTATGAGAACTAATTGTACTGTAAATCCATGCTTTTCTGTCATTCTGAGGATCTTTGGCACGTGCTTACAAGCACAAGCAATGGCAACAGTAAATTGGTCAAATATCAGAGACTGAAGAAGTGTTTTTCTGAATGAACTAAATCACTACTTCTCTTGATTCAGTTACTGCCACACTTAACTGCACCTCTGACTGTAAATTATTGTGTCTTTTCTGTCTTGCTCTTCAATTCCTCTTGTTGGGAAGGAAGCCTGTAAGGAGGAGTCTATCCTTCAAATACTTGTAAAAACAGGGTCATCCCTATGTTCCTTTATATCTTTCACAACTGCACATTATAGTATGGTTTTATTCAGTTAAAATCCTGTCCCCTAAAAAATAAATTGTTCACTCCTGTTTTCTTAAATTGAGAGTTTGTATCTCTGGACCTTTCAAGAATAGAAGCAACCAATGTATATGCACTGCAATGCATATTTTTAATCAACATTGATAGACTATAGGAGACATAAAAGACAAAACTTGTTCAATATTTAAATACCCCCATGAAATGAACATTTTAATAAAAAGGCTTGAGAAAGAATCACATTATAAATCATTTTGAATTAGTCATTGCCTCTTGCAACCATTGCTCGATATTTAATTATGGGGCTATCCAATACACATATAGTCTGGCAAGACTTGACCCACTACGTTACAAAAAAGCAGTTCCTAAAGGGGGCTGCAAACACTTACTCTCCATTGTGGTTAAAGTTGTCGTATTGCAGAAAAAGGGAAGCATAAATGGTCTCAGTCAGCAGAGAATAGATGGCAATCATGATGAGAAGCACTGCCAGCTTCAGGACAGAGTTGAGACGAAGAAAGACTGCACAGGTCACCATTGCCAGAACACCAGTGAAGACAAAATACTGAACAGAAAACAGCACTGTTTACTTTCACTGATTAGTGACTATGTATTTTCATAATTATCTACATAAATAATCAAGGGATCTGAAGTACAGAAAAATTCTTTTGTCTTTCAGTGCACAGCTAAGTCCTCTTATGGTCCAGGGCACTTTGAAAATAAGGGTTTTGCTAAAATGGAATGTGAAATTACAAATTCTCTATTTTGCATGGCAGCTACATGTCATCAGAAATCCTTCTCTCTGCCTTTCTAGCATTTTCATAGCATTAGAAGGGAAATGGCATCCTGTATAATTAAAAGAGGAAAGGGACAGATGCTGTATGCAGTAGTTTGCTAATGAAAAGTCAACTGAGAGAAACCAATTTATATTCCTCTGCGTTCTGAGCTTCCACAAGACACACATTAACCAGGATAGGAGAGTCCTATTCCTGCTTTAATTCTTTTCCCATCCTACTTGAAGAGAGGATGAAGCCACAGCTCTGGGCAATTTTTTTTAAAAAAACCTTAATATTGAAGATTTAGCTTGGTTATGTCACTCTCTTGTGATGCCTGGCAATTTTACTCATATATCATTTTCTAATCTCTTCATTGTGCCTTTTTTCTCAATGATTAGTCATCTGTCAAATGCAATCCATGCAGCTGATACCGGACAGAGAGAGACAACCATGGTCATGAGCTGTTCAGATTTAAAATAGAAACATCAACACCCATGGCCCAAATGTAGTTTAAATTACCTCCTATCACACAGCTTCAGGAGAGATAGTATTCAATTTTCTGAATTCAGATTTTCTTTAGTACAGTTTCTGTGTGGGAAAGAATGCATCCCTGCTGTTTAGAGCATCCTTCTGGCAGTATCATGACACCACCATGTGAGTTTGTAAGTAACATGCTTTTCTTATCTACACATGACCAACTCATTGATTTTGCTGCCTGCTTGCTCATCTTAGAGAGGAGTACCTTTTTTTTTGATCCTAAAGCTAACTTAAAATAACCACAGCAGACTGACTGCTGGATTTGCCACATAAGAACTTTAGTCTCCATTAGACTCATGCAAATTAGGTAGTTTGTTTTGATGCACTAAGTTCATTGAATCATTGCTGAATATGTTTTTAGTATAAAGGTTCTGTATGAAGTTCAAAGGTTGACTTTTCATTTTAATGCCCCATCAGATCATGAGATTAATTCCTTCTGGAACCAGCCTCTGCTTTTTCTATCAGTGTATGGATGGATGGAAATGTTCAGCTTCACAGTGTTGAGGCCCCTGACTCCACCACCAGTACACCTGTCATCTATTCCAGGTAATGGTAACCTTTTTGGATCTATGCCTCAGATTCAAAAGTACCCTCAGAAATACCTCAGGACAGGAACAGATGTCTGTGAAAGAAGCAGATGAATTGAACGTCTGGTTCTTCAGGGCTATTGGTTTGTCAAAATCACACCATAGCTGTGAAGAAATAAAACAAAATCAGGGCTATATTGTTTGCTGGTGACTAATTGCTTGTGTGAGTGGCTGGGTTCAGGGATGGAACAGGCTGACCTACTGCTCTCCATTTCAGCTCCCTAACTGGCACCAAGGTCTGACTAAATGAACAGAAAGAAGACATATTGTGGAGACAAAATGGAAAGGGAGCAGCTATTCATGCTGCAGACATTCAGCATCTTCATAGCCTCCCGACACTCCCTTGCTGTCAAAAAGGAAAGATAAGCTCTTCTGGGAGTTTCAGAGGACTGTCGTTTGGCTCTTAAAAATTATCCTCTCAAAATGCTTTGACTTTGTTACATATTATAGAGAAAATTATTTAATTGGCAGCATAAAATTAGATTGCATGTGGACCCTTATCTGCAAGCAGTTTTCATCTGCAACATTGCTCTGTCATCCTTCTGGATGTGGGACATCCATCCTTCATTTCCATGGCATCACACAGAATTGATTGTACCAAAACATAATGTGGCCCCAGAACAGTAACTGTGATACTTAGAATGGAAGGGAATGAAAATTCGTCCATGACACAATGGTTTTGTTCATACAATACTACATTTTGCTGTTATGATCTGCATTCATGTTAATAGTATTTCTAACAAAGTGCATTAAATATAAATGAAACAGCAGTGTCAAGTTGCAATATATTATAGTCTGGGAACATAGGAAAAAATAATTAATCATTTCATGTTTAGATGGTTAAAGCAGACAGAGTCTCCTGTTGCATATATTAATCCAATCTGGATATTTATACTAAGTCATTTCATCAACCTGGTAGGTACAAGCTAGTTCACTGGTCTTTCTTTCCATCAGAGCAAGAGCATTTGTTTAATGAGGGCCAATTTCTTATAATTGAATTTTAATTAATTTTGAACTTGGATCACTTTTGTTTGTTCTTTCAGCAATTCAGTCATGTCTGCAATGTGGTCATATTAGCCAGGTGGGCTGTGGAGCCTTTTGTGACACTGGATAGTTAATGGTATCTCCTTAAAGTTTATGAGGTGTACAGCACCACTCTGCAGGGCAGAGTGTCTTAAGAACCACTACAGGTGTTTTTTTAAAAGACTTTCATGATCAGAAATTTTATTGTATTTTTATAACAATAAGAATGCACCTGATGTAAAGAACCACAAGACTCACTTGCCCCCCTGGTAAAACCAAAGCCTTATTGCACTTGTTAGAAACCATCTGAGTCTTAGACCCCTCCAACTGGGTGCAATTGAACTCAGTGGACACATGCAGCTGCAAGACAGAGATGCATTACCTTTTCTTAAATACACACAGGTCCCTTCAGGAAAAACTATTATTATGGAAAGTTTTGGACATACAAAAGAATGAGGTTGTAAGAATGTTGTGATTTCCTGTAGAGGTCAGGACTCAGTGACTCAAGTCATTGTCAGTCCACATATGTGACAATAAATGTAACTGTTTACTGCTTTATAGAAACCCATTGGTATGATGGCAAAAAGTGTTCCTTTTTTTTGACTGTCTTTGGATTAGGCATCCCAGACGATTTCAAAATCTTAAAAAATAATCCACAAGTCAGGGGAAAATCTCATTATCACATACCCATAACAAATTGGGCATGTATAGTCTATTAGAGATCACCTTGTTTGAAGAGCAAGATTAATTTCACCAAAATCTTTGCTGGAAAACCTGTGTTAAATATGATTTCAAAACTTCTAAATTCTACAACACTCCTTAGTGATCTTTACTGTAATGTACCACTGCCCTTGTCTTTAGGAAGTTTTCAACCCAGTCGAACTTCCTGCCTTTTACCATATCTTTATTTTCTCTGTAAGGATAGAAATCAGTGGCTGCATAATTCTTTTTCTGACTAACTCTCCTATCAGTGACTACATGGCATCACAATAGAACCCAGACAGCTACTGAGTCCTCACATGTTGGCCACCTGAATTAATTTGTGGAAGAATAGCAGTACTAGAGCATAATAAAATCTTATGCTTGTTAGCAAAAGCCAAGGAAAACCCCTGAAATACCAGATCTCAGCATGTATACTCAAACGACATAATAATTATTATTTTTAATTATTATTGGATAATTATTGTTGCTGTTTTGTTGTCTTAGTTGCTACTGTTATTATTGTCACTAAATGCTTTACTAATCTCATTTAGAAGGAATCAAATATTTATAAAGAATAATGTTCACATGAAAAAGCACTGTTACATCCATAACAAGAAGATGCCCAACAAGAGGAAAGAGTGATGAAAATGTTAATTTTAATCTATCAGCAAGGCATTTACCACATTCTTGGCTCAGACATCAGCACCTGACAGGATGTCTGACATTATAATCTGCCTAATTTATGCAAAGCTCTCTCATGTTGCTGAATACATCAGGATAATCAGGAGTCTATTGGAGGGGTTTTTTAGTTATTATTTTAGTAATTGTTTTTAAAATTTTTTAGTAATCTAATTTATGGGAGAACTGTGAGATGATCCGAGAACTTCTGAGAGAACAAATTTAATAACTATAAACATTACTTGGAAGCCTTTAAGAAAGTATATCGGCATGCCAGAAAATCATAAATGGTCTACAAGGGTGGATATGTTGAACAGAAAGTAGAAAAGATGTTTTAAAAATAGATTATACTCATGAGGGACAAGTAATTAGCTATTTCAGAAATTCATAGGTTAAGCAATGAATTGAATTTCCTGAAGCTGTGATACTTCGCTTTTTTTATTATGTAAATCATAGCTGGCTTATAGACACATTAGTTAGCAAGTCCTGTAGCAAGTTTATCATTCATTAATCATCTTTTCCTGAGTAATATTCCTTGGTTCCCTATAAGCTTACAATATTGATGATGGCTCCAAGAAAATTAATCAGAATGGATGCAAATATAATGACATTCCTTGCTAGGTAGGTCTCATTAATCCAGCAGCAAGTTTTCCGCAGCATTAAGGGTAAACATTTGTAATCCTCTGCCGTAGTGATCAGCACAAGAGCGGAGTGCAGCATAATCAGAATAGAAAATTGAATGACCATTGGTATCACCCTGGAGAAAAAAAAAAAAGAATATAACATTAAACCTCAACACAGTGTCACTGCAAATAAAAATCAATGTGTAAACAGGTAAGGCCAGGAAAATCAGTTATCATAAATCTAAGCAATTAGTCTCAGAAAAAACCCCAGAGAGAACGAACTTTTGTTCATGTTGTCATAGATTCACATGATTTCTTGCTGAGAAACTGTTGTTGAACAAACAAGCCAGAGAAATAAATCATTACCAGTGCCTCTATATGTCTATGTAGAGTCCATGTGGCAGGAATGTCCTTTCTTTTGGGACTCAGTTGCCCCTTAAGTTCTTTCCAGAGCAATTTTATTGAGCCTGTAGGATCCTTGCCATGTCTGTATGAGCTTGTTCCCACTCAGACTAGTTTTGAGACAGTTTTAGTAGAGTATTATTTTGTATGCATCACATCACAGATATGTTAAACTCATTCTATACTGAGGATCATGTTCTCTAAAGTGAGTACAGCAATGCAGCTTGTTTTCCAAAGTCAGACTTTCATAATTACAGAAAGGAAAAATTCCCCTCATTTTAATTATTAGTGGGTCAACTGCAGCTAAGAATCTCATTGGTTTCTAAAACAGCAAAAGAACTAATCTGCTGTTTTCATGGAAGTATTTTAAGATATAAAGCATACGAAAAAGTGTTCTATAATCCAAATGTTTAAATAAAATATTTTGTTTGGCATACCCTATAAACGTTTTTCTTGCAAATGTGAACTTTAAGCAAGTATTTGTAAGTGCATACACAGAATAGACAGTTCAATTTCTTTGAACATACTATTAAACCCCATAACTTTTTCTAGCCTAAATTTCATTTTTTTTCCTAAGTTTGTTCCTTTTCATTGCTTAAATCTGGGACCTGAAGTCAATCAAATAACCTATGTGGTTGGAAAATGCAGTAATTTTGTTTGCTTCACTGAGAAGAAAGCACTTAGCACTTCACAAGTCAAGGTTTTTTTGTCCCCCATTGTCTTTCTTTGTCTCTTTTCCCAAAGATCAAGCCAATACAAAATAAAAGTAACTCCACTTCTCCTTCAAACCTCCTCCCTCCTCCCTCTACTTTCCATTGCCTTTTTGCTGTGAGAATGATTAAACTTGAGGCTTTAAGTAATTAAAATTTCTAGTAACCTAGTTGTATAAGTGCCAGTACTCTATAGTGATTTAATCATAATGTCTCACAGAAAAAAGTCTTTGAAAGTGGACTATCAGGGTGCCCCAGGGAGACCTCTGCACTTCCAGACTGTAGGTGAGCTGTGCTCTCTCATTAATACTTCTGTAAATGTGTTTTGTCTTACTGAAAACATGAAGTTTCAGATTTTGCTATAGATCACCTATCCCTCTTCTCTTGGGGTAGGATGCAAAGCTATTTGTACACTTGTGCCCTGCAGGAAGACAAACTTAGGGGTATAAAGTGGAAATAGAAATGAAAACATCAACATGGCTTTTCTTTGCTCATTTTTCAGTAGGTCAGTCAGACCCACTCCCCGAATCTGAATGGACTTTATCTCAACCTACCTGAAACTCCCCTCAATTTCATGCTATTTGAATTTGGTTTTATAAGAGCAAGTTCTAAACTCATACAGATCAGAATTCAGATCTGTGGTTTGAGCCTTTTAAGTTCAGCTTTCAATCCATAAAGTTTCACCATAATGTAATAGGTATGTAGCCAAGGAGAAAAGGAAACCACACTGATCATGGCAGGAGAGGATACATGGACATGGCAGGACAAGCTTGAAAATAAATCTGTCCTGGATCTCACATTTCTCACCATGTTTGCAGGTGATGAATAGAGTCCAAAACTTTTGCACTAAGGAGACACCCAGATGCACTGGGAATTTTATGAGAAAACTGTGAGTACATCTTCCTCACCATACTAATGTTAGCAGAAAGTAACTTGAGGAAATTAAAATATTTATATTCAAAATTAACTGGTTTTTTTTAAAAAAAAGTAGGCAAAGTCAGTGTATATGTGAGAAAATGTTGACCATGTTGGGAGGAAAGACATAACAGAAGGCATATTTGCCAAACTGAAAGAGATTCACATCCAGAACTGTACTGTATGCTTTAGCTTGTTTAATTTTAAACATCAACTTTAAAAGAATGATCTTACTCTTAATGCCCCAGCTGTTATTATAGAAAATCATATTCATTAAATCTTGTGGTGTTTTAAAAACAATATTTGCCTAAAACCAATTCCTTTCTGATTGATCCAACAGACAATGACTACTTTAAAGTATCAGGATGGAATAATATGCAATTTGCTTCAAATGTTCTTGTCTATCACCCACTAAAATTAATCTAATACAGAAGTATGATCAACATATAAGATTTTTTGAAACAAAATGCAAGCATCAGAATAATTTACAGTAATGCAGCTGTGGCTTGTAGTACATTTACTACTCTCAGAACCTCAGAATGAATGAGATTTGCAATGTAGGAGTCCAGAAAAGAAAATGTATTAAAAAGATAACAAACAGAAAACAAGTCTATTGCTGACAGAGGTTTAAATTTGGAAAATGTTTGAACTTCCAGAAGTAAGATATATATGCATAAGATTATAATTTTTTCATAGTACTAAACTATATTTTAAACATTGAAATAAAATGTTAAAAATATCAAAATGGAAGTTCTGTTCCCAGATGAATTGAAATAAGACTAATTACACATTAACTTCCATTGAGAACTTCCATGTGGTAATATTAGCTTTGACACTGTTCTGATGATGTACCATTGGTATGAAAAGTTATCTTCACTTGAGTCAGCGTTTCACTCCACAAGGTTTGTCAGAGTTTTATGTGTGAGCTGAATACAGGATACTTTAGGTGCTTCCTAAAAAGTCCCATGCTCTCCAACACCTTGCCCAGAAGTAAAGTTTGCTCTTGAAAGAAGGAACAACATAGCCAGGAAAAACAAACTGTGTTATGAAATGAAGGGTGAAGAATGATGAAACAAAATTTGGAGCAAGTGAAACAGATTCATCTAGTGCAACTACGTTTTGTGAGGAGTCTCAGGACTTGCTGGGGGTCCTGAGGTTACCAGGGAGACACAAAACAATCATGTCTTGAGAGCAGCTTCTGGCTGTGCAAAGACATGGGATTCACAGAACCATAGAATGCTTTTGTTTGGAAGGGACCTTAAAGATCATCTTATTCCAGCCCCCCTGCAATGGTTAGGGACACCTTCCACTAGACCAGGTTGCTCAAAGTCCCACCCAGCCTTGAATGCTTCTAGGGATGGGGTATCTGTAGCCTCTTTGGGAAAACTGTTCCCATGCCTCAACACCCTCATTGTGAAGAATTTATTCCTAATATCTCATCTAAATCTACCTTATTTGAGTTTAAAGGCATCACCCCTTGTCCTACTGCTACATGCCCTTGTAAAAAGTCCCTATCCATCCCTCTTGTAGGTACTGGAAGGTCTTAAAGGGTCTCCCTGGAACCTGCTCCAGGATGAACAACACCAGCTCTCTCAGTCTTAATAAGAGAGGTGCTGCAGCTTTCTGAAAGACAAGGGAGAGACTGTCAGTAAGTCCAGGGAAAAGCCAGACAATATGTTCATGGAGAACTAGTCAAGGGAGTCGAGAGAGCTCAACAAGAGAGCTGTGTATTTAGGTTACAATTCCTTTCAGGGCACAGAAGTGTCATAGATTTATGCAGATAGAAGGCACCTTGAGATTAACTAACTGTGCCGTTCTCCAGTGCATATACTTTCAATAGGGGTATAGACACTGCACTGACAGACAGTGATGTGAGATCAATTCCTTTGGTCTCCCACAGCGCAGCAGCATTCTGCAACAGCCTTCTTGCTTTACAAAGCCAAATGACTGAGATACGATTTGGAACTGATAGTTTCCAACTATACCTCAGATATATATAGACAATCTATATATGCAGATGTAGCCTACCAATTCTGCTGACCTAGCCTGACCCAGCTCTAAATGAAACCAGTTTAAGGCCTTCAAAAAGATTAGGATCAAACCTCAAGAGGTCAGGCCTGAGGACACTAAACATGACTTCTTATTTTGGACTGCTAGACTCTATGTGTAAAAGCCGTGCTATTGAATTAAGGTACTATAAAGGGAGTATCTAAAGACCTAAATCTTGGATATAAACCCAAAATTTGGCATAATCTGCTCAGGTGCCTGAAAAAATGTAGCATTGTATTTGTTCACAACAAATAGGTAGGCAACAAAATTTCTTTCGCTATAGCTGTTCAATTGAAGAATGATGGGTTTTGTCTCCTAAGTCTTCTTGATTTAAAAACAAAACTGAAGTTGGCACACTATGACCTCCTAGATCAATCCAGTATCTGTGATAAGAATTTATTGGCAGTGTGCTGATAGGATAAAGTAGAATACATAGACAAAGTCAGAGGAATTGGAACAAAAAATTATAATACTATTATGTCCATGAACTTTTCTCAGAATTAGGAAACGTGGGTCAGACCTCCCCTTCATTCAAGAAGAGATTCAAGACCAAATGATTTTCTTTTTAGGGGTTCCCTTATTGCCAAGGTCAAGTGAATTTTTAAATAAGATTTTGCCTTCTCTCCTCCTCATGTACAGTCCAAAATCAAAACTTGAGCCAGAAAGGAAACTTATGTAAAGCAGAAGATGCAGGTGTTTAAATGAACAACACTTTGAAATCTGTTTTTCTCCCCTCACAAGAACAACCCAGTGAGAAACCGACAGAAATACGAGTAGTTCAGCAGTCCACTCTAGTATGATCTATTGCCTCTATGAGCATATAAAAAGTTCATTGCAGGAAATGAATGAAACTCCCAGGCCTCTCAGATGGAGAAGATGATTCACTGCAAGGTTGGCAATTTAACATAATGGTTTCATAGAGAATAATTACAGTAGAAGTATGGCATTAATTTATCTCACTTAGAGTAATTTACCAAACTCAATATTTCAAAGAACAAAAACTATTGCAAAGATTTTTAAATTCAGTGATGTGTCTGTCCTGTCAGCAATAAAGTATGAATGGATCAAATGTTTATCCTTAGGGAGATAGATATGAACTGAGATAAAATTCTGGAACTCCCATACACATTAAATTTCTTTCTATTGATATGTGATACCCTTCTTTAACACATAGACAAAGACAAACTACTCGGGAAACTCCCTGAAGAGCCTAGTGAGATATGCTTATGATGATTTTAATAATGTTTTCTTCCACTGAATTTTCAGAAATAACCAAATAGTCAGCTCAAAAAAATATTCACACAACTACTTAAGCAAATACAAAATTTCATCCTTGTTCAACTGAAACCTGAAGCATTCATTGAAAAACTTGTATGTATTTTTAGGAAACAGGTAAGTTACCATGAGGAGTTTGAATTAGGGTTAGTTCTTTTGTGGAATTATTTCTATGCTTTTCCACTGTGGTACTTCTCTGATATCTGCCAGAAGTATAACAAATAATCATTCAGTTATTCAAAGACTCTCTGGCTCCAAATCCTGTCTAACTTTGTGATATTTGGTTCATTTACTCATATCTTAGGTTGCTTTTAGAACCAGAACTGAGGAAATTTGATCTTCCAGATTACTTTCTCATTCAATATGTTTAAGCATATTGAAACCTTCTCACTCAAAATCCCTATCCTGTCATTTTAAAGTTACTCATCTGTTGACAGACATTCTTTTTTAAAAACTGAAATACATTTTTTGGAGCAGAGTATCAGAATTTGAAAAATCAAGACCAAAATTTGCCTTCTTAAACCTTGTCAGTGATCTTCAGCTCCTGACAGAACTTAAAAACTGCCATAAAACACCCATGTGGCTCCAAAACTTCTTTCACAAAAGGGAGAGTGGTAAATATCCTTTCCCTAAATATCTTCCCAGGTTCCAGAAAACAACCTTTAAGGACATTCTTGAGGCCAAGGCCATACTTTTATTTATGCTGATCTTTTCTAATAGGAGTTTATCTAATCTTCTTTTCAACATATTTGCATTTGCAGCCTCTTTAACATTCAGTGACATAAAGGTTCACAGGGAAAACTACAAGACTACTGGCAAGATAGGAAACCAGGAGGTGAGAGAGCTGCAAGCAGTGTGATTGTGTGGCTCCTTCCCCCTAACTCCAGTCACACCTGACACACTTACAAGAATTAACAGAGATGAATCTGTCCAAATCTGTCCAGTTATATCCAATTATAAAATTTTTTTTTATTATTTTTCTTTTTTTGGTGTTGCAGTGATTGATATAGCAGCAGAAATCTTTTTGGAAACTAAACAGGTTCCATTAATAAGATCCACAAATCTTCTTGTACATACTGAAGAAAAAATAACAAACAAACAAAAACAGCTACCAGAAGTTAAGAATTTTTAATGTGTATTGGGGAAGAACTTTAAGAAAACAAGCAAACCTACTAGCATCAGAGCAACATAGCACATAAGGAACAGCAGCACTTTCTCAGCTGAGAATTACAAAACACACTGCTATAGAGAGTAGTTGCCTGCCTGCAGCTGACCATCACTTTAGTGTTCGTAGGCATAAACCCAGTGAATCAGGTCTTCCAGAGATAACCCAAGAAATCTTGCTACGAGGGGTTGGTCTCTTCTCCCAGGCACTCAGCAATAGGACAAGGGGGCACGGGCTCAAGCTCCACCAGGGGAAATTTAAGTTGGAGATCAGAAAAAAATTCTTCACAGAGAGAGTCATCAGGCGTTGGAATGGGCTGCCCAGAGAGGTGGTGGATTCACCATCCCTGGAGATTTTTAAACGCAGATTGGACGTGACTCTGAGTGCCATGGTCTAGTAAATGGACTGGAGTCAGACCAAGGGTTGGACTTGATGATCTCAGAGGTCTTTTCCAACCCGATCGATTCTATGATTCTATGATTAGTGTAACATAATAAATGTCTTCTTTCTTATACAAATAAAGTATTTTCAATGTTACTGTACAGTCAATCAAAAGTTAAGCTTCATCTGAGTGTTGAAAACCACTTGAGAATTATGTTTATCTGGGCATTTCCATTTTAGTACTTTCTCTATCAAAGACCAAATGGGACCAGAGTCTTCTTTACAGTGGCAGTTCTGTTCTAGAAAACTGGCTTCAGTTTTTGCACACACTTTTGCATGCTCGCTATAAAGTAGTAGACAAAAATGCCTGTTGATGGGTCTGACCCTGTGAAATGTGGACAGAGAGGTCTCATCTATGTCAAATTTTTTCACCTTGATAGGAAGATGTTGCTTGGTCAGGCCCAGGGAAAAGCAGAAGTGAAAACAGATCTACCAGAGCATCTCCTTGCTTCTTAATGGCACAAGATTGCTCTCTACAGATGGGTAATACATTTTATCAGCAACAAATGAAACAGTACAATTTTCACACATAATATATATGAAACAAAACCAAAAGAATCACTGATACCCAAGGTGATGACCAGTCACAGAGCAAAGAGGTACTGTTATAAGTCTGGATTACGGTTCACCAGGACACAACATGTCAAATTCTTGTGACCCAAAGTTCCCACTTTTCCGATAAAAATTTATCTAATCTTTTCAACATATCTCAGTGGTTGTTCTGCTTGAAAACATAAAATCATAATGACAGTAGGTGCTGCTGCCTCACTTGAAAACATGCAGCTGCAGATAATGTCATACAAAAGTAGTTAATATTGCAAAAAAGTATTACTGAACTCTTTTGGGGAACAACCAGATTTTATTGGTTCATTGCACATCAGTTCCAGAAAGTCTATCCTGCTGTCTCCCCAAGTGCCTTAAGATTAAAGATATATTTCTGTATTTACCTGGAAGAAGGAAGTAAGCTTTGGATAGCGGTGATAAAGACAAGAACAATAAATGCACACACCAAGTTTGATTTGAATACTTCATCCCTCATTTGAGAATACTAGAATCAAAAAAGAAAAACAGAAGATTAAATTAGCTGTTAACCTATACAGTAGTTTCATAAAGACTGATACATATAAGAGGCACTGGGAAAAAAAGTAGCATGAAGAGCTAATTAATCAATAAACATGACTTTTTTTAAAATTAAACACAACAAATAAATTATTAATAAGCTGGTAAAATATTTTAACCAACAGACCAAAACTTTGCAATTTGCAAACCAAAGTTTTTCTACTGTGTTCAAAATTATTTGCTTTAAAAATCCTCAGGTAGATATTAGGGACTTGTGGTGCTGAGAAGAATACTAAATACTTCATCACTTAATAAAATACTTAATAGTAAGATTCTTCAGCTGAAGAAAAACATTGAAGCCATCTGTGACTCTGCATGCATGATAGCACAGAGGTGTCTCTCTGCTGGCCAAGTTGAGACCACCGTTTTATTTTTTCATTTTCTTTTTTAAAGAAAAGTACATAGTTTGGACTTTCTGTGACTCTTTGGAATATGGGTCATGATCTCTGTATCCTAACATGTTGAAGGACTGTGCAAAAATTGGCAATATGGACATTCTTCAAGGAGAAAATGAAGACATTATTATGTAAAAGACTGTTTGAAGTGCATTATTATTAAGATTCATTGAAAAAAGCATTTTTGTCCAGCATATCAAACCACTGACAATGCTAGTCTTTCTTATGGGAATTATTGAGAAATAGAGTAACAGATACATCCACAAACCACAAAGGATCAGTTAAAGGGGAAACATTAACCAAGTCATCATCCAGTTTTTATCATTGATAACTCCTTAAAATTTTTTTACCACAGATGAAGATTAGTCCCAGACATATTTTTGTACTTCTCTTTGTCCTATATGGATACCACTAAATTTTCTCCTTCTTATGAGAAATCCCATAGAGGGTTGCCCCCGGTCATTTTTCCTCCTCTGAACAGTAAATCCATTTTACTTAAACTCTTGGAGTTTTGAAGAGGCTAAGAGTACATGGGCAGAACAAAAGGAAATCAGATTCAGAGATATCAGATACCAGAACCTTTCTTCAACAACTTAGAAATAGGGCAAACTGCTGTTCTAAATGCCTAGAAAACATTAGAAGTGATTAAAAGTAAAATCAATTAAGAAATGTGTCAACAACAAACATAGAGAGAGGTCAGCTATGAGCTGAAAATTTGCTCTTGAAGGAAGATGCTGTCTAGACTTCAGCTATGTTCCCTACATGGACCTTTTGTAAGGACTTCATCTCAGCTATAAACATCTGGTCAAAACAGTCCTGAGCTCCTGAAATGGGAAAAAGGATCTTCTCCCATTTGTTAAGAGACGTGGTTTATTTGTTGGTGTCCCTCATTTTGATTCATGCTCTCCCGTGATTACACGTTGTGTCTGCTGCTGAATGTATCACTTTGACATTATTTTTGACAGTGGTCACAGGCAACTCCACTTCACTCTGCTGCTGAAAGCGCAGAGGCACCGACCCTGATTTCACATGCAGGAAAATAGAACTGTGTCAGTCCATGTAAATAGTAGACCAGGGTTTTGAGGCTTTGTTTTTTGATTAGGGAAAAAGAAAGATATTTTCCTTAAAATGTAACATGAAATCCCAGCTGTTTCATAGGGGAATATAGCAAACTAAACAAATGAAGCACAAACATAGAATGGCCTGCTGTGTTGAGCATTATGTCAAAAGGATGGATGTTATGTTCTAAACAGTAACAATATTGTGTTGAGAAATTGTTGGCATCCCTAGGCAGCACTGACATAAATGATAAACGTGGTACTTCTGTAGCAGTCTACTGCTTAATGACTTGGAGAAGTAATTGAAGGACTCAAGGCCCTTCGAAAGGCATGGGGAGGTATATAGCTAACTAGAGCCATGTAGAGTGGTAGGAAGAATCATGTTGTAACCTGACCTTATCTGCAGTGGAAATCTTCACTGCAACATCCCACAGACCTACCTGAGCTGGCAAACATTCTTGTGGCATAGTGAAGGCTCACCCTACTTCCCATAGTGCTTGAGCCATTCACCTGCACTGTTGGGAGGGAGATGTTTACCTACTGGCTTGCCCAGCCATCTGGCTACAGCTGAGCTTGTGTAAGGAAGGCAAAGTTTCCTCTGCTGATAAACATAGCATATTCCCCACCCCTCCTCTTTTCCCAAAGGTCTTTGAAAGGGGAGCACTGATATTACAACAGGCTTCACATGTTCCCCTAGAGAAAATATGCACTGGGGAGGAAGGCTTTTGGTCTTATCCTCACTGCTGCTCTGTGACTCAGATAGGGCCTTATAGATGAAAATTGAGACCAAGTTTTTTTCTTCTTCAGAGCAACAATGAAAAAGCTTCTGCAATATAGGAGAAGGACAAAAGAAGATGTATCAAGAAGTCCAAGGCAGATGAAGACATGAACTGAGGAAACCAAAGGTTAGACACAGGTCTAGTTGCTGACCAGTGATGGAAAAGTTGCTGAACAGGCATAGAGTTTGCCCAGTGTTTCTTGTAGACCTCCTTGCAACTGGAAGTTATTAGGTTGGAGAAAGAAGGTGATGCCCATATCTGCTGGGATACAGCTTGTAGGAAGAGCAAAATTATTCCCCTACTCCTTTAATTTCTGTTTGTCTTACTCATCAGAAATTATGAAACAGAGAAACTCAGATATTCTGGTCTAATATTTAAACTAAGAAAAACTGTACTATGAAATTCAAAGCCCTTTTGATGTTTTCAGTGTGATCACCTCACAGAAAATACATAGATGCTTCATCTCCAAGCCCAGCCTGATTCACAATCCAGATACAAATATGCAGGAAGACTTAGAGTATCTTTATCCAAATTTTTAAATTGGAAATATTCCTTAACAAAATTCTATCAGCATGTGAAATTCCCTGCCCTATGCTTTATTCTATAAGGAAGGAAATGATATGGATATTTCCAAGTCACTGCTATTAAGGTAGATCATCATGGTTATATCTTTTAACTGGAACCATCGGAAGTAGTGTTAGATTTTCCCTATGAGCTATTACATATTTGGAAATTCTTAGTATAAATTCATGCTGTCATCAGAAGTACCCTTCTCTGATGAGTTGCTCTATTTGCCTACATGCTATTTGTAAAAAGAACCTCTAGCAAAATTGAGAGTGAATTGTCTCTAAATGACAATATCAAGCGATAAAATGTGAAATAAAGGTTAGTAGTGACTAGTCCATTTGGGCAAAGAATCTATAAATTATACCAGGTGGGGTATATAACTCCTGCACATCTCCTATTATTAAATATTACAGAATTCATGTGGAAATGCACATACTGCCTTGAGGAGATGATCCATTCACTAATGTAACCTCTACAGCTTGCTGTAGAACACAAATTTTTTCTATCACCGAGAAGGACACAGAGCAAAGAGATGAGAGAGGACTGGGAAATGTACCAGTGGCTTAAATTTCTGTGATATGCCAGCCATTTAAACCACTGTAAACCATGATCGTTGCTAGCTCCACCCTTGTTTTGGATATGCTGATTCCAGATTTATTTTGGGGGTTTTTATAACTTTTTGAAATCTCAAAGGATGCAAAACAGAAATGTCATTGCTAGTGTAAATTTGATGTCTGCAACTGCTTTATAGAGAAAAAATCCCAAAGCAACCCGGGCTGTTTAAACAGAAGTTCAGGATGACATTTAAGATCTATTCATGTCACCCCATGATCCCACATCATGGTAGTCTTGTTACTAATGCAGGAGGAAGAAATATAGTTTATTGTTCAGTTTATTGTTCTTGTGGTTACTCATTTCTCTGCAATTTGAGGTACAGGACACTAACACAATTCTGATTGAACAAGGATCTCAGCTATTGGATACCGGTTGTTCGGCCTGCTATAAAATCTGGGGTGACAAGTACTTACAGATAACAGAAATAAGTATTAGGCAAATGCCAGGGCTGCCTGAAAGTGTGATGGCTAAATGAGAGGGCGCAAGGTTCCACGTGGGGGGAAGTTACTTTACTTCAGAGC
This sequence comes from Sakesphorus luctuosus, assembly GCA_013396695.1. Lineage (NCBI taxonomy): Eukaryota > Metazoa > Chordata > Aves > Passeriformes > Thamnophilidae > Sakesphorus > Sakesphorus luctuosus. Next base: position 1,086,976 of record VWZD01005777.1, read on the forward strand.
TCCCTCTGGCTTGAGGCTGTCACTGTGCTGAACGCAATGTTAGTGGCAGCAAATGGGAAGAGCAGTGGGAGATGGGAGGCCCATAGACACATTCCCCTCTATCAGCCACACCGCAGGGAGCAGCTCGAGATGTTGGTGTAGAAGGTCAGGTAAGCAGCTGCAAAATGTTAATGGCCAGAAAAAAACATAATTCCAGACTGAAAGGTTATGGGTGGGAGAGCAGAGGGAAAAAGCTGCTGAAAATGCTTTATGGGATTCCAATGCAAACCTGAGTTTGGTTTGTTTCCTAAATGGGCAGCAGGAAGGGAGAAAGTGGTAGTAATATAAGATAGCATGGGGGAAATAACTCCTTTCTGTAGAATAATGAGTCAAATATTGCTTTCTTTCTTGTTTGCCTGCAGACTATGGGTAAACACTAAGGTTATGAGGACAAACCTGTAATTATTACACAGGCAAATTAGGAGGAAAGGGACATTGCCCACATGGTCCCACAAGACATTGCTTACTCCACATCACCCTGTGTATCCTTTTGCATTCCCCATCATTATCTGAGCACACTCCTGATGTCCTAGCACCCCAAACAGCAGTAAGGAGGTTGCTGGCCAGCAGATATCCAGCTGTTCAAGGTTGAATAGAGCTTATGTACCAGAGCAAATAAAGCATGGTTATATTTTTTAAAACTTTACTCCTGTAAATGTGAAAAAACCAGCCTAATTTAGAGAACAGAAAGATTCAGTCAACTTTACTGAAAAGATCTTGTGTTTCTATTGCCTGTATTTAATGCCTGGAACTAAGACCTAAGCAAATATTGAATCAAAGCATCACTTTCTAAACACGGCAGCACATTTTTCCATTGGAACTGTTACACTGAGAAGCAAGTTTATCAAACCTGCTAAAAATGTTAACTTTTAAATAGTTTTTTTGTCATCCAGTTGCAATTTAAGACTTCATTAATATTTTAAATCTGACCTGTTTAATGTGATGAATTAGAGCATGGTTATTTCTTTTTTTTTTTTCCTCCTTAAATTGCATTTAAATTGAGCTGTAAGCTTGTATAGTTTGTGGCTGATATTTGTGAAAACTAAAATAATAGAAGAGTTTATATATTGAATATTGAGTCTCATTCTGGGTAGTGTTCCTTTACAGCAGCTCATGCTCTGGTCTTCTTTTATTATGTAGCAATGTAACATTAGGTAAACCATTGATAAGTTTGCTCATTCAGCAAGTTGGTTTTTAGCAGGCTGTTTCCTCCTTTGCACAAAAAGCTTCAGATAAACCATCTCCCACTCAGGGGGTTATATGCTACTTTGTCCAGGCTATTCGATCTTATTTTGTTATCTTATGTCTTGAAAAGATTACTCATTACTTTTGGGGTCTTAAATGGTAATTCACATGATATTGGAGCTCTTGGATTTCTCTTCCTCAGTTTCTCTGTTAGCTTTGAATGATGAGTATAGTGAAAGAAATACCCTAATATCTTCTGATTCAGTAGATAATTATTAGTGGATAATTTGGCTTTAGGGATTCTACTTTGTGTCTCAGTATCATACATAACCTCATGGGGAAATGGAATATTTTTTTCTGGTGGTTTTTTTTGTCTTAATATTTCTTCTTCCTTCTGCAGGATCAATTGTTCAATAAGGGCTTAGATATACTTGAAGCAGAATTTTTCTTTTCCAGTTGTCTCGATAAAGGTTTCACCAGTGAGACTTTCTGAGGACTAGTCTCCCGTAAGTCAAGTGAAAATGTCTGTCTTCCAGTGGAGGTTAAAGTGATGATGGAGAAAGGAGCCTCTATTCTTTCAGCTCCTCATTATTTTTATTTCTTTTCAGTCAGTGCACATCATATTGCAGACCTGCTATTGCTGCACTCTAGAACAAGTCAATGAAATTATTTGAGGTCTGTGCAACCTCATCCCATGACATCAGCTTTCAAGGACAATGCTCCCACTGCCTTATTTTTTTAAACTTGCAACTTGCATCTGGATGTAGACTGAAAAGGAAATTGGTGAGATCATTTGCTGTTGAGAAGCAGCAAAGACACAAAAAATATTTACCTCTTAGAAGCAGATTTTTAAAAAAGGATGTTTAAAACAAAGAGTTGAAAAGTTAGTGTTGACTTGAAATAAATAGAGCACTGCCTACAAGACACCAGAGGGATTCTACGACTAAATGAAAGGAACATATCTATCTAGATATAGCTATATTTTTACTAGAAGTGTCAGTTTATTAATATGCTCAATCATTATTAGTGCCAAAGTAACCTGTCATCTGACAGCAAACTGCTTGTACTCAACAGCAAATGAAACCCAGGAAACAGATGTATTCAGAAGGTGAGTTTGCTCAGTCTATGTATTTTCCAACAATGAAAAGCAGTCATTGCAGCATTATAACACCTGTACCATGACACTGTATGTTATGAACTCTAGCTCAATCCCAGCTACTGAGAACTGAAACAAAATGAAAAAGAAGAAACAAAACAAGAAAACAAACAAGACAAGCCAGAACCTACAGCTTCTCTGCTTCAGTGAACATTTATTACAATTTGAGTTGCCAATAATGCAGCTACCAAGACCCAGCTACCTTATGCTCCAGGCTGGAGTCTTTAAACATCAGTGAAAAAGGCTTGATATGCTCTCTTCTCAATTTATCGCCACTCCGTAAGTCGATGGTGTGCTCTATTCGCTTGTTAATTTCCTCAGGCCCAGACTGGACATGCAAAGCTTGTGCAAGATGGTTTGGAAGCAGATTTATTGAATTTCTTGTTAGGGCAGCCAGAGTCTAGGGGAAAGCACATGCAAACAGAATAAACCTGCTGGTCCCCTTGGGTTAAAATGCAATGTTTTAGATCATGTTGCATTGCAAACCATTACAGCATTCCATGCAATTCATTCAATGAATTCTACAGAGGTGTAAAATAGTGTCTGTTCCACTAAACACATACAGGGCTTTAAGGGGGTTACTTTATTGCCTTCTTTATCACACACTAGGAGATTTGCTGCTGCAGTGAGCTCTAGGGCTGTATTCCCATTTCCAAATACGGCTGTTTAACTATTAGAGCATGCATGAGGGGAGTAGTTTTAATAAATAGGAATGGAAACTACAGAAAACAAAAGTCAGAAAACAAAAGCCACAAAACAGGAGTAATGAAGTTTTTATTATCTTAGAGTTACTGTATGTGTATAGTTAAGGAACAGATTAGTTAGTCAGGAGTGAAGAAGGTGACACATCTGATTACTTTAGCAGGGGTTTTCAAATAATATATTCTTCTTCACTACTGGTATATGTCAGCCAATCTGGATTGCAGTTAGGCTATACGATTTAATGTAACTGTAATTCATATAACTATTTTAAATACTGTCTCAAAAGCATTATTCCTTTGGTATTTCATTGACTAATCAAAAGAAATAAAAAAGAAAATACTTTTGCACAACTTGGCAAAGGAATTCTAACAGAGATAGTATGAAGGGTGCTTTACCTTCAACAGAGAGTTAGAGTTTGCTTTTATAAAAAGAATAACTCATTCCTGTTTCACGGTATCACTTCATGACAGAAACCGCAGTGAAGCAGCTCTTTCCCAGATGAGTGGTAAAATAAACTCTACTAGTCGTTTTCCCAAGGGTTAAGAAATATTAATTAAGAGAAAGGATTTAAAACTTCATACATTATAACATTAGATATTTCAGAATTATTATGGATGAGAAATACACTTTTTCTTGAGAAAATTTATTCTATAGGTCATTGCTGGAGAAACCTTCAATTATATCTCCTACTGGACATTGTTGAAGCTGGGATGTAGGACGTATTGTCACTAGATATCCCTGGTAAGCCAGTTCTCTTGGATCATGGGATTATGTACACCAAATGCTAGAGGAAGGTTTCCCTCATTCATATTCAAACTATAGTCCCCAAATATATTCTGATGAATCTTGGAGAGTATATTAAAACACAGGAAGGCTCTCAGGTACCCACTGCTAAATCCCAGGTGACAACTTTCCTTACAATCTTGAAATCGAGTCCATTGACTCCATAGTCACAGATAATATTTCATATTCCATCTCTTCATCAGTAACTTAAGACTCCAATACATAGGCAGAAAAGGACATAAAGATTTAAATATTCTCTCTCAGCGAAAAGCAATTTTCCTGTTTGCTTAGCAGAAAAAAGTACTTCAATCGCAAATGTCTGGCAAACTACTTTACTCAAATCTTTCCTTCTTCTTTCTATCAAATCAGTATCACAACATTTGGAGAAAAAAACAGTATCAAAGAAAATTTTCTCATCCTAAAGTTACAGATATGCTTGAATCCATATCTTAACCTTAGAGAAAACAGTACATTTTGTCAAATGGATAAATACTATATTATCATACACTAAGACACTACTTTAGTTTAGGTACTCCTATCTCTTTTTAAAATGAGCTATGAAGAAAAGTTCTTATTAATTTTTGGTAACTGAAATGGCATAAGTGGGTCTGAAGTCACTGTTAAAGGATGAGATCATGTCAGCTACTGTTATGTACATTGATTCATCACAATTAGTTTGATAATTCCACTTCTCCACTGGAAACAAGAGTGGAGAAGGTCCCTAATGTTTTAATTGGGCGATGTGTTTTATTTATATGAGAAAAATAATCTCAGTTCATCTTAGTAAACAACTATATTTTGCTTCAAATTATGTTTTAAGATTTGATTGATGTGAAGACTTGTCTTCTGCCTGAATGTATGAAGTGTTTTAGAATTCATGGTAGATGAACATGACATAATATCACCACTACGGTTATAGTGCCTGTGGTATTAGTGCAAAAATAGACTCTGAGCTTGCATTTATTTTCAGAAAACAACAAGGAAATTCATATTTGTGATTCATGGAGTTTTCTCTGCCTCACACCCATACACAAATGTAAGAAAACTGCTTCCCTGTAATTAGTAATTAGAAAAAATACCAGGCAAATTATTGTCTCAAGAATATGTTCTAAACACATTTTGTCTCTGTATCCCCCTCTTTTTTCTGCACCTTTTAAGACTGTTATGCCAACATAAAGAAATATTGGCTCTTCCTTTTACCTCTCCTACACTTTTGTGAACAGCTGTAGGGAAGATAGGGTTGTGAATTCTACAACGAGCTTTTGAAGTTTCCTGGTGCTGACAATAACCAGTCATCATACAGGAACAAACACAAGGTTCTGTTAGGGAAAAGCCTGAACAAGCTTGCATCTGAGACTGAAAGAGGATGAATAAAAACAAACAAATAGTAAAACTCCAACAGTAGACGTATTTTATAGAGATTTTAAAACATTATCTTAGATTAGATTTTCCTTCCTTCCTGCAAAGTTTTCCTGCAACAAGTCCGAGCATCCTGCTCTCAACAAGGAGGGAAATTTTTGATCAGTGCCATTTAAAAAACTCAAGGAAGTTTTATATTTTTTTTTCATACTGCAAACACCAAGTTTTGGAGGCAAATAAGAAAATACAAGGTCACATGTTTAAAAAGGCAGGATGCAGGGAGGATTTAGTTCAAGAGGAAGACGCCTAAGTGAGAGTGTCTAAACTTCTAGTACTGCCAATGTACACTCCAGATGCTTTCAGTTGCCCAGTGATATGCAGCTATGGTCAGCTGAGATGCCTTGGGGTACCCTGGGCAACTGTCAGGAGCCAGGGGATGTGGTACAAGACGTAGGAACACCATGTGCTCATGGTGGGTGGTGGGGACCAGCTGGGGTGCTCAAGCTGCAATAGGCAGCCATAGTCTAGAAGCTGAATCAAACTCTTACTCAGCATGTTTCAGCCCAGGTATTCAGCACTACCAGAGACATCAGTCTCTTCCCTGACTTCTAACTGGTCTAGTTAGGTCCAGGTGAGTCTTTTATAGGTCCCTTGTCATACAGACATCTTAGGTACCCTAGAGTAACCCCAGTGGCATGAAATACTTATGTTTAGGAGATGAGCTATGGGAGGGAAAAACACCTGGGGTAGTCAGTAGATACACAAATGCAGGTGCCTTGTTCTCAATTGCACCCTTTTGTTTAGAATTGCCTGTCATCTTGGCAGTCTTTTAGTATAATTTTTGTGACAATTTTTAAGACCATTGCAACCACTACTAAAATATGCTTTTTAATATGCTTTTTTTCCTAATTCACATCATTACAGGCCCATCACCACATACAGTGACCGTATTATGCTTTCAGCTACTTTTTTTGTAAGGCACACAGAAGAAATTCAACTTCATAAGCTATTAATTCATTTTAGAGGGGGTGGCCTTCACGCTCTTGACATAAAAGAACTTCTGTACAACTTTTTTTGCTTTAATAAAGAAGCCCTGACCCTTATTTCAATAATGGAAATATCCATATTGGTCATCTCTGAATTTCAGAGCAGGCACTTGCATCCTTGGCTTACCTCATCATTAGAGGCAGGGCACATGGTGTTAAATGTGCAGTAGACAGATGTAGCTTTTGTTAATATCTGTGACTGCCTACATAAAAAATGGATATTCTGTTCCTTACTCATATCAACGTATCTTCAGTGTTTCCTACTTCAACATCAACACTGACTTAGGCTGCTCATAGAATATGAGTTTGAGGTAATGAGTATGGATTGGGATGAATTTGAGCTTGGCATGAGAACAGAGAGTTTGCCTTTTCACATGCTTACTAACATAACTAGAGCTAAGATTAATATACAAGTGATCAGAGTTGCTCAAAATTTGTTGTAACATACTGGGTAAAGAAATAATTTAAATGCCATTGGCAAATATTCAAACACACAAAGTGATTAATTGTTGGGTTGCTGCTACTAGGATTTTCAAAGCCTGCTGCTGACAGTGACCGTTAAGCTGCATAATTAATGTTATTAAATGCTTATTCTGTCCAAGAATGACACACACCTCTGCAAAAAGCTACTATATCCTAGTGCAATTTAAATCTATAATCTGAATTTTGAGCTGAAATATGTTATTTGTAAGACGTACTGCCTATTGTCTCAACTGTAAATTGAAAATTACATAATAATTGAATCATATATGGAATAACAGATTTTTAAAATCCTGTCTTCACCAAAAAGCTTATTGTAAAGCTATGTGATATAAAATTACATCTATTTACAACACAAACCCAAGTTCTTAATAAAACAGCAAGAAACTGCTCTAAAAAATGAATTGTTTATTGCCATGAGACAAAAATATACTTTAAAGAAACTGTTTAGCTATGCTTATTTCAATTATTTTTTGTGGCCTTTTTTACTAATATGGGGCAGGAGTTGCTCAATAATTGACTAAAAACACTAGTACTTTGTTTCATTCCTTGTCTTTGTTAGCATCAAGGTCAGGTTTAGATAAGAAAACAATCAACGAAATGACAGCCTACACCGCATAGATTTTTTTGAACTACAGAAATTGGAATGTCTTAAAGGGAAAGAAGAATAAAGTGAAAGAGATCACAAGATATTTGCAGCAGCATGCACCCATACCTCTATTCTTAATGAAATGAGAATATAGAGACAGGTCAACAAAATACAGAGAATACTAAAAGGCAGTGTACATGCAGATACACAGATGTACAGAACATATATAAAACAGGTGTTTTATATAACAGCAAACTATGCCATGCTCAAGTTCAGTTTGAAAAGACAAAGACTGCCATGGGCTGATTGATTGCGAACTTTTATCACGTTTGAGCACGTCTGTAAGAAGCAGAAGACGGTTGACAAAGCAAGACCTCCACACAACAATGCTTGAGGTTCAACAGACAGTTCAGACGAGTAGGAATAAAGATGTGCAGTAGAGGAAAGGGTAAATCATGTCATTACAGATCCCTCAAAAAAATGGAAGAAAACTTCAGCTGACCCTGCTTCATAAAGACTCACTAATCTTTCAAGTGCAGGGAAAAGAGTGGAGTCTGATGGCATTTTAACCTTTCCATCTTTAAGTTTCCTAATCAAGCAGACTTCACAAAATGATTTCTATTACTGTGCAAGAATTTCTGTTTCACAGAGTACTGGCAATTAGCCATGTAATGCTTTCAGACAAGATCTGATCAGGAGCAACTGCCATTATCTTGTATTTCTATTGAGGTACACGTGACCTTAGAGTCTAATTCATCTGCTAGTGAACTTTAATTATGTCTTAGAGTATGAGGTTTTAATATTTTTTGTTAGAAGAAGTGAAAAATGCTCCACCTGTTTTCACAAGGTGCTTTTTAAAGGTAGGTATTTTATCTTTCCCTCAAATATCAATATCTTATATGAACGTCTTCTGGCAAAACGTCCTTTCCCTCATCCCTTTACTTGATGGCACTGCAGTGAAGCCATGCAAAGAGGTATACACTCTGACTAGAATGTTCTAGCCAGTTTAGTAATATTTGCCTTATTTTTAATTGAATTTTTTGTGAACTGATTCAATAAAACTAAACCATGCAGTATTTAATTTCAGCTGGAAAGAAAGACAACCCCCAAACTTCTGGTCCACTGGCATTTCCCCAGTTTGGATACATAACTTTTTCTGCCTTGCAACAATTTTTTTAATCCTCTCCTGTATTACAGTACATGTTAGAATAAAAGTTTAAGATGAATTTTTCTCCTCTGAGGCCTCCATTATTAAAATGCACTCAAGCATGCATTCATACCTGATGACATTAAAGGAAGTTTGACTTACATTTTGTTTTCCCACTATGTTATCAAATGGAAGTTCAGGGCTCCAGGATCCTTCGGTAAACGTAGCTCCACTGTTTCTCCTGTCAGAGGAGCTGACAGCCTCTTTCACAATATCTTCAGGCAAAGTCAACAGACTCTCCTCAGGTTGTTTAATTAAATAAGTCTCAATGTTATGTTTCCTCAAGAATTCATTACGCTCTTTGCCATGCCCTTCTTCAACTTTATAATCCCCATTCAGGCAGTCCAGAGTGGCTTTGGAGATGTGAATTCTCCTGCGTAAGTGAAATAAGTAGTAGCAAATACTGTTTGTGTTCTAGTACACATAGGTAAGGAGTTTTTGAACTCTGCATAATGTTTGGCATAATGGATAAATAGAAGGATTTCTATTGTATAACATGATTTCTATAGAGAAAATTAGTGTATTCAAAAACAAGAACTTCATTTGAGGGCAAGTACTACCAAGACATGTTTATATCAATAGTATCTCATGAATGGACAAAGTTGTGACACAGTAAAAAACACTTTGACATTCACACTTGATACCTTTACTCACATTAATAGTTTAATGGGAGACCTGCCTGAGTAGAATGCTATTCAGAAAATTGGTACTTCAGGTAAATAGGGTGAGAGAAAAATATATGCTATGCATTAGACAAGTTTATGTGAAGCGCTTTAATTTTCTTTAGTTACCTCAACTGGCTTAGATGGTTGAAATTAGTGGTCTAATTGCACCTGAAGTAAATTACAGAAAGGCAAGTAAAGTAATAATTTTTGTTGAGACTAAATGATGAATTCAAAAAGCTTTGGCAAAAGCAAAGTTGAATTTAAGAGCTCAAATTTTGAACAGCATGGTAGGAATTTGGATGTCTTCTAACTAAACATGGAGGGTCTTTCTTATTTCTATTTTTAAGAAATCTTCAGGTTCATACATGTAGGCTAAATTGCATACACCTCTAAAACTCATGGTTAGCCATGTTTACAATGTAGCATCATAAATTCGCTAAGTGTTGCTCATTAGAAGTTTATCTAACTCAAGAAAATAGTTGCAGTGACTAAATTGGCTCATTTTTTAAACTTTGGATGTATGGCACTTTCTGAAAGACAGACTTGCATACAGATTCCTAAAATTCAGAGTCAGCTAAAATTCTTGATCTCTTAATGACACACTGAGCTGAGGTGCTTTTCTCAGGGACTGGAATTTGGCTTATCTCCTGTGAAGGAACTGGTCTTACCATGCTCCTTAGGAACTTCCTTCTGGAACTTAAAGGATGCCACTACAGTGTTAAATTGCACAATATAACATACCAATGGAGTAAAAGACTATAAATGCATATATTATGCATTGCCAGAAAATAAAGTGCTAGTTGTCTTTAAACAATGTGAAGCACCCAGGAGTATCCAAATTTGGAACAAACTGTGTCTATGTGGAGCATTAAATATCAGTATCTAGTTAAAAGATAAAGCTTTGTATCCAAGCTATTTTTGTAACCTGTCTCAGCTTCATTTGTTTTTCCCAAGTTTTGTACATCTTTCTCTCTCTGAAGTCATGCTGTTATAATGACCATAGCGATTAGTACTATTTTATGGTCAAATATCAGGAAAACTGCAATAAAACCCACTAAAAATATTTCTGAAATACAACAAAACTATTGGCCTGCACTTTAAAAGCAGAGTATTTGACATCTCAGAAAGATAATAGCCCTTAGAAATCCAAATAGGCTAACTTGATTTAAGTAAAGTACTAACCTAAAATTAAAGAGAGGGGGAAAAAAATAAAAGAAGAAAGTGATACATTAGTTGCCAGGGTGACTATCTTTGCTTAGTTGCAACTAATATAATTTGGGAAGGTTGTTTTATAAAGCCCTGAAATAAGGATTCTAGAATGGAAATGATAACAGCTTTAATCACTGTGAAGATAACTACTGATGCAATATCCTTAAATGGATCAAATATTAATAAATAGTTGGTAGAGTAAAAAGTATTTACTAGTTTCATCTTCTATACTGCTTGCTTAAAAATCCCCTTAAAATGTGTAATGGATAGACATCTTTTTAGTTTAATACTAACAGAGTACACTGGGAACCTGAGTATTGAAGTCAAAAAGTATAGCCTGTCCTCTTGTTGAAAAGATATCAGGCCTGAAGTATTAGATGATGCCTGTCAATGAAACATCCTATAAAATTATTTATTAGGTTTTATGTCATTCAATACCTTATATTAATACCTAGGTACATCAGGCAAAGACCATAAGAATATCAGAAGAATGTCACTGAAATAGCACTGTAGGATCTTACATGGTTTCCTTCTCAGGTGATGTGGACACACTTTTTATCTCTCAGAAAACCAGAAATGACTGGTTTTTTTTCTCAGTGCTCTTAATTGCCTTCCCGCATGGCAGCTGGGCTGCTGGCTTATGCTCCTTCATTCAGAGGCAATCTCTCCCCACATCACCCATGCTTATGAGGTCTCAGGGTGACATGAAGTCATGGAGGACAAGAGCTGAGCCCCTTCCTTCATGCTTCCAGGCTGGGTGGAAAGATCTTCCCCTTCCTGAGCTGCCTCCCTCCACTGTGTCCTCAGGAAAGGACTGTGGTTCATCTTTGCTCTTGTTTCGCACTATGGGAGCAGGACTGCTCATAGCCCCAGGGAAGCTTTCCTGATGAAGCAGCTTTGGGAATGATCTCAATATTGTGACAACTAGGGGATTTGAGTGCAGGCAGAAGGGAAAAATAAGGAGAGGCTGAAATGAACTTAAACGCTCTGCTAAATCTACTCTGCGCACTAAGAATCTCTGATGCAAATCACTATTTTGAGGGACTTCGTGAAATGCTGTCACATAGAGGCTTTGGTTTGCTGGCACACTGATACCCAGGAGTGGAAATCACTCTGCTCTGACAGACTGAAAACCAGCCAGGCATTTTATCTACAGCAGGGCTGTGTATTTTCTGGGTTATTCATTAATAGCTGTACCACTTGCACACACGAAAAGCAACAGACTATGCTTTTTGCAGGTGTGGGTAGTGAAACTTCAATGATCCATTTGCTCATGTTAACAAAGCAGCATCTTGGTCTTCCAGGCCCATCAAGTGGGATAAGCAGCAGGCAACAAAATTTTTTCTGAAATTTTATACACAAGTGACATATTCAAAGTACAGAAGTTTTTCTTAAAACAAGCAGTGTTTCATTTTCTGCTGATTCCAAGAATATATATTAGTATAAAGGTTTACAATGGCTAGAACTTTGGAAGGGGCCCGCATTTGCAAAATATGAAACAAATTTCCTTCCAACTTCCTGGGAACATGACAGCTCTGGCAGATCCTGATGTGTGTGTAAGGAGTACATCACATGACTCAGTTTTGATGTCTTGAAATCTCTGTCATTTTAGGTGACAGCATCACTTAGACTTCTTCAACATAAAGATGTTTGCTGCTATTAACTTCTAAATTCCACGGCCAAAAATTGAATTGTATAAGTGATCTTTTGCTACATATTTCCCCAATGGAAGCAGGAGCTTAAATTGAACAAAATATTCCTGTAGTCAATACTGATGCTTCAAATTTAGGATTTTCAGCTTTCAAACTAGCATGATATATTGACCATTTCAGGCAGAAATACATTCTACTTCCAAGTGAATCAGCCACATCAGGCACTCAGACTCCAAAAAACTAGGCAGACCAAGGGAAAACCATGTATTTTCACATATAGACAAGCTGAGAAAAATATTCCAAAACATCTACTAAAGCATCAAATTATTTAAAAGATTACCTTGGAAGCCTGCTGTTCATAACAACTTGTTATTAGCATATTGACCTATGAACACATAATTCTTCCCACACTTTGTGCATTATGAAATAAAAGAAATTATAGCCTTGTAGCTCATAATAGCATTTGAATGCAAAGGACAAGAGAATGAAGACTGGAAAGCCTTTGAAAACAAAAATCGATCTTTTTTCAGGAAATCAAGCCTGGCAAAGAAAGTAAATATTTTTGTCTTACCTTTTCCAGTGCCTTTTCAAGCTGACCATTTCTACTTTTTTTGATTATAGCCTCACAAATCCTTGCCTACCGCAAAATAACAAAACCAAAAAGGTCATAGTTGATGGAATAACGTAGTTCAGTTAATCTGTTGGCAAGCTTAACAGCGTAATGTGTTAGCAATGTTTTCTGACTGTGGGAAATACACATTGCCTTACCCGGGAATTCCACCTGACTCGAGTTTGTTTGCGATATCCACGTCCCATGACCAGACATCAAACTGCCACTTTCGCAGGCCCAGCACTCCACATAGAACCGATCCTGAGTGTATCCCTATTCTCATGTCAATGTCATGCTTTGTTCTTGACCTAACATATCTGTTAAACAAAACACAAATAGAAAAAGATCAGACTTAGGAGAGTATATGGCATGGTTTTCCATATCTGTTAGAAAAAGTCAGGATGTGAAATGATGGCAATTTGTTGTAAAGTGCAGCGTAGCCTGTAAAATGAAAAGATATCTTGCTAGGTAGCAAAGTACAGGTAGCGATAAAATTACTCGAAAGTCATTTTATCATAAAACACTTAATTGCATGCATGGCTCAGTGTCACTTTTGTTATTCTGGTCAGATAGAAAGAGAAGGATAGGGAGAGAAAAAGGTGTTTGACTGAAAGTATTTCATTGGACTTATTGACTCCTTTAACTCGGAATTATAAAAGACAGTTCATAAACAGTGTTAAAACTATTTTCATCAAACCTGTGTATACTTTTTTATTTTACAGTAGTTTTTGAATAATTTTTAAATTTTCAAAAATGTTATTGCATTGACTGGTATTTTCCAGAGTTCCTTTTTGTGCTAGGATTAATTACTTTCAGTAGATTTGACAAGAACACCATTTGCTCAGTTATGATAACCATTTGAGATTAAAATCAGTTTCTTTCATTCTGTGTGGTGGCAAAGACCATTTCACCTCTCAAAAGCAAACACATGTGGGTATATTTGTTAACAGTCTCAGAAGAGGGACTTTGTCCCAGCACTGTTTTCACCTAATATATTATTCTAAAGGGAATGTTACCATGTAAAATAGTATCTTCCTCATCTGATATGAGACCTCATATATTGTACATAGCCACAGGCACCTTATTAGTGTCTTAGACTCAGGAATTCTTCCAAATCAGCATTGAAATACACCAGCTCATCAGTGATAGACACCATTAGGTAATGGTTGGGCTTGACAATCTGTGGTCAGCCTCTTCTTCCAGGCAACTACTGAAGGGGAAATGCCTTCAAAATGTGCCAGGGAAGGTTCAGGTTGTATATTAGGAAGAAATTCTTCCCTGAAAAAGAGTTCATTTTTTGGAACAGGCTTCTCAAGGAAGCAGTGGAAAAACCATCCCTAGAAGTGTTCAAAGAATGAGTAGCATGTGGCACTTTGTGATATGTTTTAGTGGGTGTGGCATTACTGGTTTGAAGGTTGGACTTGATGATCCCGGATGTCTTTTCTGACCTTAGCGATTCTATGATTATATCACCTTGGGAAGTTCACAACTAAAGTAATGTAGCTGTATCTATTTGGATTACAAAGAGACCACTTTTCCACTACTATCTGTGTGATAATAATTATTTGTACCAGAAATAGTATTAGAGTTTGTGTTCATTAATATTTGAATAGTGTGTTCAGGGTAAGAAAAACATGTTGTTACTGTTGCCCTACAATCAAAAGCTGCTGCTTCCTCCATAAAGAGCCTCAGTTCTGTGGTCATTGAAGTCAACAGAAGCCCAGCAAGATCACATCACAGAGTAGGCAAAGAATAAACAGCTCTATTTCACAACTCTGAAGCAAACTACCATTGACTCAGATGCTTCAGTCATGACCTTGACAGATCCTCTCTAGAGGATAAAAGGGTAAATTGCTTACTGCATTTAATACTTGGTCGTTCATTGTTGCAATGGAACATCAATTCAGTTTGCAAAGGGGAAAAAAAAAGCAGCAAGAGTTCTAAAATGGAGAGAAACCTGTTGTATAAAAATATGAAGAATTGAAAATAAGAAATTAATCTTTATTTCCCTTTCCTGCATATTATGAAAACTTGGAGGAAGGCAGACATATGATAAGTCCCAGTGGAGTTGTTTACCTCCAATAAGATCTGTTCATCATATCAGGAAGCCAACATATTTCAGACTTCTAAAAGAAAGAAATTTAAAAAACTGAATCATAAAACAATAAAAAAAAGAGGGCTTGAAATATCAAAATTGAGCAAACACCTGTTTCTGAAAGATGGGATATGCAACAACACCTCCACACTGAAATGCTCTAAGTGTTGTAAGAATGGCTAAGACAAGTGAGACCACCGTGATGGGTAATCAATTTTGAAGAGTTTTTATATGTTACAAAAATATCCAAACTAGCACTCTTAACTGTCAGAGGAATTATCACACAGCTCGCCACATGATTGTTTTTCCAGTCTGCCTTTTTCTTTGTTCAGACTAAGATAATTACTTCTCATTTTATGTCTGATTTCTTATCTTGAAATACAAGCTTATTGTATACAGAGGAATAATTGGGCTAAAAGCTTTTCATTGAAAAATGCACTCAATGAGAGGACTTCAAGTTTAATAAAGTGTTTTAATAGCATGTACTTATGTAATCTTTCTCTATACATAAATGGACACACACTCTATTTTGCCAATTTACATTTTAAGTAATATAGCATATAATTGCTAATAAATACTAGTATTTAATATTGGACAAATGCCAGCACTGGGCAGTCATCATTGGCACGGAATTTAACAAGTCCAAATGCCAGATGGAGTAAAACCAGGCATAAATCTAAACTGGGAGAGGAGTGACTGGAAATCAGCCCTGCAGAAAGGGATCTGGTTGGGTAGCAGATCACCAGGAGTCTGCAGTGTGCCCTGGCAGCCTCGAGGGCAATTCTCATCCTGGAGTGCATCAAACACAGCATGACCAGGTGCGAAAAAGGATTATTCCACTGTGTTCAGTGTTGGTGCAGCCTCACCTGGAGCCCTGTGTGCAGTGCTGGGACCCAGTAGTTAAGAAGAATGTGAAGGTCCTTGAATGCACGCAAAGGAATATATCAAAGTTGGTGATAGGGCTGGAAGGCACATCCCGTAAGGAGTGTATGAAGGCTCTGGGCTTGTCTACTTTGAAGTAGAGAAGCCTGAGAGGTCACCTCATCACTCTCCACTGCTCCCTGAGGAGGGAAAGGGAAGAGGGATGTTCTGAGTGTTTCTCCCTGGGATCTGGTGACAAGATGCATGGGAATGGCTCAAAGTTGCATTAGCGGAGGTTCAGCTTGGACATTAGGAAACATTTATTTACCAAGACGGTGGTCAAACTGTGAAATAGGCTCCCTAGAGAGGTGTCAATGCCCCTGGCCTATTAGTGTTTAAGAGGCATTTGGACAAGTCTCTTAACGACATGCTTTAACTTTTGGTGTCCCTTGAATTGGTTAGGCAGTTGGACTACTTGGTCACTGTAGGTGCCTTCCAACTAAACTAGCCTATTCTATTCTAAATTTTAAATACTACAAATTATAGTCTTGTATGTGTATCATATACAAACCAACACATGCAGATCTCATTGGGGAGACCAGGTACAAATGACGGCGCAACTGAACAATGAACCTCTCAAATTCCTAAGTGTTCACTAAGGATTGCTGGATTCTAACTTTGCTTTGTCATAAAAACATGATGATGGCAGAAAAAGCTTCAACATCCTCAATTAGCCTCATAGGATTTCTGTATTTGTCCAAAAACCTCATATAGCTGTGCTGTCCACAACTCCTCCTGCATGACACTGCAGACCTAAATCAAGGACCTATTCCCCTTGCTCCGTCTGCTATTTTTCAGAGTTTCTCAGTAACTCTTCCTGTGTGCTGCTCAGGTGATATTAGATCTCAGCTCTCCATCAGCAGACAGCATGGATTTGGCTCCCTGCCTGCACCTTTGGCTGAGGGACGTTCTGTATCTCTGCTGTGGTGCTGGTGCAGCTATGGGGCCTTGTCTTTGCATCCTCCTCTTACTCGTCCTGCAGAGCAATGTGCTCTTTTGTTGATAGGTGAGAAGCTAATTGCATGAATGGAGCCACAGGCAGTCCAAAGTATATTTAAACAGCCCTGTCTAGGATTGAATCAAAGCACAAGAGTGATCTAGTCTTGCTCATATTACTTTATTATTTGCAACATAAGACAGAACAGAGCTGTGGAAAAACTGCTGTGGAAAGATTAGTCTTCACTAAACTTTTGTTATAAGGCATTGAACAAAGAATAAATAGTTGTAATTTAAAAATGAGGTGATTGATTATTATTGAAAAACACATGGAATTATAATTATTCTTTTTCTTTAAGTTTTGGAATGATGTGGGTTAAATAGATTTCTGTATTGTGTAAGAAAGGGGACTTCATCATGGCCAAAGCCAATTCCCTAACAGCCAGACGACCGTGTAGTTTAGGAGGTCTTGTCTATATACAATTAGAGGAATAAAGCAATTAAAACCTTTGAAACCACAAAGCTTGGATCACCTGGGTAGTCCTAATATATTCAGAAAAAACTACTCCTAAATAATAGCATGTACTAGATATTGAAAATAATGAGGAAAGTTCATTTTGCATAAGCTCAGGTGTTCCACATATTTTAGTTTTCTGTCTTAAATTTATTCAACTGTCAATGAAACTTCTAATTAAAGAAGTGTATTTCTTTCAACTACTTTACAGGCTCTGCAAATACTTTGACAAAGTGCATGCATGAGGCTGTATTATTGATGATCTATAAAGGAGCCCTGTTTAGCTCACAAACGGATGGATATCTTATCCAGGAAGAGGTACCTGTGACTGATGTTACTCATGCCATTCATCTCATTTCAGTCTAGTCAGTGATTAAAAAAGTCATTGGTTTTAATTGGATCTTGGTGTTTCCTTCTGGTCAGCATTCTTTCATGGGTATTTAATTTTTGTACAATTAATTGGAACCTCTCCTATTTACATGTAGTAGTTGAGCCAAAAGTCAGAAATCTGCTTTTCAACCTCTTCTGTATGTCTCAGGTTTGGCCTAGATTTTTTTACCAACCTTGGACTGCCCTCCTCCCTCCTCCCAGAGCTTTCTGAGCAAAGGAAAAAAAAAACCTGCAAAGAAAAGAACTCAAAAGAAACTGAACTGACTTAAAAAGAAATTACATTTTCTAGTATCTACAACCACGTATGCAATTTTTACACACTGTGTGGGGCCCCACCCCAGGGGAAAAGGGAAAAGGGAAAAAGGGACTGGTTAACAAGAAATAAGGAGAGACAAAACCAAACCAAACCAAACCAAACAGACAAATACAATTAAAAACAGTGAGAAAGGAGGAGAACAGGCAACGATACACTCTCACCACATCCCAAGCTAGGAAAACTAACAGAAACAAGGGACCGTCTGGGCTCCTCCTGCTCCCCCCGAGCTCACTGGAAAAAGGAAGACTACTCTTCCTCCTACTCTTATGTGGAAAACACGTGTGGAATACTTATGTAATGTCTACTTCCTTAGTTACTCCTGGTTACTGAGGAAGCCATGGATCAAACCCATCACACTGTAGCTGTCTAAAATCTGAATGCTCTGGAATTCACACCTTTCAGGTTCAGATAGTGACACACTGGCTACATTTGTGCTGACCAGTTTTACTGTGCAAGGTTCTGTCTATGCTTCAAGATATTTAAAACAGCCCTGGAATGTTTCTTCCCTGGTCAACAACCTCTCTCACCACCTGTTCCCAGATTTGACACTTTGCATGTGACGAAGACCATTCCCAGTAGATAATGTGAATACATCTGCCTGGGTTTGGAAGCAAAAAGACTTCAGAGTGGAGTTGGACACTCTGTTTCACTCTTTCTTAGTGACAGGTATCACTTCCTGGGGCTGTTTACTTTATCCATCAAGTCATAGTCACTATCATCCTCATGCAGATGTAACAGGAAAGTCTATGTATTATGCTTGAAGTAAATAAGGATCTTAACTGACCCTGTGTGGAATGATGGATAGGGTTAAACCTAAAGGGGATTCAGAATTTTAGGGTAAAAAGCAGCTGCAACTCCCTGGATGGACTAAGGTCGACATGCTCCCCAGTTCAACGATAAACATCTGCTCAGAGAAACTGAATGGAGTGTGGAACAAAGTGCAGACTACATGGGCCCCCTCCGTTCAAATCCCAACAGAATGGGAGAACATTATGGTACTGACACCATACAGTACTTTTCTTACAAGGTAGAATGTTATGCTACTGAAACCAAAAACCGTTTGAATGCCTTCCTTAGGCACCAAGCCACAATCACCACCTCCCTCCCATTAGGTACACCAATCAGAAATAAAAAGTATTTATGACTAAAGCTACTCAAACTCCACATAAACATGAAACAGTATAAAAATAAGTTGGGCATAGGAGAAAACTGAGAGAAGACCTCCACCGATACTGCTGGGGTCAGTCAATAGGCTGAGCTCAGTTTCTCTGTCCCTCAGAGAGATGCCTTGGGTGAGATATACACTCTATGTGTGTTAAATACTGCTTTTAGGATTAGAGCTTTTGTTTATGCTTAGCCCATAGCATATTAGTAAATTGCTTCGTATTAGAGTTTCTGCTTGGTTCATATACATATCAATAGATTGTTCTAAAACATATTTTTGCAGTAGACACTATCACCAACAACCTTCAAACGTTATTAATCTGTCACAGTTTGTATTAATAACAAGAGTTATTCTGTAAACTATTCAAGTGAGTCCTTGCAGTTGCTGGCAGGACCCACCGAGGGGTCTCTGCTCTATTGAGACCTTTGTGAATCTGCTGGTGAAGGGTCTCATTATGAGACACCAACAGACTATCAGACACAAGAGCCTCAACTTTCCTGGGAGTATCTACAGGCAAAAATCTAAAGTCCCATCTTTCACTCTGCTTTGACCAGAAGCATGGACTAGTGATCTCTTGATGTCCTCTCCAAACAGAACTGTCCTATGATCATGAGGTTCAGTCACATAGACAACTTTTGGGTTGGACTCAATAGAATTATGGAATTTTCTCAAATGAACCCAAATGCTTTTTGGTGATGACATGAGAGAGTGGTAGGTGAACTGAGGTAAGTGATTTTTCAGTGTGACTCTGGGGACTTTGTCATGCTTGCAAAGGAGATATCCATTATTTTAAAAAAGCCAGGTAACAGGATGCACTAAACTACTGGACAGTTTGAAGAATACAGCTCAGGTAATATTACTTACAGGATGTAACACTTTGTAGAGAAACTTTACACAGGGTCAATTTACAATTTAAGGCAGATATTATCCCAAGAATACAGATAAAATAGCTCCAGAGTGAGATTACCTTGGAATTAGAGCTGGAATCCCATGTCAGCAGAAACTATTATGTAGAGAATTTTCATATTAAAACTTATCACTAATCACTTATCACTAATATAACTGACTTGCTCCAAGTTGAGACAGATACTATAGCAACATGGGCAGAGTTACACTGCTGCATTCCTGTTTCTTATGTCAATCTGCTCTGAGAGGCAGGAAAACAGTATAGTACAAGGGACCACACACAGTATTATTAGAATACTGTTTTTTCATTAGAAAATTATGTTATGAAAACCTATATAATTGTATACACACAAGCATATATATACACACTTCTATGCCATTTTATGAATATAGCTTTGGTTGTATTTGGTGGCACATTCAAAGGAAAGAGGTCTCAGGGGTGCATGAACCTATTCATCTCTACCTGGCTCAGTTCATGTCATCTAATAGCAAAACCAGGAAAAAACAAACTGTCCTGATCCTCTGTTCATTTACAGTCAGTGGCTGAAATAGACACATGCAGGTGACAATGTGATCACGTCTCAGTGCAAAACCAGTTCACTCTGGGAACTGTCTGAAAAGTGCAAGCTGAACTTGTGAATATCTTGCAATGTCCCTTTAAACCACCAGACAAACATGATGGTAAGCATTAGTTGCTGGTTTCGTGAAGACTTATTGTCTCTTCTGTAAATCAGAGCTCATTGTGTCATAGGCAGAGCCTTGTACATTATAGAAGAAATAATCTGTGGAAGGAATCCGGACCTGGATCAATGATATTGTCATGTAATTACGTAATTAAATAATTATTTACCAATTATGGAATAAGAAAAAAATTCCTGGCTCTTTTATGGCCTGAATAACTTCTTTGACAATCATTGATCATTTCATGATTTTTGTTAATACTCAACAGATGAAGTTAAGCACAGTCTTTTCATTCTAAAGACAGGAAACTTGCCAGGTCAGTCAGTGAGATATGAGAAATAATTTTGGTATTTTGAGATATTTTTGGCTGTAGGTTTGGCTTGTGGTTTGGNCATAATAATTACTCTTTCAGCTGGTATTTTAGTGGGAAATAATCCAACAAATGGAACCACTCAGGACTCCTTGATTTACCAATCAAATATACCAGTACAAAGGTTTGTTTGAATTTCCACTGTTATATGTACTGTGCAATTTCCATTGTCACATCCTGAGAGTGAGTCCTTGAGGAGCTGAGTGTCACATAATCTCCCTCCCCCTCTCTTAACAGTCACAGCGATTTTAGGAATAAGGACATTTGAGAAGGTGGTGTTATCTCTGACACCCACTTAGCTTGGGTGATAACTGTGAAAATGAAACACTATCATCTGATGACTAAACATTCCACTGGTATCTCATTTCTATCAACTGTCAGTACAGACAGGCATTAATACAATAAAATTGAACACAAAGAGAGTTATGCTGCATGTGAAAAGATACTAGAACTAGCTGAATAAATGAACCCCTCATAAAGAGCTTATTCTTTTTATTTTAGTTTGCATTTCCAGTTGCAGCTAATGAGAATTTATAGGATGTTGGGTTTTGCAAGACAGATGGAGTTAGGATTTTTTTTCATACACAAATGTGATGGAGCAAAGCTGCCTTACTTTGGAGTAAATAGCAGATTTCATGGATCTTTCCCATAGTTGAAAGTTGTCTTTCAATTGTTCTCAGTCATTAAGGGAGCAAAGAACAAGAGGACAGATAGGAATAACAATAATAGCTTTTCTTTTATCAGATTTGTAACAAAGCACAGTGATGCAAAAAAATCACTGAGAAAATAATGATCTTTCTTGGATTATTCTGTTGAGTTCTGAAGAGTTCCTTCCATTTGCAAAGAGAGAACTGGAGCTGCAAGACTCAAGTATAGATCTTCAGTATATGAGCATAAAATCAAGTTGTAGAGTGTCAATTAACAATAAATTAACAATTTAGCTGTATGGATATGAGCTGTACGAAAACACTCAGAAGTCCCTTTCGAGACAACCTGTCTATGTGGATTTAATTTATAAGGACAGGTAATGAGTGGATTTGACGTTCTTTTCCCTTTGACCATGCAGTCATCAAGGAGACTAGAAGGACAATTCATTAATGATACATGAGGGTTTTAGGCACTGCATCATGAGAAGTGTTAGCACTGACCAGTGCAATGTTACCAACTACATGTTGTCAATAGAGAGAACCGTTTGTCTGTATAAATTTAGTGTAGCTGTTAAATCTGAAGGATGGTTTCTCATATCTTGAATCATCTCCCTATTATTTTAAACGTAAAAAAATATTTATTTGAAAAGTTCAGATGAAGGTAAAAAATTTTATAAGCATCAAAATTTCACTTCCATCAGGTTTCAAACATGATAAAATTCTACAGGGATCAGTGTCATAAAAACTCCATTTTCTAAAGAGTTTGGTTATTTTTTTTTCATTTGAACAGTGAAAGATACAGACTTCTTTGATTCTAATTAGTAGGCTGTAGATAACTTGAAATTCTCAAAGAAATGTAGACTTAAGTATTTCTAATATTCCACAGCAAGATTGGTTCTCCCTGTGAAATGTATAAGCACACACTGAAATCAGTAGCATAAGACTGCTAAATAACAGAAAAGCCTGGGGAAAGAAACATGCTCATTGAATAGACAGAAATGCAGATACTGGAATTATCAAATAAATTGGAGATAATCTGAACTGAATTAGTCTGGGATGGATGACCCAAGACCCACTGGACTTTGGTTCCCTGGCTCCAGCTGACTATAGCTCTCATATAAGATACTAAAAATAGAGCATGATTTCTACTGGATTAAAGCCTTCAAGACCCAGTTCATAAAAGGGCACAGGGTGTTACTGACTTCCTTCCACACGTGTAAGGTGATGCAGAGAAATTTACTGCCTTGGAAGAAGAAGGACTTCAAATGGATTGGCTGCAGGTAGTATTACCAAGCAAATGCAAAAGATTTGATGTTTGTCTCCAAGAAATTTTAACAATGCTGATAGATTAGTTTTTCTTCACTGTGTTCTCTACTCCATGTTTCACTTTCACTGTGGGAATTCCAGATGCAAACTATTGATTACTTTGTGCAATGTTTAGTCTGTGATAATTGAATTCAGCCTTCTTAGATATCATTGTTTCATAGTCATTATTCAGTTACATATTCCATTAATTAATTTTAGTCAAATTCGCTCTCTATTAAGAGCTCAGTAATATAGCTGCAGTATGCATTAACTGTCTGATGTACATCATGAGACAGACTCAGATTAAAGGGGCAAAGCAGTCTGGAAAAGAAGGAGATAAACAGATTGGACAGCAAAATATCCACAGAAAGAGGAGAATTTTTGTGTTAGGTAACACTGTCTGACAGAAAACAGCAACAGAAAAAGGATCTGTACAGAGAAAATCAGGAACTTTGATATGTTATATGATTAAAAAATTACACGGGTTAAAAAGATGAGAAAACCTCTCTTGGAGCATTAGATGTCTGCCACTGTCATGGTAACTCGTTGCACAAGCTCTACACATGGACTACTGAAATGTGGTTATTATTAATTGTAATTGCATCAAAATGCAATAATCTATCAGCAACATAATTATATTTACATGATGGGAACATATCCCTTAATTAAAACACTTCCAGTGCTTGTGGATTTAAGCACCAACCTAATTTAACAGGTAAAATTTGCTCATCTGGCAAATCTCAGTGCTTATGAGTTTGTCTATGAGCTAGTTTCCAAGCTAAAGGATATCCACAGCTGCCTATTTTGTGTTTAGATAATTATTTAATTTTATTAAAGGGATTATAGGAAGAAATTCAGTCTCCTCCTCCTCCTCCAACTCCTACGGATAGTGACAACAGTACAAAGTGAGAACCATCAAGAACTGTGAAACCTCTCACTGGCAATGCACACACAGCTATTGTGTTACATCTCTGAAGCAGCACAAGTTAATACAAGCATTCAGTAACTGTTCCCATGCATTACATGGATCAAAAAAGTCCTGCCTTTTTCACAGTGATAATCCTGAGCTTTCTGAACCAACATAAGAATTACTTGTCTAGTAACAGCATTCTCAGGTAAGAAGTTCTGGACACTGGCAGAAACAATGAAACAGGAAGAATGGAAAGAATAAAAAGCATTACCTGATAGTTTTGATCATGCTGAGCCCCATTTCAACACAGCAGTGTGCATGGTCCTGGCGAGGTTCTGGCAGCCCTGACACACAGTAGTAGCAGTCCCCCAGGATCTTTATTCTGAGACAATGATGCTCCTAAGCATAAATATATCAAAGAGAGGGATAATATTTGTGGTCACTTTTTATAATTTTAATGTGAATGTGAAAACGGTTGAAAAATTACTGTATATTAAAAAATAAAAATAAAAAACAAACAAACCAAACACCCCCACCTCCTTTTTTTCTGTATGTTTCTTGATTATCATTAGTATAGTTGTGGTTTTGAAATAAAGTATTTTTACGTTTTCAGAAAAAAAAGATATCCTGATATTTCTTTTATGTTAATCAGAGATGTTCTTGCTGATCATGAGAAAGGTTTCATCAGAGCTATGTGGAAGCTAGGCTAAGGATTCAGAAACGCCAGCTGACATAATGAATAACACATTTTAGACCATATTCCTCCAGGGTACCCTTTCTGCCCTCTTTTTACACTGGAAGTAAATGAAAATCCTCTTTTCTCCCACTCATAATCCCTTTCCAGCTAAAGTTTCCACTGTTACACTCAAGTATTCTCAACAGCTATAGGAGCTGAGTTTCTGCATGTCAAGGATCTCAAAAAAGCTTTCTTGCACTAGGGTCCTGTTGTGGTGAAAGGATGTTTCTTTGGCATCCAGCTAGAGACATCCTTTACCCTAGGAGCAAATATTGAATTTCATTTCTAAAATATATATTAACAGTATCATTACATACTCAAACAGCATATTACTGTGTGATTTGATCATTATTTTAGAAGATCATTTTCTAGTGATCAGAAATACATGAGTTGCTGAAACTTATAGCAAATTTTGGCCCGTGATTTGTGTTTCATCTTTTCTCTTCTCTCTGGTAACCTGTAGCGGAGGCTTCAGTGATCAAAGGAGTTGGGATACATTAATCACATTGGTAAAGAAAATTTTAGATAAAGTGTAGGAGCATATGTGAATGCTGGCTCTGCCCCAGGGATTGAGTATTGTCCAAATAAATGGAAATACAGGTCCCATTCAAAGTTTTGCCTCAGAAGAATGAAGCTTTGTAGCCAGCCTCAGGCAAGTCTTTAGCAATCCTGGAGTGGCACAGGGAACCTACACACTTGTACCCAAAGCTTTTTCTGAAGTCAGCTGAGGCTTTAAATGTGCCAGTGAAGGAAAATCTGCTTGGGCACAGGGCCAAAGTAAGCTGATTCACCCTGAAATCTCCCTAAACCATCAGTAAGAGATGGCTGTGTTTGAAGCTTTGGTTAAGTCTCCAGCTAATACCAGTGCTGTCTTCTAGAGTGCAATGCCTTGCTATCCAAGTTTCACACAAGATTCCAGACTGAATTCAGGCTTCTAAAATGTCAAAATTCATATGTAACTCCCCCCTTTCCTCACTTCCTTCTCTTCAGCCCCTCTGCAGACCCACAGAAGTGAACACTGGGCATTTTTCATATGAATGCAACTGAAATTGTATATCCTAAAATCCACCACAACAATAGGGTGTTTTAACACATTTCCTCCTCAATGGAAAAAAAAATTAAAGATTTCCACCTATTTTTTTACTAAAGACTGAAACTATGAAACATAAAAGTTAATTGACAAGTAAGTAGGACTCAATTGCATAAATTAGTGTATGTCAAATTGTTAATGGGCTTCCTTAAGCTTCAATCTTTGTTCCCTGGTTAGACAAAATGCAGAGAGATAAAGATATTATAAACCACAGATTCTAAAGGTCTTTGGCTTTTCTAATAGTGCCATTCAATTGATTCATGTTCTAAGGGATGTTTGCTTTTACATATACAAAGTAAAAGGATCATTTATAACATCATATCAGTTTGACTGAGGTGTAATAAAGCAAAAGGCAGCACTTTCACTGTATTCAGACACACTACAAATACATTACAAATAATAACTTCATAGTAGAATAGAGGAGGGAAATCCAGTCAATTTCTAGGAAAGATAAAAAGAATGGAAGGAAGGAAGGAAGGTATATATCAAGTATTATCATATTTCATGTTTTTAGTTACACTTTTACGTGCAACAGTTACCATGCACCTGTAGAACCTGCCTGTCTGATGGTGTGGGAAACAACTATTAAATGAGAATCTAATTCAGCACAGTTAAAAAACATGGTCCACAACTGAAAAAAACCCCTCAGTTGTTTGGTTCTTAATGCCTCACTTAAACTGGCTGAAGTGCTCATTCCACTAAAAAGATAAGAGATTTCTGTCAGCTCACTGCATGTCTGAAATTCAGAACAAAGCAGACCACTCCAGAATAAGAAATAAGAATCTTAATGTATGACAAGACCTGATTATTTGAGTCTGCTGTATGTAAATATGAATGCATGTGTGTGACACAGGAAATCCATTCAGCTGCACATGAATGTTTGCTTTTTCTTGTCATGATATGTCATCTCACTCACTTGCCAAAAGCTCAGGAAGTCATCTATGGAGTGAGATATCCAAACGGAGATGACTGTCTATAGGTGTCCATATGCCAGCCAGCAGTCAAGCTTGCCACTGCAGTCAGAGGAGAGCCAGGCAATGCAGTCAGGGAAGCCTAAAACACTTGGCTGGGCTTCAGATCAGTTATCTGTACCTAAACTTGTGGTGTATTGGTAAGACACCTGGGTATGTGAAACACCTACACGGGACTAACAAACATGACGTAAGTTTTATGTCCTTCTGGAACAGTGCCGGGGTCAGGCAAGGTGTCTCTATTGACACAAGAAGCCACAAGGAGCTTTTAAATGGTTCTTTGCCTTCCTCTTTTCTTCTCTTAGTCAAATTATTAGGACTGTAAAATGCAAACTGTGTTACAGTCTGACTACATTGCTTGTATGCTTTTTATTCTTCCCTTATTATTCCCCTCATATTTGTCTCAAAAGTAAACTCTTCAATTTTTGTCAGTCAAAATATTTCATCTAGAGGAAGATAATTCAAAAACTGCTAGGAAGGACAGAGGGGTAATGGTATCTGCCTTTGGCAGAGAATGCCTGCATGGTCTTCTGAGATCCCCTCAGATAGCTCAGTAGTTCAATCACATCTGCAGTTTAGACTGGAGGCTTAGTAGGACTGATTGTACTGGTGCATTAAGGCCAGATTCATGGCTAATGTTGGTGGCCATTCTGTAGTTTTAAATAGGGGACTGGGTTTTGTAAGGACCAACCCACTTTTCAGGGATATAAAATGATAATAGTAGCAATCAAGATCCCACTGTAGAGCTCAAGCCCACATCCTAAAATCACCTCACTGCAATGTTATCTAAGAGTGGAAAGTTGATATTAAATGCAAATTAATGAAAAATCCAAACATGTAGGAAGAAACTGCAAAATGAGTAAATTATTTAAATAAGAGAAAATGCCCATACAGGAAATTTGATACAGGAAATGTTTTTCACTATAGTGCTAAAACACTGTTGTGAGGTTATTATCACTTCTCTTTAATTTATTCTATTCATCTTTCCTTTTTCATAACCAAATCCAGAAGCTGTCCTTGGGCATGTAAGTGACAGCTGATATTATACAGACATTCACATCAGTATCCATCAGCCTCACACCCCTTCCTATACTCATTCATTAATAATATTTACTGAAGGTATCAATTAACTTCCCAGCATGTCACAAAGAGGGGTTGTTTTCCTCCCTTATTTGCAGCTTTTCGTTTGCTGCAAGTGGAAGATTAAGGGGCCTGATTCTGCCAAGATCAATTCCAATCAGAATTTTTCCCTGGGGAATATTGAGCAGAACCAAACACTTGAGTATTTTTAAGAATAATTCTAGATTATTTCAGTGGCAATTGATAAGAAATCTTTTTCTAATTCAACTTAATCCAGAGCAAAAGAAAATATGCAGATTTTTCATAAATAATTACCTCGTATGTGGTGAATGATTTATGTTTGAGCTTATTAAATACACCCCTAGTGATTGGAAAGGAAGCAAAGCAAATTGGCATGAGGTGGAGCTGCAGAAATGAGTTGCTCAAATATCAAGTTACTGAAAGACACAGTTGGAGATTTCATTAATATTTCTTGTTTCCTTGGGCTAAATTTCTGACAAGGGGAAAAAAGTGATTGTGTTTTATAAGTTATACCACTTTTTCAATTCTGCCTGTGGTGAATTAATCACTTCACCTTCTTTTGAAGGGAACCCCATAGGGTAGTGAACAGACCACAGAAAAGTCCAAATTTTTTTGCAATATTTGTAATTTTAAGCAAAATATTTAGAACATTGTTGATGAGAAATTACTGAGGCTGAATTACTGAACAAAGAGATGATACACATAAGTCGTCTTTTAAAAGGCAGCCAGAGTGGGAGGAGGGAGAGGCTTGGCCTTTGTGTACAATAGCTCAGTTCCTGAAACCTTTGCCAAAGGTAGAGGAAACCTGGATAAAAGGCCTTCCTCAGCATGAATGGAGTCTAGGCCAAAGCTCTTAATCAGCAGTCCAGTTTAGGGTGGGTTGGAGAGAGAAGTCCTTCCAAATTCCTTCTGTTGCAGCTCTGTCACTATGGAAAACAGAGCTCTGGCCTTGAGAGAGCCAGATGGAGGAGAGTTCTCAAGCCTTGCGATATAAGCAAAAAGGAGGACTAGGTCTGGGACCCAGTTGCAAGAATTGTTTCTAATTTTTATGTACATAAAGGGAAAAATGTGGCAATCTCATCCCCCGTCTGAACCAGCAAATACTTATATATGACCCTATGTTAAACACTTTCTACGTATTTTAACACATCAGGTAAGGAATGCTTTTTTTATTTCTCTTTAGAATAACCTTTGATGGGGTGGTCAGAACTTCTCTGGCCTGACAGAAAATATGGGTTTGGGGTCTCTCATGCTGCAGAAGGAATTGAGGCCTGCGAGTTTTATGTGTTATATCAACACCTCTTTTCCTTGCCACACTGTAGAAGGAGGTGTCTGGTGAGCGATTTGTGTTGCCATTTAATGTTCATTAGGAGATTATGCCATGATTTCAGAGAGAGAAATCCCTATTAGAAAGATTCATGGTGTTCCTTTCTAGATCAGACAAGACCAATTCTGCAGGGATATTCTACCTCTTAGGAATTTCTAAAACTTTTGTTAGCTCAGGCATAAGGGACCCTGGTCAACAACATCTGAACATGAGCCAGCATGTGCACAGGTGGCCCAGAAAGCCAGAGGCATCCTGGCTTGTAACAGCAATAGGGTGACCCACAGGACCAGGGAAGGATTGTCCCCCTGTACGGGCACTGGTGAGACTGCACCTCAAATCCTGGGTTCAGTTTTGGGCCCCTCATGAAAAGAAAGACATTGAGGTGCTGGAGTATGGCCAGAGAAGGGCAATGGATCTGAATGACAAGTCCTATTAGGAGTTGCTGAGGGAGGTGGGGATCTTTAGTGTGGAGAAAAGAAATTTGAGAGGAAACCTTATAGCTCTTTACAACTTCCTGAAAAGAGGTTGTAACCAGGTGGGGGTTGGTCTCTTCTCTCAAGTAAGAAGCAATAGAATGAGAAGAAATGGCCTCAAGTTGCACAAGGGGAAGTTTAGTTTGGATATTAGGAAACAAGTGTGCATCAAAAGGGTTGCCAAGCACATGAACAGACTGCCCAGGGTAGTGGTTGAGCTGTCAACCCTTACGCTATTTTAAAGATATGTGACATGGTTTATTAGTGGCCCTAGAAGTGTAAGGTAAATGGTTGAACTCAATAATCTTAGAGGTCTTTTCCAACCATAATGATTCTATGATAAAAGATGAGGTGGAAAATTCCCAAGGATATACTTGTGAAGTCTAAATTTCATTCAAACCCCAATGTAGTCACAAAGTCAGGGCAGGCTTATTTTTTTTGGTTAGGATTGGATTTGCATAAGTCTTAGTTTCTGAATCACTGAGAAATCTTAAAACTTAAATTTTATTTAGGCTATCATTTACATCTGATTTTTTTTAATTAAAATGCTCATACTATCACTTCTAAAAGCGTTTTCTGGACTAGCGTTTTATTTGACTGTTCAGGTCTTTTGATGGGTTCTTTACCATCTGAAATGCTATTACTTTAGTGAGAACATTGCTTAATGGGGTTGTTTATTCATTAGTATTAGACAATTAATTATTGACACTGGTTAGGAGGTAAAACACCCTAGAATTTGCCACTATGAAAAGAATATTCACTCCTTCCCTTTACTATAATCTGATGCGTTGTCCTTACAATGAACTGAGTACTACATATATGCTGTCATAACCCAGTTAACTCTCCTTCTTTATACAGTAACCCAAACATACACATTTGAAGAAATTAACACCCTTTTTTGCTAGCACATATATTAAAACAGGCAGGATGCCTTTTAGGGAGTACTCCAGATTATATGGTTGAAGATAATTTCACCAAAGAACAAAGCACTGCCAGATCAGAGCTGAAATGTGATCTGGAACTGTAAAATACTTCAAGGGGAGTGTCTTTATCAAGGAAACAAAAGAACCCTCAACACCCTCCAGTCTTCCTTCTCGATAGCAGCAGGTGCAGGTGTTGTGCTGAGGCTATAGGGTGATGCACTGTTGTGGAGCCTCGTAGCTAGGTTGGTTTCCACCCCTGGAAACACTAGTCACAAGTAAGATTGGTAATACACTGATGGAGGAACTTTTGGCAGCTTCTCTGCAGCATCACAGGAGGCAATTTAAGCAGGGTTACAGAAAAAGACCACCTCTCTTAGAAAAAAATCCAAACAAAACAAAATGATCACTTCTTTAATAAGCTCATTCATTTAGGGGTTTAGTCTATGTCACTTCTACTCTTTGTCACATCTGCAACTGAATCTACACAGATTATAGATGTATTTAGAAATACCACAATTTAAATCATAGTATTGGCTGACATCTAGGACTGCAGAGAAGGCAGAGGAAAAACATCAAAAATAACTATTATTTCATCAAAGCAGGACCTTTTTTAGTCTTAGGTATGTTACTGAATGTCACCTTATTTCCCTTCTCCCCTCAAAATTTCTGCCTAAGGAAAATATTAATATTAATTAAATTTCTATTTAGGCCTTTCAGTAGATGGATATATAAGGAAATGTTGTCTTCAGTTGTGTTTTATGCCAACTTGTTTCTCTTCCTTTCTAACTGTCATTTTTTCTCTTTAATAACTATAAATCTTTTACAAATATCATAGAGTGATTAGGAAGGGGAAGTAGCTGTACATAACTTATTATTACATTTCATTCCTGTATGAAATACTGCACTGAGTTCTAATTTTTATTCAAAGTGCTCAGTGCTAATAATACAGATATGATTTTTTTAAAAAAATAATTATATGCATCGACATATGCCATAATACTTGATGTAACCTAGGGAAGATTAAAAAAAAAAATTAAAATCTCAGAGCTCTCATTACTTCTGCATTGCTTAATAAAGATTAATAAGAGAAATAAGAAATACAGCCAAATTACATTCTTCAGTAAGCTGTGAAATAGTGTCTTCTTTAATATTATATGATTTATATAAGATGTTAGAACAGATCTAGCAATCTTTTATATAGTATTATAAAGTAATACTTTTATTTAGAAGTAAATAAGGATTTATAAGGATTTTCCTTAAAATCTAAGGAAACAGCCTCAGGCTTTCTGCAATTGACTTCTTTGCTTTGATGGTAATTCTTAGCAAAACCCGAGTTTGAGTAACAGTGTCTATTATCAAGAGTTATGATAACTCTAGCTAAGCTGATTAAGAACCAGTTAAGTGATAGATCTGAAATCTAGATGTGAATGTGTAATCCTCCTTAGCGGAAGATCCTTCTAGGGAGGTCTTGAAAAGGCCACTTTGCAAAAGGCTTGTCAGGGATTTACAGGCAAGTAAGAAATCATTGCTAATAACATTTGCAGAAGGAGTAAGACAAGTAAAATGAACAGTTACCATGCAGACATGGTGGTCACAACACAACAGGAAGACCATAAACCCGCAAAATAATGTTTTTCAGTACAATAGTGTTAATCACTGTACGTTCAGAAGCATGATATTTGGACATCGATGAGGGAAAAAAGAACAGGAGGAATGGTGATGATGATCTAAATCCATCACACTAGTGGAGGTTAGTCCAGAAGCACTTTTTGCAGTTCTTTAAAAGGGATTCTGACAAAGTGGAGGTGTTCCAGAAAATTAGTCATCAAAACTGTTTGAAGGAATAAATCTTGTGGTGTAAAAACCTTTCACTGAGCTTTGACTGTTTCTTTTATCAAAGGAAATGTGAGATGCACCTTGATCAAGGCATGCAAATGCATAGCCAGAGAAAGTCAGTGTCTACAAGATGATTCTCTTGTCTGAGAATAATAGCAAGAATCAATGGATGTAATTCCAAGACAGAAAAAAATAAAATAAGAAACAAGCCACACTGAATCGACAGTGAGAGTCTTAAGGTACTGGAACAGACTACCAAGATATACAAGTATTTCTCCATCTCTTGGTACCTTCAGATGATGACTTGTCATTTTTCCAAAAGAAACACTTTTACGAGGTGGAAAATCTTCATACAATATGAGTTGGTTAGTTGATAGGCTTGTGTAATTCACTAGGCTTTAAAATCTGGGACAAAGACCACACAGTGTCCATCTCCAAATTTTTCCAAAGGCGAAAGTTAAGTTCAATGCAAGATTTGTTCACTTTTATTTTTGGCTTCTGGGCCCCTTCATAAAAGTCTTCTGAGGAGTGTTGGTTTCCTATGAAGTGTAGAGGGAGAATTCATCTCCTTGGATTGGATAGAAAGACCAAAACCCTGTCTAGGGAACCAAGAGAGACTCCTCTCTGTTGGGCATCTCTTTTGTCAGGATATCAGGCAAGTTTTGTGACATCCAGGTCTCAGAAGCCACAGATAAGGAACACAACCACAATGACTTTCTTTTTACTATATTTTAATTAGCCCTGGTCAGATCACTAATCTTTGTAGTCAAATCTGTTCAATTTCTGCCGTGATTCTTCCCAATGTCTTTCACTTTTCAGAAGATTGTTCTAGACCAGTGGACTGGTCTAGTCAACAATGTGCAGAAGAAAAAAGCAAATTCTCAGACTACAAAAACAAAAGCAAGCAAACAAACAACAACAACAACAACAAAGCATGAAGAAGACTAGAGTCTTGAATTTAGGGACTGGGACATTTACTTGAGAGTTGACTGCCCTAATGATTAAGCTTTGCAGACACAGAAGTTCTGTAATCCCAAACTGCAGATTTCTAGGTAAGAAATTCTTGGTTATGTAACACAGACTGATATATTCAATACCGTTTCTTTAAAATAAAGTCACCTACATTATTGGGATACATTCGATGTTCTCCATGAGAATTTATGAGTTTAGGACTTGAACAGAAAGATTTCTAGAAGGTTTAAGTAGGATATGCATGATAAACCACAGAGAAGGGAGAAAACTAGACATTTAAAGAAGCCAAATTTTCAGTTCTCATAAAATAAAAATACCAAGTAGGAAATGGCCTTCAGGGTTAAGAGGCAAGTGAGGGAGGATTCTCTGGATTAGACTTTCAGATGTAAATGCCTTCCTTGCTCATAAATCCTTTGTTGGATCTAGTCCTTCTATGCATAACATCTATTGGTTAAATATAGTTTATGGAATAATTACAAAATATAGTTAATGATCCTGAATGCAGCAAAAATTGAAATAGGAGGGAAGGCAATAAAGCATTTTATTTACATATTCTTCCTAAAATATTTCTGCAACATGTATACATTTAATTTGGTGTAAAATATGCTTCTTCAGCTAAAGTAGCTATTTCTGTCAAGTCATACAAGAGCAGACATTACTCATAAGTATCCTAAAAGACAGGACTGAGGCAATTCTTTCACTCTACTTGGTTTCCAGTGTGGATCAGAGCTGATGAGGGGTTTTTGCTTGAAAACCAAATGTTGTAGGTTGCATTTAACAACTTGCCAGTTCCCAGGCAATGGGTGATAGCATTACTCTGTATGAGAAAACAATGCTATTTGAGATAAAAATAATTGATCCAAAAGAACTTTGAATAATTATAGAAGTCTTGTCTTTCTTGACTTCAATGTGTAAGCTCAGAGAAAACCCAAATGGTCTCACTGATGCCCATGTAACATGTGTACAAATACCCTGTAACCCTCAACCAGAAATGTATGTAAATCAGGCAGGGATGTAGACTTGTATGTCAGACTGACACTCCATGATCCCTTAATAGTAAATTGGTAGCATGGTCTATGATATCAGAATGCAATTCCTGTTTTTCCATAGTAGGTGCCTACATTTGGTTGGATAAATATTAAGATAAACTCTACTGAGTGTAATTCATTGCCTTCACTTCATAGCCTTATTAGTCACATCAGATGTTGATACCTAACGACAGTCACATAAATGAAATTTTGACCAAAGAACTTGAAACAGAATACAATACGAAAGCCTAGCAAAACTGAGCATGTGCTCTCCTTGTATTTTTGTGCTTTGCTTTTTTTCTGATCAGTGCTAATTAAGTAGCAACTAATTTGCTTGATGTAATATTTTTTCTGTTGTGTTTAACTAATTTCATTGTTGAATTAGATAGAATCCAACCTAAAGATCGTAAACCCTGCTCATAACTAACCATTGCAATGATTGTGGGGACCGTAAATGAATAGGTCTTTTATCCTTCCTCAATTCACAGATGAAAAGAAAAAATGAAGCTATGGTCTTAAAAAAAAAGAAAAAAGAAAAAAGAAAAAACAGGGCTGACAAGGACCAGAAGTACAAAGCTTCCTTAGAAATTGTACTGGATGATCATACCATTATTGGTCCAGCAGTACAGAAACACAAAGTTCTGATGACTACCTCAGCTTTCACTAGTTTTCAGAAGTCATCACTTTTGATAAAACTTTTCAGTGTCTTCCAACCTCAATGGCTGTATGAAATCTCTGTGGGGAAAATCTGGATGGATACTGTTCAAGCTGATCAGAGGGTATTTCCCAAAGGTCCCAAATACAGAACCGTTTTTTTTCTTTTTGCAAATAGACTGTGTTTAACTCACATGTGCTAGTCGATCAAATCTGGCAAAGAGTTCATTCAGCATTCGGACCAGCTCCTGGGCTGACAGAGTTGTGGAGAGGTTGGTGAACCCTTTAACATCTGCAAAAAGAATGCTAAAAAAAAGAAAACATATTAATATTACAGTCTATTTCCTTTGATTCCTGAATGTCCTAAATTGCTTCCTAGTAATTTTCAAGTGGAAGGATCATTTTACTACCTTTGGAGTCGCACTACCTTTGCTCTAGACTTCTGGAGACTCTGGAGTACTGAATAGAGATAATGAAGGGATTAAACAAATGCTACTAAGTGTGAGAAAGAGTTTTGCCAAAAAGGGAAGTCATGCAATTCTGGATTTCCAACTATTTCAAGAAGATATAGTTGAGCCTTAATAAGTACAATTGCCCCCTGTTATTAGTGAGAAGCCCAAGGCATTGTGTACCCTTAATATAGAGGGCTCTATAAGCTGAGACACTTGACACTCACGTGTCTATTTGTATCTGACACTGTTCTTTGAGGGTGAATTTATGTACAGCTGTTTTTTTTTTTTTACAGGGAGTTTGATTTCAGCAATTTCATTTTAGTGTAATTTTCAGACTTAATCTATGGGCCATATAAGACTCAAATCCTAGGACTACAGAGAGATTCATGACAGTCTTGATATATACCAGGCTCAGGCAGGTTTTATTGCATTAATTTTAGACATTTGACAGAAGTATCTGGGTTAGAAGTATAGTGCTCTCTTTTTAAGGTATGAATCTTTAATTGGATAATTCCTTTTTCATTCCATTGACTTTACAGGGAGCCCAGTGTGATCATACTTTGAGGTTAGGTGTGTCAAATTTTGTGCCTGAAACTGTGGTGGAATCTAAGATAACAAAGTAGTCGTAAACAGAGATTTACCCTATATTTTAACATCCAGTGAATTTTCTAGCCTTTTAGCTATTCACTGTACCTACAAGGACCACAGGTGAATATATAAAAACATACACACACACAAAGTCTGTAGTTTGCAAGCTCTCACTCAGACCATTGCATGTAATAGCTCAGTGCTTATTATATGAAGAAAGTATTGCTTATGTTAAAAAGTAATAATGTTCAAAAAAGACACCTATAATTCTGGCACAAACTGGAAATAACCAAAATGAACCTTGTTAGCACTTGGAAGTCAACTAATAACTGCTGTTACAATCTGAGTAGCTGAAGATTTTGTTTCACTTTAGCTGAAGACTTGTGTTGAACAAGATCACAGTTTGACACTGTCTAAGAATTACTAATGTACCCAATAATAAACACAATAATGATCAGGTTGACCACTGATAGTACAACTTATTTCAAAGGTATGGGCTGGTAAGGATTTAGGTGAGGATTACACAAGAGTCTCAAAAACTTGATTTTTACCAATGAGAAAAAATAAAAGGTGAACTACCAAGCTACCTGAAGAGGAATGAATAGTAATAATGTCCTACATTTATAAAAATAAGATTTTCTGTCTCCTAATTTCTATACTTCTAATTATCAAAACAACAAAAGTTTCTAACTGGATATTAATTTAAAATATTCATATACCATTGGTTTAGTTAATGTTCATTGCTCAACATTTAGGAAAAAAAATAAGGTGAAACATAGTTTTAAAATATCTAGTTTCCAGCAGCGTGTATAGAAGCCAGCCAGTATCTGTACTGT